>PYXC01000176.1:6122500-6605000 GCA_015244755.2 Tenualosa ilisha | reverse complement strand
AGGGTAAAGAGAGCGTGCCTGGAGATGTCTCCACTAGTCTGATGCCATTCACTGTCTTTGAGCAACAAGCCACACACACACACACACACACATACACACACTCTCTCTCACACACACACACACGCACACACACACACACACACAAACAAACACACACACATACACACACTCTCTCTCACACACACACACACACGCACATACCCACAAACTCAACCAACCATCTTCGCTTCTTCCTCTTTCATCCGTTCTCCCTCATTCCTTCTCTGCAGGATGGATAATTGAACTCCAGATCAATAATCCAGCCCTTTCTCCCTTTACTCCGGCCTTGTGCCAGCGCTAACCTGCACTAGCCTCACACACACCACACACACACACACACACTGCACACACTGTTACTCCACAAATGCACTGCGCCTTCCAATTCTAAAGAGACGAATGAACCCAGATAAATCTGTTTAAAACTAAAGCGTAGCATCACTTGAAGTCTCTCTGGCCACGAACAGTATATCTGCAGAGGTGCCCGAGCTGGGCATGGCCGGTGGGCATGGTGATATGTTGGCATGATGGCACAAGCAGAGGTGAGGCAGAGCGGAGCTGGGTGGGATGTCAGAAGCGACAGGATGTGGGGTGTGGGGTCGGACCCACACAAGATAAGTGGGGGGAGAAGGAGAAGGGGTCTGGGAGTCGAGGGGTCGTGGGTGAGCTCCGGTGGCTCTGACGCACCTTGGGAGATGTGTTTGAGAGGCGTGGAGCTGCGATCGGGTTGATATAAAAAAGCTGTTTGGTTTGGGACTGAGGAGAATGGGTCTCCACCTTAGAAAGGGAACAAGAAGAACAGTTGGAGACAGGGCCTCACTATATCTGCCACGGTCCCCTCCATCAAGAAACTTCCAGCAGATCCAAAGTTTTAATAAGCACAGTACATCGAAAAACATCTGTCTAATCGTCCCTTCAATTCAGATTTAAGCTTAAGCTAAGTGCTTAACATGCATTAGAAAAAAAAGGCTTCAGTGAATGAAACGAATATTAGATTGTTCAATGGTGTGCTAAAACACATCATCTTCCAGTTAACTGTGCCGTATGCTATGCAGCTCCCTCTATCTTCCCTGAATCTCATCTATCCCAGGAGGAGATGTCCCATGGCAGACAGTGAGCATGCCTCACGGGCGTGTGTGTAAGAGAGAGAGAGAGAGAGACAGCGAGAGAGAAAGAGAGAGAGGATGAGATCTAAAGAGAGAGAGTGAAATAAGGAGCAAAAAAGAGTCAGAGACAGAGAGAGAGAGAGAGAGAGAGAGAGAAACAGCTTGTAGTATCAGTGAGAGGCAACATGCCCCCCTGCCACTCTTATGCTCCGCAGCTCACTCACCCTGACAAAGCTGGCCGGGAACCAGCCCTCGTCCTGGTCTATCTGGCCCCACCACCAGTCCTTGTTGGACGCGTCCAGTACTTTGATGACGTCGCCCGCCTTGAAGGCCAACTCCCGGTCAGCCATGGTCACGTGGTCCCATACTGCCTCAGCGCTGACGATGGATCCACCACTGATCAGCTGCAAGCCAGACAAGAGAGAGGAGAGAAGAGGAGAAGGAAGAAAAAAGGATAGATGAATGGACAGGAGAGAAAAGAAGACATGATAGAGAAAAGAACAGGAAAGGGGTGGAGGGGAGGATATTAGGAGGGAAAGAGAAGAAGTGTGAGGAGAAGAGAAGGGAAGGTGAGAGGAGAGTAGAAGAGGGAAGTAAATTAAAGACAGGAGGAGAAAAGAGAAGAAAACAGGAGAGAATAGAATATAACAGTCAAAGGGAAAAGAAAAAAGACAATATGAGTGGGGAGAAAGAGATGTGATAAGAAGGGATAAGAATAGACCAGAGCAAAGGAGAGAGTTGTAATATCAGGATAGACAGGTGTGGGAAAGAGGATGGTAGGTTGGCAAATGAATCACTACAAAATGAATAGTGAAACATCCACATGGCCTATCACAACAACAACAACAACAACAAAACCCTCATGATTCAATCTACATCTCACCCAAAGCAGAAACAATGCACAGCGACACTCATGCTTTGACACCCACATTTCAGCAGCAAAACGCTTGTTGGCCACCACCAGAGCCACCATACGCCAGGACAGCTCAATGCCTGAGAACCGTTGGCAGCTCACCCAGCTGAAAATCCCTCTGCTCTCCAGTCTCCAGCAAGAAGCCAAAACAGCTTCAGCCTGTGCCAATGGCGCTGTAGGAACAGAGCTGGGGAGATTGACTTTCAGCTGTGGAACAGGCGACGCTCACACAGTTAAATATCACTACAAAGTTTTCCCCAGTTTCACCACTTTCCAGAGGAAGACAAAAAAAATATGAACACAAGTCTCTAGTCTAGTCACTGTGTGTTTTTTTATCTGTTCAGGTCAAAGAAATCCAATGTGAATCAATCCATAACCCTGTCGTCAAGGTCACTGAGTGCTGTCGGTATAAAAAAAAAGAATAAGGAAATTTGATACCACATAGCCCAAGTAGCAAATCAACCGCTAACACAAACCGAAAGGGACACAGAAACTTGCTGTCAGTTAGCTGCCGGTACTTTGTCGTAAAAAAAATTCTGGTTGTTAATCCAGACAGCACTTGGTGAACTCAAACAACAAGGTTATAGTTTGTTTTGTTTGGTTCACCTGCCTCAAAAACACCACAGCCTCCAGCCTTGCCTTTGTTTGCCAAAGTCTCTAGTCACGCTAGCGGGATGGTGGTAGCGTAGCAGTTAAGGAGTCTGGCTTGCTACTTGCACGAAGGTTGTGGATTTGAGTCCCTGCCGCCACCTTTGTGCCCTTGAGCAATGAACTTGACCTTAACATCTGGCCCTGAACTAACTGACAAATGTAGTAAGTCGCTTTGGATAAAAAGCGTTATCTAAATGCATGAGTAACAATAGTCATCCAGGACTGAATAATGGCCGTGTCCACTCAGTATGATGACTTAATACAGACAACAGAAGCTTGTGAAGTTAGTAGGCTACTGCTCCAGCCTCTCCACTGATTATAACTTCCCTGTTTCTTAACAGTGATAGCAAATGCAGAGTTAAATGTTCTCAGTCATTCTCAGCATGACAAGCAAAAATTACAGCTAATAACGTAGCATGACCGACGTCTAAAAAAGTGTCATGCAACATTTTCCGAGCAACTTGTGCGTCATGAGTGTTCACCAGCTGCTTTGCACAGCTGCATGCACACTGCTGCATTAGTCATCTCATTCAAGTTGTCACAGAGTTACATAAAAGCCCTCATGTCAGGTTTCACATCCACATTCCCTACATGTTAGACATGGGAAAGTAACAAGTGATGTGTTAAATCTCCATATGTCCAGCATAGTCTACCTCACTTAATGTTATTATAGCAAGCATCCTGTTTTGACAGTGCCATGACATCCGAGGCCAAAAATAGCCCGATAGTCTCAGAGATAAATCTAAATATAGAGATTGTATTTTTAAAAAAGGCAAACAGTGGGAGAAAAAAGAACTACTGAAGTGTTTAACATATAAATAAACTCTCAGAAGTCCTGGACGAGACGAGACGAGCGGCAACATATTTCTCTGCCACTGTCAGGTTGTTACCTGTGAAGTGGGCTGACAGGCGTTGAGCGTGGCATGGAGTTTATGTGAGCTTCCTGCAAGCCTGCTGACTCTTTCCTAACCTGATCAGAGAAGGCTGGTGGGCAGTATACAGTTTCTAATTGGCCTTGTTATGTCTTGGACTGATTCGCTGTATATAAGGTTCTAGTTACGTAAGTCAGACCGCACTACATTGCTCTGCTAAACAAGCACTGTAATTCTCTCCAATACTGCCAACATCAACCCAGAGTTATATATAGAGAGAGTCACTCAAGGAAATATCCTAATAAAGTATCACCATCCAAGCAGACCTGATATTTTAAAATCAGAGATTTGGGTTATTTATCATCTGTGATAAATAATCTCCTAGAAGTATCACAGATGCCACTAGTGGATTTACAGGTTTTTACCTTCAAACTGTCTACTTTGCATAGAATTAGGTCAGTTTGCACAGGATTAAGTCAGACATTTCTATAGTATATAGTCTAAAGTAGATAAAGAAGGGAGAGGAACAACAACAAAAATTACAATATGCGTGCCCATCCATCCATCCATCCATCCATTCATCCATCCCCATTTTTAAAATGCAGTGACATCCAATTAAAATATCAACAACAACAAAACAACATTTCATTACAAACTTAAAACACTTCATTTACTCAAATTAAGCTAATTGAGGTGTTTACAAACAGTAAAAAGTATGCGCAATTAAACCGCATTGTAAACTGCATCAAGGAGAACTTATAGTGACTAATACTTCCTCTTCATCTAATCTTACTCCTTAAAGACGTAGTGTGGTGTCACAGTTAATATACAGTATAAATATAGTAAAGATATAGCGAAGATGATTGAATCTTCTATGGCTGTTCCCCTTACGTCCTGCGGTATCAACATCTCATTGGCCATAATTAGTTTAGATGGGGTAATCACTGCTTGTCCCTTTGTAGATGTGTGCATTTAAGCATGCAGAATGCACAACAAACCATAAGTGAGCTCTCGCAAACGACTGCTGGGTGCACTAAGGTAGAGCACAGAGACTCAACAGTGTCCTGAGTCCATTACTGTGACAAGCCACACACACACACACACACACATGCACACACAAACTGAGATGTGAAAATCGTTGCATCATTCCATCTATGTAATTGAAATATTGATATATGTGGGCTGTGTTTAAGATCTCAACAGAAATGCAGATACATACTGTATACTGTCTGCCATACAGAAACATTCTGTACAGCACAAGGCCTGGGTGCAGCAGACTTTTCCCTTATCATGCTGGCCTCTAGTTCTATAAAACACATTTAGGGCTTTTTCATTCATAAATTCTAATGGGCTCTCTCCTGTGAATTTACCAAGGGTTACCATTTCCATTTTGAATGTATGCTCCGTCTACTAAATTCACGGATGTAAAGAGACCCCTTGCAGATACTTTGTAATCATTACAGGGCCACAGAGCATAATAACCAGCTTGGTACGTCAAAAGGCCTTTTTCTTACCGTCCAAAACACAAACGCAATGACCCTGAAGAGCGTTGTTGCACTATTGAAGCAAAAAGTCTTTCTAATGTATCCAGCTATGCCCCAGGTCAACATTGTGCAGTAAGCAGTATTAGCCCACCCCCTGACCCCACACACACTCACCATCTTCTATCTTTATCTCAGACCAACCCCGTGCTTGAAAATGCATATTTCAGCACAGGTCAGTGAACAGCATAAAAAAACACAACAACATTATACACAGAGGGCAAGCATGTTAATAGCACAAATTAATATCACCCTAAAACCTGTCATGTCACATTGCCACACATGCCCTGCAGATTAAACTGGTAGGCTACAACTTTGAGATTATGTGTCAGGGAGAATGTGAAAACGAGTGGAACTGAAATCAATGCGCTGTGAAATCTAACCACACCCGCAGGCATTACGCATTCATTGGGAAGGGGAAAAAGAAAGAGAGAGTTGCCTTTGATGTGCTTGTAATCTATCTGTGATGCACTCTTACGCACAGACACATACACACATTCACATACACAAATGCTCTCAGTAATAATTGAATTATATAAATATATACATGCACACACACATACACACACACACACACCACTTAAGTCTGAAAAGTGACTGGAGTGTTTCAGTGTGCTCTGTGCCTTTGCTCTGCTCTGTCCCTTGGGAGTATAAGGAGGAGGAAGGAACAAGAGCAGGGGCCACTAAGGGGAAAACACAGACAAACCCCCCCCCCCCCCCCCCCCAACACACACACACACACACCACCCTTAAAACACAGAGTCTCTCCTAACTTTTAATACACCTGACTGGCTAAAACTGTTACGTAATCCCCCAACCAGAGAGCATTGTGAACGTCCCCAAGTGCAGAGCAGAAGTGGATGCCCATGTGGTGTGTGTGTGTGTGTGTGTGTGTGTGTGTGTGTGCCTCAGCTGTCAGACGAAAATAAAAACACAATCGCCTGACAGAAACAAGCACAAACCCACAATACTGGACACATTAGCACATCAGGACATCATGACAATACCCCTGGGAGGGTCTTTCAGAGTGTTATTTCACAAGAGGCTCCTAATAGACTGTGATCTTAACCAATACAAACTAGGCCTTATTTTCATGCCCAAAACATACCTTATGCATTGAGTACAGGAGTGGATGTGTGAGTGATAGGGAGTGAGATACAGTAATGACTGATTCACATACATACATTCCACCCTCTCCCTCTTTCTCTCTCTCTCTTCTTTTCTCTCTGTCTCTCTTTCTCTCTCTCTTTTAGAGCAGATGTTGCTAAATTTGACGCTTCTCACTCCATTTCCCGGCCTCTCTTGAACACAGGAGGTTATTTTTAGGCCCACGTGTCTCTCCATGTGAACACACAGCCCCTGCTCTGCATAAGGGGAGACTGGGCACGCTCCTGTTTCAGGGGTGGGAAGGCTCCCTGGCGCTCAGCTGAGCGGTGCTGTGCTGTGCTCCGCTGCGCCTCGCCATGCTGTGCTGTGCCACGCTGAGCCACTCCACCGCTGCGTACTGTACGGCCATGCGCTGCTGCCTCATGTGTCACAGCACTGAATATTCCCAGAGAACCAGAGCTCGTCATCAGAGCTAACTGGCTCACCAGGCAACACTCCCTAGAAGACACACGAGCTCCCTTGCTGTGCAAGAATGTACGTGTGCACAGGCACACGCACGCACACACACACACACACACAGACATACATAAACGCATGTACTCTTTTTCTCTCCATCTGTCTGTTTATCTTTTTTTCTCTCTGTCTCTCTCTTTCTCTCCCAACACACAATCTCTCTCTCTCTCACACACACACACACACGCACACACACACACACACACACACACACAAAGACACACATCACAAAAACAATAAGGACACATAGGTAGATATAGTAAACAAATAATGTATCAAGTAATCTATCTATCAATGTCTGCCACAGAATGGCAAGCAATACATCAGCAGAGTGCAATGGTTTGACTGATTTGCAAAGGTGAACCCCTTCATTTACCAAAGATTCCACTTTCCAATCTTAGCATTCAAAGCAACACAATCAGGTAGACACTCAGTTGTCATAGTAACACAATATAGACCATAAATAGAACATTTGCCTTAAACCATCAATTTACACTGCAATGTTTTGAACATGTTGTATCTATTCTATGCATATCTATCTGTGTTTTGTTAGTCAAACATACAGTAGAAATAATCAAAATGAAGTCTTCATTGACTCTACCTTGCTGTTGTTCCCACAGCTCAGTAAAATGCCAGCCTCGTGATTGAGGTGAGCCGAAGTGTTCACTCTGCAGTCATTACTCTAAGTCTGATATTTCCATACATAACAGAACTTCAACAGAGCATCTTGAATGAGCAAGAACTTGTGACTAGAAAACCCACTGTAAGTACACTGAGCAGAGTCTTTGAAGACTTGTAAACTCCATAAACATGGAGTTGCAAATATTTAACGGCATACAGAAGCATATCTAACCATATCAGTCAATGCTGAAGAACTACATAGTTTAAACCCTCTCAACAAGAGTACATGGCAATGCTAAATGACAGCAGCACCCATACATGCTGTTTTACTTCCAGATGTCTGTTCTTTCCCTCTTACTTTTCATGGTAGATGTATCACCAATCAGCCAGGTTAAATGCAAAACAAAACTCTAATAACAGCTATGTAGCCTCTGTGTCCTCATAATGTTCTGAAGTGATAACCAAGGGCAATCATGAACACCCCTAAACCATTTCATTACCTTAGATAGTTGCATAGCACAAGTGAAACACAGACAAGGTAGAGTAACACTTACGGGATAAACCCAGGCTTTTGGGGGAAAAAATGATCAGGAGCAGCATGCAAAAATGATGGAACATGTCAAAGATCATTTTGTGGGTAGCCACCTTTCAAAAGTTGAGTTTTTGTAAGGTGGCTAACTTTACCAAAACTAGGCAACTTTGTAGACTTATGAGTGTCGCTGGCTTTAAATGTCACACCTCAAAGTACCAGTGTGAGCCTACCTGCTTCAACAAATCCATATTTTTAGGCAGACGATGTACTTCCAAAGTCTGCCATCTGTTCGGTAAAATGTTTAAGGTTTTGGGCGACTAAAAGCCGTTCCACATTAAACAGGTGCTCAGGTGAACACCTTCAGGTCTTCGGGGAAACAGAAGTCTTACATATCCATAAACACTTTTATCTGTAGTGGCTGTTTTTCTGAAGGCTACTATTTTTAGTAAGAACGCCTCATGTGAAACTAGAACACATTCCAAGACCACCATGAGAGAGCAAAGTCTGCTCCCTAATTTTTTAGAATGCTATGCAAACAAAGCGCTATAATTTCAGAATGATTCTGGAAAGAACCAGAATATTTAAAACTGGAACAATTCTTAACGAGCTCGACATGCGATCCCGGGTCCCTATGGACACCAGGATGCTCGGCCTTAAAAAACAGGGCTAGGATGCTTCAGGATAGCTAACATGCCATTGAGGTTATCGGATAAGACTCCCACCCCCCCAAATAAAGACACCACCGATAGAAAAATGAAAGCACAAAAACAATGTTTAGGGTTATACAAAATATACCAACGTCATTAACATCTCTGGGGCCATGTTGGATCACTGGGTATCCCCCTCTGTCACTGTGTACGCGCACTCGCTCTCGTTCTCCCGTTTCCATAGTGCTATAGCCGTGTGACTGTCAGCGCGCAGGCGGGCGAACTGTGGCGCAAGAGAACATCCATTAACACGGAACCAAGAGGAACATTATACAAATGTTCGCAAGAGGCAAAGCCTTGTCCACGGGAGACACGGTCAACAAAACACCCCTTTTGTACATCCAAGGTCACGGTACAGCACGAAAAGGTAGTGATACTGGCGGAGTGTTCGGCAGGCAGGTTGCGGTCAGCCGGAGCCCTATCGGCACAGGGGGATAGTCCATGCATCCACCATCATTAACAGGGAAAAAACGACACAAAACGCATATCATCAACACCTCCTCTTCCGACTCCCACTTATGTTAGCGGAGAGCATGATTTAAAGGCGCTTACGGAAGCAGGATCATCCTCACCGTCATCATCTTCATCATCATCAGTGTCTGTACCGTTAAAAATCACTCCCTTCGACCCCCGCGGATCACGGCTCTCCTGACTCACCGACCGTTCCGAAAACTGTATGATATATGTAGAGTACGGGTCCGGTCATGAACGGTTATCTCGGTAACGTGGGAGGCTGCAACCGCATCCTTCCTCGCGTAGCACACTGAGCTGGAGTCGGGGCGGCGCTTAAAGCGTGCAGTAAAAACCCAGCCATACAGTGAGAGAAACCAACCGTCAATCACAAACAGAGGGGTGTGTAGCTTTGCGTGTGTGACTTTGTATGTGTGTGCGTGCATGCAGTGCATGTAGTGGAAGTTTAGGGGGGCTTAGAGGGGAAGCATGGTCCTGCCACTCTGTTAAATCATCTTTATATGGGATATCTAACATTTTGAGATATTTTCATGCTATTGGTCATTTTGTAGTCTCTCTGCCTCTGCTCCTTTTTTCTATAGTTCTTGCCTTGGGCAAGCAGCCCCATGAGGGTAGGATGAAGTGTGAATCAGCATGCAGAAGTGACAGCAGAACCTCACATTGTTTGTTGGTGAGCTCCACCCCAGCTCTAGCATTCTCTCTTTGGTAAACTCTCTCTCGCTCTCGCTCTCACTTTCCCTCTCTCTCTCTGTCTCTTGCTCTCTCTCTCTGTGTTTGTGTGTGTGTGTGTGTTTGTGCATGTACATCCATGTGCATATGCATATGCATGTGCGTGTGTGTGTGAATGTACGTATCTCTTCCTTTCTGTCTCTGTCTTTGTGTGTGTGTGTGTGTGTTTGTATTTGGCAAGACTTGAGAGAGCCAGAGATAGAGTCACTGGGATGGCATTGTGCGTTGCACATTGCTACAGTGTGTAGTGACATCCCTAAATCCCCAAGCGCACAGAAACCACGGGATTATGTAATCTACAAGAAACACTCTCCAAGGGAGGCAGCGCTGTAATCAGATTAGCCAGAAGTACAATGGAAGTACACAGCAGCAACTTTAGATCAGTGGCCTGATACACCTGCTGGGGAGTTTTATCAGCGAAACATCAGTATGACTGGAGGGAGCACTCAGTAGTTCACATCTACACCCTACTTCACTTGGGGGGAAAATATATATACAGTACATTCTTTGGTTCCTATAAAGAACACACAAGGGTTCTTTAAGAACCATTTTCTAACAAAGAATAATTTGAACAAAGGGTCTGCGCAGAGTCATTGGGTATATCTAATTAATTAGCAAAGTATTATTTACATAAGTGCATATAATTACAAGACAGTGTTAGTGCTGTAATTTATGTTTTGGAGACAGTGATATCTTGCAATGACAATATATTACTTAATAGACTACATTACCAAGACATGTAGAAGCATACTGTTGATTGCTGAAAATTATGAGTCAACTGTTCCATCAGGATCAACCTTTTACACAAACAAGTGAAATGAAAACGGCCTTTTTCAATTTCTAGGCAAACCGACAAAAGGGAATTACATGAAAGATGCACACAGCTGTTTGCAAGCTGATGTATTCAGTCACAGATTACTAGCCCCAGTGGTCCACTGTCACCAAATTATGCTCTGTATGCTCTAACATAGATTACAGCATCACAAAAAACACAAATTTATTCCAAGATAATGGTTAAAACTGACAACGTTGAGATAAATGCAATGGCAACTACTCCTACTATTATGAATGATAATATAATATCAAAACATGATTATTGTGACACGATGATATGATTATGATGACGATGACGATTGTTGTTGTTGCTGTTAATAATAATAATAATAATAATAATAATAATAATAATAGTCTAAGATCTGTTCACACATAAAATAACATGTGGTGAAGAGGGATATACAAACAGGCACTTCCAGACAGCTGAGGTTTCTTCCTGATACAGGCAGCCTGTAGAGTGCAGCCCAATTAAGCAGAGAAGGCCAAGCACCCTCCACAATGCAGGGGGAGGGTGCGTTGCAAACGGGCGAAGAAAATGAGCTGCAGGAAAAGCCGTTATCCCAAACAAGATGAAGTAGAGCGCCTCTGTTCACATGCAGAATGCAGAGTGCCCTTCAACAGCACATGATGCATTTGTGTGATGCATGAAGGCATTCTCTATATATCACTCCCTTATGTAAGGGAACAGGGCTGCGCTGATATAGAGAAAGAGATGGACATCAAGAACTAGCAAGGACTGAGACGCATGTACGTAAGAGTGTGTGACCATACATCTGTGTTGTTTCCATTGCAGTGATATTACATGCAGGTAAAGCATAAAAACATCTGGAAATAAAGGTAGCGGTCACAGGGGCGTGCATCACTCTCCTGCTGATATCACAGCAACTCACAAGCTCATGCAGTAATAATGAGCAGTGTGCATCTCAGCCACAGCTCATCCTCCTCCTGTGTCCAGAAAAAGCCCAGATGCACACACACACACACACACACACACACACACAGGTGCAGAGAGAATGCTCTGACATCACTCTCTGTCACCATGTCAACCATAACATTTCAACCCCTCCAGTCAGAGGAAAGTCCTTCCACAATAGATGGTTGTGATCCACAGACTGGTAATTCATTTTACTACAAGTGGTGGCATTGCACCTGTTCCCACCTATTCTGGATGACTTACCACTATGTTTTGTATACTAACAACATTTCTATGGATGATTTATTTGCAAAAATTTGCTAGCTTTAGACCATATTTTTAGATCACCATCATATTGCAGTGACACACAGTAAAAACAGCACTTTATTAATAACACAAGACTGCACAAGACTGTTGGCTTTATGAATTTATAGATCTTAATGAAGCATTAATAGTCCTATTGTATGCAGTAAAGTGACACATATGCTGCATATGCAGCGTGTAAGGAGAAGAGATCCACAGCAATCCCACCATGCAGACTCTGAGTGGAGGCCAGCAGAATCCCACTCGGAATGTGCCTGGAGGAGAGGCGTCTGCGTGGGAGGAATAATGGAATCACAAAGAGTTCCAGGGGAAAGCCTCGTCTCTCCCGTGCACGCGGCCAGGAGGAAATCTTGCTCGCTCTCTTTCTTCCTCCCTTTCCCTTGCTGTCTTCTTTTCTTTTCTCTCTGTATCTCTCCACTGTCCTCTTTTTCTCTCTTCCTTTCTTTTTCTTTCTTCCTGTCTTTCTTTCTTCTTCAACTTCAACTCTTCTTCTGTCTTTCTCTGTCTCTCCTTGCTGACTCATACGTTAATCAGTGCACTTTCACACATATTTAAATGAATGCAGAGGCGGGCTGGGCCTCTGCTAACAGTTGCACGCAGCCTTAAATGAGTGTGCTAGAAAACTCAGGACTGGGAAATGCTCTGCTCTGCTGCAGAGGAGAGGAGGAACAAGGAACGCTTAGGGAGGAGAGCAGAGCAGAGCAGAGGAGAGGAGAGGTGGGGAGCAGAGGAGTGGAGAGAGGCATGGGGGTGAATGAGGAAGTAGCGAGGTGCAATGGGGATTTAGGAGAGGATGGGGGCAGAACAGAGAAGTCTTCAGAGACTGAGATTAAGACTGCTGTGGTCAGTGATATAGAGCTGAGCTTAAACATCTGTGTGTGCACAGGACAGCTTTATCATGTAAGTATACAAAGGAATGCATACACACAAGCCATGCATACAGTACATAAACAGTAATACACATGCATGCACACACACACACACACACACACACAAACACATGCATACACAAATACAGTCCAGTCCAGGTGTTCCAAGACTAAGCTTACTGTGAAAGTCCTACTCTCTCATGCCTTCTCCTCATTAAAGAAATAGGTGCAGAGTGGAGTGCCTGATCCTCCGTGATTCTGACCCAGAATCATGCTGACAACTCTCATCACAACACACTCATGCACACACACACACACACACACACACACACACACACACACACATACTGTAGCTATTGGATGTTGTTATCACAATCCTCAGCAAAGTCATGCCTGCATACACAGGAGTATGAATGCTTGTGTTCATCTAGATTGAGTTTTTTTTAAGTCCTGGGAAACCCATTGGAGACATGAATACACACACTCACTCACACAGAGTTTATTTGTGGTAAGATATTGCAGAACACAAACACGCACACAAAAGGGAGTGCTTTATTTGTGAGTAGAGCAGAAAACACACCAATACACATTCACAACAGGGAGCATGGTGCAGTAGCTGTTCCTGTGTCTGTATGTGTGTGTGTGTGTGTGTGTGTGTGTGTGTGTGTGTGTGTGTGTGTGTGTGTGTGTGTGTGTGTGTTCTAGGCTGATGGCCAGGCACACACTCACGCACAGTAGCATTTCCCCTCCTTCATCACGCCGCGTTTACAGATCACAGAACAGCACACACAGTGGTTGCATAACAACACTGAGTGCTGTTGCTGCTGCTGCTGCTGCTGCTGCTGTGGTTACTGCTCCAGCTCCACACAGACCAAACAAGCCTGCCCCTGCTCCTGGCCCTGCCCCAGCCTGCACATCTAGGGACTAAGAGCCATGACCAGGAGGACAGATCCGTCCTCCAGCATCACCACTCTCTTTTCTTCCCTCCCTCCACCCCTCCTGTATCCATCCCCTCAGACCCCCCCCCCCCCTCTTTTCTCCTCCTGCTTTTCACAGAGCTCTCAAATTCACATTTCTCATCCCTACTTTCATCCCCCCCTCTCTCTCTCCTGACTGAGTAATTGGCCTCAGAGGGAGTTGACTTTTGTCATCCTCCTCTTATGCGGTAGAACAGGGCGCGTGGCATGTACAGATGTGAATGAGCGTGACTTTAGTGTTGGTGTGAAAATACACAGAGACTATCTTAGATGGGGACTACCAGAAAGGTACAATAACCCCCTCCACCACTTCAGATGATGAAGTTGAGATGAGAAGGGAGGAAGAGAGAGAGAGCACATTTAAACGACTTTGCAACTTAAAGCATCACTGTGTGCACTTTGTTTTATTAGAATAAGAGAGAATTCTGATGTCAGATACAGCTATTCTGACTGGGCAATAAACATACTGTGAATAATACTGAGTTTATGTCTCAGTGCAAAAAAAGAATGTTTCGGAAATGTTTCTGTTGCTTGGCAACTCTGCCAGTGACATCCACCATTACACAGCAGAATGTGGTGAGGTCATTACTCCAGCCAAATTTGCTTAAAAATGAGATGTAATTTTATACAAACCATAAATGTTTGTTTGATTCCAGTTGAGTCTGAGGCTGAAGCAATTCTAATTAGTAAGATGAAACCACCTAATTCAGACATCCTCAAAGGACTCAACATATAGGCGTCATCTTTGTAGGACACTGACGTTTTGTTTTTGTCCACTAGGGGGCAAAGTAACTCCTTACTGAGAAAGAGCTCAACTATGAGGCTATGATCCTATGCCAGTAACCATATATTTAAGGTCTAGGGTCACATAAATATGAAGTCAGTGCAGCCAGACTTACATGCAGTATCAGATCACTTGTAGTTTAATATTCTGGATGTGTTTCTGTTACAGATCATAAGCAAGCCAACATTTTAGTTTTAGATACCAGCCCCTAGCTACACTGTTATTACAGCATGATAATTATTGAACTCTCTGTTGACTTATTCATGAGATTAATGGAATGGGGAGGGGGGGGGGGTTCAATTTTCTTTGTTTACTTAGGCCCAGCTTTAATTGCTGAGTGGTATCACAACAGCACTAACACAGACGTTGGGATAACCTGTACCAGAACAAACTGGATGAGTGAACCTAAAACAGTAACTGTCAGAAGGCAAATGCACTCTGACTAGCTGCATTGATGTCACTGCATCTGTGTCAATTCTGATCGCAGTTCATTAAAACAGTGCCTGCTACAGAAGTGACGGTTGCACATTAACTCTAAGTGTAGTCTCACCCTGCTAGACTGCTAGACAGACAGACAGACACAAATAGAGCCCAAAAGACTTGTCACTGAAGATGGTGTTTATTTTCAGCTGAAGGGGTAGGGGAAATGGTTGGACTGGATTCTTCAGTCTGTGTGAGGTCTACTAAAGCACTGAAGGTGACATTGGTTCATCTCAGCTAGAGTGGCTGTGGTGTTACAACATGAAGGCTATGATTGGTCTAAAAATGTTCTGTTGAGGTGCTGGGACATTCATTGCCTGTGTATACATGTTTATATACATACATCCGTAGATAAAAACAGATTTTTGTCATGGTTTTGGCTGCCCAAATGTCATGTGGTGCGCATTCAGGACCATTAGATCAACAAAGTGGCGACACAAAACCAAAACACACTAAAATTAATTCAGCTGTGGAATCAAGATTGTTTTGTTTGTTTGTTTTGCTCCACACACACACTCCATCAAGAGGTGGAGATAACACAACTAATACATTAAGAGCATAGCAACGACTTTGGTGTCCAACGTCACCGAACACAAGATATGATATCATCCTCCTGCCGTGATGGCAGGTCTGACATTCATGACACAGCATGAGAGAAAGAAATAAAAGCTTCTCGTAACAAGCTACTCACGTGTGTGATGTGGAGGGTACACCACACTTTTAGCTGGTCAAGGTGTATCAGTGACAAGTGGTGAATATGGCAGTGATTTTTACATTCCAAATGCTCAGCGACTAGGTCCAAGACATCCGAAAATTCACTCTGAAAATGCGCAAGAAATTGTTCTGCCATTTCAAAAATTTTAAGTCCCGAGAAATCTATAGATGTGTTGTTGTAGGTTCATGGTAAAAATTACTGCTAACTGTTAGCTAATACTTGAGGTAAACTACTGTATCCTCCATATGTTCCATAACTAGTGACATACTGAACTGACATTCAAGTCATTCCATCCGGTGTCATTTAAAGACTAACAACTTTCATTTCCTGATACTAGGCAAGAGAGGCATTTGAGTCCAGCCAACAAACATCAGCTTTTGGACAAAAGGATGTGAAGTTAGCGGCGTATTAGGTCAATGCCTTGAACTGGCAAACAACTGCTCATTTCTCCAGTGCACAGAGAGTAACTTGGTATGGTGAGTGCCAAACATGACATGTAACAAATTCGGTTTACAGTAACAAAGATGACAGAATGATAAAAAAAAGCTTTTGGGATCATCCAGCACAGTAGTGTACACCTGTGACTTGCAAAATTACAAAATCATCAGCAAAACACAACAAATCGATACAAACGTAGTACAAATGAAGATCAAAACTTTCACAAGTAGGAAAAGTGTAAACGCTAAAATACTGATAGTGTAATAAAATGTCTGAAAAGACAGAGAAACTGGAGCACGATACACTGAATATTTCATTCACGCATGAAGTAAAAAATATACTTTTTTCTGACATTTCAATTGCTCTGTAACAGCAAGTGTCTAATTTTGAGTGCTAGCACCTAAACTGTGGTGTATTGTGGAGCGCCCCCGTAATAAATTAAACACAACCATTTGAATTTTTTCCCAAAAAAATCTGAATAGGTGACCTCTTCATAAAATCGCTACATAAATCAACATTTCACATACAAATAGTGTTGTTGTGGTATGTGCTATTACTTTTGACTAACAAGATGCAAACCGAGAACGAAAATAATAATGCTAGCTTATTCATCAGCAACATATTTAAGTAAAACAAAACGCCACAGAATTAGAGATGGAGAATATAGAATGACCAGGATAAGAGTGAGAGAGAGAGAGAGAGAGAGACAGAAAGAGACAGAAAGAGAGAAAAGAGAAAGCGAGCAGTTGAGAGAGAGAGAAAAAGAAAGAAAGAAAGAAAAAGAGAGAGAGAGATAGAAAGAGAGAGAGAGAGACAGGTGAAGAGAGCAGACTTGGTAAATCTAAAGTAGACAGTGCTGAGGAGACGTCCAGCAGGGTCTTTGGTGGTGATGACAGTCCAGACCTTGTGTGATCTCCGGCTGCAGATTGCACATCTGATCTGAAGGGGGGGGGGCCTTGATTATGTGGAGCGTTTGGTCTGAGCAGGGCCATAACCCACCTCCACTGCCTTAATGCTCTTGCTGCTGAGCTCTCGCTCTTTGTCCAAGGCCCAGGGGTTTGGGGGTCCAACAGAGCTGGGGCAGGGATGTGGGACCCCCTGTGTCACCCCAACAGGACGCACTTTGCCTTGCAAGTGACCAGGCTCTGCCAGGCCGCAATGGTAAAACACCTCCAAGCTCTCTCCTGATGACTGGCTGGCTCCGCGGAACACCCCGTTGCCCCCCGTGGATGCCCCAGCTGGACTGCGTCCACGGAAGGAAGGTGGCAACTGAAGGGGCAAGTCAGAAGGCCTGATGGCTGCCTGGAGAGCTGGCTTGCTGGCAGAGTGCGTGTCAGGCATGGGGGGACACATGGAGGGCTGCTTCTGGCAGAGGGATGCAGAGTTCGAGGCCAAAACCAGCTGCTCCTGGGGGACGTGTTTCCGGCTATCCCTGGCAGCAGCAGGTCGCTGCAGGTTTGCGCTAGGGTTTGGGGTGGGAGAGACGTGTCCACTCTTCTTCTTCCGGTGCAGTGATCCCGCCATTCTCGCGGCCTCGTGCTGGGCTCCTCCGAGCGTGGACGCCTCGTTCGTGCGCAGCTCCAGGCTGTCGGTGTCGAGCGAGCGGCTGCGGCGGTTGAGAGCCAGTGGAGGTGGCGTGGGCCGGCTGGCACGGCCTGAGCTGAGGTGGCGCGGCAGGCTGGTGATGCCCCATGTGTTGCCCAGCAGCAAGCTCTGCTCATAGGCATCAAAGAGACGCTCGTCACACTCGGCGAATGCATCTTTCTGCAGGTAGCAGCTCTCGTCCTCAAATGGCTCGAACGGCTCGAATGGTGATGCCAACTCCTCGTCAACGCCCTCAACCCCCAGCTCCGTCTGCTGCTCAAACTCGCCCTCGTTCTCCATGTCCACCACATCGAAGGTCACAATGGTTGGCAAGGCCTGCAGGTTCTGACCAAAAGGCGAGCTGGATTCAGAGTCATCCAGGCTCTCTGTGGAGTTGCAGAAGACGCGCGTGTTCTTCGTGAAGTCCACCAGCGCCTGTGAGAAGCAAACCGTCAGCTCCTCTTGGGAATGTCCACTGGGCAGCGAGGGACCATGGAGGCTGCCCTGGTCATGCTGTCGGTAGGCTTCTGACTCCTGCAGTGGACTTGGGACCTGGGAATACGTGGCATTGTCCTGCATCTGGGGCCCTGATTCCCCATCGGGGGAGAGAGGAGCATCCTCTAAGGCATGATGCACGGGGCTTATCCTGGTGCCTCTAGGATTCACGGGCTCCTCCAGTTGCTTCTTCCCTGCCATACAGCTGGTCAGAGGCAAGTCCGAGTCAGGGTAGTAGGGGCCACGGCCGAAGAGCAGTGGTTCCTTGCCCGTCGCTCTGAGGCTCTGCAGCTCACAGCACAGAAGTGCCTGCTGGATCTTACTTAGACGGTCTTCTTCCGTCTCCATGGCGCACGTGTCCATGGCGCCGGTCTTGAGAGCATAGACGGGGCTTCCCCCCTTGCCCTCGGTGCTCCCTGGCAGGGGAACGCCCAGGAAGTCACACGGATCGCCGCTGTCATCGTCGTCGGGCATCGAGGGGCTGAGAAGTCGGTCGTCTGGCTCAAAGAGCTCGTACAGGGCGTCGCCGCTGTAGCTATCGCGCGGCAGGCGCTCGTGCCGAGGCACAACCCGTTCTCGCGCGTCCTCATCCGCCCCAGGTGTGGTGGAGTCGTAGTAACCCTCATCGCTGTTGGGCACTGACTCCTGGTGGTCGCTCTGAGGGGTCAGAACCGTCTCCAGTACGCCTAATGGACTGCTGCTGTTAGTGTTGCTGCCGATGCCGCCACCGCCTTCGCTGCTGCTGGTGGTGGTAGGGGTAGTGAGGGTGTGCAGCGAGCTGATAGGCTGGTCTGGAGTGATTGCCAAGGTGTCGGGCTGTGGAGAGGGGACATAGCACGCCTCATTGGCAGCCTCGGCCTCCCACAGGCCCTGTAGGTAGTCTCCGTCCACTTCATCTGGTGTGGCCATCTCCTCGCCCCCACCCTGGTACGTGACGAAGCACGAGCTGCGCTTGCCAGCGTTGCGGCTGCCCCGCTCGCCTGACACGGAGCTCTCGGCGACGCTGTCGTCATCTTGGTCGGCGATGATGTCACCGCAGCCCGTGAGCGAGTCAAAGCTCTTCAGGGACGCCACGTCGCCAAAGACTAGGCTAGCATGGTCCGAAGAGGACGACGCAACTGGTGGGTCACTGTCTGCCCCCTCCAGGTTTTGCTCGGTGAGCCGCACCAGCTCAGAGTCGGCACCCAGGGGCTGGCGATATGTGCCGGGAATGCACATCGAGATTATCTCACCTTCCTCCACAGCTGCTGCTACTCCACTACTCCTCTTCTGCCCCACCACCTCCTCCTCCTCATCATCTTCCTCAGGGTCCCCATCTCCCCTTCTTCCCCTACTCTCAGGCACTAACACGTCAGCTTTCATACATTCAGCGGCAACAGGCTTAATGCTCTCCTTGCCGTTAGCTGAATCAGGCACAACTGGTTCCAACACACTGCCCAGGCGGCCATCGTCCTCGCTCCTGTGGTGTCCGACGGCTGCCTGGGAGACAGGCACGTTACAGGCACTGGGCAACATCTCCATACTCGATATCTTCTCCGCTTCCACATTCTTGTTCCTCTTGTGTCTCCTGATGCTGCTGAAGAGGCCTCGAAGGCCTCTCCGCTGCCACGGCAGGAACTGTGACTTCAAAGTCTCCGTGCCCCTATGTGAGTCGCTCCCACCACCGCAGTCTCGATGTGTACGGAATTCAAAATCCCCAGCGGCGACATCACCGTTCCCCCTGACGCCATCGTCCCAGCATCCTCGGCTCACACCATCGTGTGTCCTGCTCTTGGTGACGCCCGTTTTGGAGGATGCTCGGCCTTGGCCTTTGCCGAGTCCACCAAAGAAACTGGGCAGGACACAGATGCTCCTACGGCTGCTGAAGAATTTGAAAGCCGTCTTCCTCAGTTTCCCAGGGGGTGGCTGTGGAGGAGGGTGCGGTGGCTCCTGGGTGATGGATTCCAAAATCTCTGATTCACAGAGCTCACTTCCAGCACCTGTCTCCATGGCAATGCAGGTTAAAGCAGCAGGCTACATTAAGACATCTTCAGGAGCAAGGTAGAAAGATGCTCAGCTTGTCATCTTACAGACTATGTGCCATGTTACACCTGAAATAAGAGCAGAGAAAATTTAAACTAAATTTAATCCTAAATTAAATGATAACCTAACGGGATTAAAAATTAAATTAAAAAAAAAATCATTTAGCTCCAAGAAACTCCCACAGGTAGGACGTCTCATCACGTAGGCCGGTTGAGACAACCGTTTGCAATGCTCACAGCAATACATTACATTACACAAACACCTTTAATTAAATCTTGTGACAGCTAAGAGAACAAGACAATGTCTATTTCGGATTCCATGTCTTGCACGCACTCGTTTTTTGTTAAACAAGATGATATAAACACAGGCTTGTTAGTTGCAAAGGAAGCTATAGGTAGCACCGATTCATTTGCAGACACAAAGAAACCCTTGTGGGGAACATCGCTTGCTAACTTGGCCGCTCTAGATATCTAATTTGCTCGGCAGACACCACAGTGAAGAGGTGTCGCTATGTTTTCTTTAAAAAGACGGCAGAAATCATGCGAACAAATCACAACGACGATTTTAGCCATTTGTAACGTCAGTCCTCCGCCAGCTGTTAGCAAAGGTTAGCTAAGGCCTGCGTGAATGCTACCTTTGAATATGGGCATGAAATGAATCTAAATCAAAGCAGAACGCAGACTGCTATAATGTTATGGTTTATTGTTAGAGTTAAACTGGTTCTCAATAAAACTGCATAACATTATATTAGCTAATGCATCGATTACATGCCAGAATGGCGCCTGCTAAACAGTTGATGTCAGATTCAGCTGGCTATTTAACTTAATGTTAACTCAACATATAATAGATTGCTTTTTGATAAGTAATAATACTATAACGTTAGATTATTTGCCTGAGTATCCACACCTATTGAACAAAATAGTCAGATGCATACATTAGAAATATCTTACCTTCACTGACATTAGCATGCTACATCCCATCACAATAAACAAACCACTCAGTTACGCTTGGACTTGATTCACTTTGTTCGTTCGATAAGCGCTAGGCTAACTGGAAGCGCTTCCTGTTGCTCTTGGAGGGTACATGGATCGAACTGCATGATGGGTATTGTAGGTCCTTTAGTAGAATGGGGACTTCAACTATAGTGTCAGGCAGGCTAAAATCGACCAAAGGATTGTCCAATATTCAGTGTCTGCACTTCCCAACGTGACCTAGGCACGTCGTTTAATCCTACATTGAAAATGTATTGTCAATGAATGGTGTACGTAAGGCCTAATGATGTAGTCTACCTGCAGTACAACCCATGCCAAGGTCTACTGTCCCCTGGCTCAACTCAGAGCACTCAAGATCATATCAGAGAACACTTATTATTAAAATTTCTCTGATCATCTCTTCAACAATGACTATTCACGGTGACTAAAAGATCAGAGTTATAGTGTGATTTATTACATGGAGTTCCAGTATCAACAGCTGCAATTCAAAGAAAGTCTGAGAAACACGAGCAAAAAAAAAAACTTTACATGTTCAGCTACCTATAACCCTGCTTCTTACATCTAGACAGTAACAAATCATAAACACACAAAAAGCTTTCAACAGGACTCTTAAACCATGACATGTAATTTTAAAAAAATCTTTTACAGTAAAAGCGCTTGAATTACTTTGCAGTTTGAATAGCTTCCTTTCTGTAGTAAACACTGAGTACTATGTATGAAAGGCACAGCTGCAGCTAGCACAGTTTAGAGGATCACACTGTTGGGTGTGTGTTTCAGATAATTTATCAGGCAAGGTGGCATGTCCAAACAGTCTATGGAATCCATCTTGTTGATCTTTCTCAGATGCTTTCTGATAGCCAAACGGCACTGGGAGGTGAGTGATTTCGGACATCCTGGTGGTAAAAGAACAGAACAGAGGAGTTAAAGAGGTGTAGCCAGTGAAGAAAGATATTATGACATCTAGATAAAGTACAGTAAGCAACATAACATTTCCATGGCCTTCGAAAAAGCAGATAATCGACTATATGCTACCCTCACCTCTCTCCTTCAGCAGGAGTTCCACGGCTTCATTTTGCTTGGTGGTTTTCTCTATGATCAGGGTGGGTAGATAGACATTGGCCCCAAAATCTATAAGTAGCTGCACATACTCAACTCCACATCCATGCCTCAAACATGTTTCAAGCACAGTTTTAGGCTGCTTCCCCTTACTTGGCAGCCTTTCGTCTGGATAGTTATAGTCTGGGTCAGCACCATACAGAAGCAGAACCCGAAAGCAGTCCAGGTGCCCATACACTGCTGACAGGTACAGTGGCCCACTGCATATGGCTATGCCTGATGTCCAAAGGGCCACTTTAGACCGGGCATTGACATCCGCTCCATGGCGAAGGAGCTGTCTCAGGATCTCTGGGTCACCTTCACGAGCCGCTGTGAGGACAGGGGAGCTGTTGTTCTTCGGACAGCCATTGGGATTTGCCCCAGCACGCAAGAGGGCCAACACACATGTGAGGTAGCGGCCACACACTGCAGTGAAGAGTGGGGTCTGCGCCTTCACGTCTAGGCAGTCCACCTCGGCTCCGTGCGCCAAGAGGACCTCCAGACACCGCAAGTGGCCCTTGGATGCGGCCATGCGGAGTGGGGTTCCTGGCACACCCCAGCCACTGCGGTGGTTAATGACCCGCCTGTAGCGTTCTTGAGAGAGAAGCTCCAGTAGAAGCATGTGGTCATCGTTGGACACAGCCTGGTGAAGATGACGGAGTTCACTACTGTCTTCCTCTTCTACTCCAAGCCTAAGCATAAAACACTGCAGAATGGATAAAATCCGATGAATATGTGGTTGAGTATTGCACTCAACAAATAGCACATTAAAAATCAAGAGGTGTCAAGTCAACAGGCCTGCTACTATGTATTTACTAGGCCTGCTATACCAGCCCCCTGGCATGTTCATGCAAATTCATTGGGGTGAGACTCCAACATGCTCGTCATGCTGATATCAGCTGTGAAAACTTGAAGGCAAACATGGTAGCACTCGATGGGCAACTTACATTATCCCGTTTAGTGAGGTAATACGGCAGTGCGTTGTCAGATCTAGGTTTCTTTCTAGCTAGCTAACGTTAGCGAAGTTAGCCACCCTCAACAAATAAGATTAGGTTGAATCTCTCCATTTTAGAGCTACATGTACAGAACAAATGCGCTGTCGTGTGGCGAGCTCATACTGATAAATATGATATACATTAATAAAACACACCTGTTATATTTTCAGAGTTGAAATCCAGCGCAAGATCACTGTAAATTGCACGCAGCAGTGCTTGCTGTTAGCAAAAGATGGGCGGCGATTTACATCAGATAGCAATCCTTGAGCAAACCAAGTCGGCTGAATTGAACATCTACTGATGAGTTATTAAGCTTGCAGGATTCCGCAGTACATTGTATCGGTCTTAAGTACTGAGGTAAGGTTACAGTCGGCAGTTAAGCAGAAGACTGCTTCTAAGAGGACAAGTAGCTGCCATGCAAGCGACTACCACTCACAGCGTCAAGGACTTCTTGTTTTGATGACGTCACTGCTCGTCAGCAAAATTAGGTGGTCAGAAGCCGAGAGGCCAGTCCCAGTGGAGAAGCCGTTGTATGCTGCCAATCTCAATATACCACTTGACAAATACTAGTTTTGTCATCATGAGAATAGCCAGTATTTTCAGTTAGAGACAACTCATCTGATTGATGAGCTTATTCCAGCTCAACAAAAGAGCAAGAAACACTACAGGAAGAGTCTACTTGCCAACATAAAAACTTTATTCTTTTGGAGAACATTCTGAATCAATGAAAAGTGCCACTAGCATGGTTAACAATCTTACATAAGCTTGAGATATTAAGTATAAAGAAAATCATTGATTCGTATTTATGAACATATTAGTTCACATATATTTAATACATTCAGCCCACATTTGTTAATTCAGATCCACATTTAAAACAGAATGTACAGCAGCAACTTTTCAAAAAGTATTTCCACATATAATTGGTCAAAACCAAGTATACCAAATACTGCCAACAGAATGGTATGCATATTCTGAAAATGTAGCCGGGTAAAAAAAAAAAAAGTAAATGCATACAATTATACATTAATGATACTTACAAAATATAGCCTTTTTATTTTCAACAACAACCAAAATAAGCTTTGTGCTCTGAACCTAAGCAACATTCCCTAATGTTCCCCAGGACTTGAATTGACAAGTATGGCAGAGGTATGCAAAATATTCCAGACTTGGAGAGATGGGGTGACAAAGACAGAGATAACTGACCAGACTTCAGTCAAAATATCCCTACTTAAATGGTGGCAGACTGGTGGACACCACCACAAAGATCTCCCATCTCACATAGCAACAGCGACAGCCTATGGCTGGTTCCCTTCTGAAAATCTACCTTCCAACAAGACTGAGTATGACAATCTGCCTACTCAATTTCTGGGCTGGTGGAGATTTGAACACAACATTCATGCACAAAATCAGCCGTGAAATCAAGACATGCTTGTAACATTAGCAGCCTGTAAGTAGAAGTGGCCAACAAGCAAAAGCAGTCATCCAGAAGTTCTCAATCATACAGTGTTATCAGTATGAACTGAAGCTATATAAAACAGTCATTGGTCCCCTATGTGCATTCAACCAATTTTCAGAGCCCTAGTTCATATGGCCCCTGGAAAGACATCAGATTAAAATGAACATTAATGGCACTTCAACACATTCTCAAAAACACATTGGCTCCCCCAAGACAGTACTTTGCTACTTTGGAAACACTAGTATTGCCATTTAAATTCCCTTTCCAACCCTAGCAATATTATGTTCATAAGTGGTTTTATGTGTATATGAGTATATGAATACACTTTCAATAACAAGTGTATTTTAAAAAATGTGAAAGAAATAAAAAAAAAAACACACAATGACCAAAAATCGATGTACAAAAACAATAGAAAAATGAATACAAACACTAAGTGATCAAATGGATTTGATCCTGCTCTTTTTTTCCACTGCATTTCTTCTGTAATGGCAAACATCCAGATAATGGCTTTCACTGAAATGTGACACTATGGACATTGCTTTCAGACAAATTGGGCAAATTTATAAATATTACAAAGTAAAGGTACTGAATTTGCATCGACTGCAAAACAAACTCTACAAGGAGAATTATTGCCCTGCTATAAAATTATTGACTTATTAATTACAGAACCCTCCCGAAACTGGATTCCTACTGCAGTCTGTGGACTCCATGAATAACAGAACTGAAATATTTATCAGTTATCAAATTATTGATCATGTGGAGCATTAATGCTGAAAAATGAGCTTGTGTTCCCAATCCCTTTGAAAGTTGTATCAATAGTAAAGGCTTGAGGCTTTCTGATCACCTGTCAGTTGCCCCTTTCAGAAATGAGTGCTATTTATTTCCCAGCATGCTGGTCCATGTGCATTTCTGGCTCCAAGCCCTCTCACACTCACACACACACACACACACACACACATACTTACTCAATGTGCCTGCTCTGTAACCATGGACATTTATGAGGAACCAAGCACGTCCTCTTTCATATCCTGGTAGTCCACTGTGACAGCTTTACCCGTTTTGATAGCCATGTTGGATTCTGAGTCTGGGAAATGCTCTGGCTGTGTTCCATTAGTGCATCCACCACCTGAGCAAGTGAGCTCATCCGTACCATTTTTCAAACAGTTGACATCACTGGATGATTGGTTAAGAGGTGGGGTAGGAGTGGACAGTGATCGGTTGCATTGCTTAGTAGCTACTCTGATTGGTCCAGCTGGACTTGGCAAGACTCCATCAGCAACTGCTAACTTCTACGATAGGGAAACATCAAAAATGTGATTGATAAAAGAAAACATTTAAGAACAGTGCTCACAAATACATACAACTGACAACATTTCTCAAAACTCTACTAACCCTCTGCAGATTCAACATATCTTTTTCCCCATCATCCTTCTTCTGGGTAAGCAAGAGCAGTTGGTCCAACACAGATTGCTTAGGGTGCATGCCCTTATCATAGTGGTTATACATGCCACACCAAAACCTACAGAGAAAAGAAAAATAAACATGTAGACACATCAGCCTTTAAGAAACTATTGTTTCTTGTGTGTAGAGCGAGTGGCTCCAAAGCCTACAAATAAGAACAGAGCATAATCCAGGTCTTTGACATGGTGAATACAGACTTAATCACATACTTGAAATGCAAAGGCAGAGTGTTTGGTCTCAGTGTGCCTGTCTTGCGTTTGTAGAGCGGGTTCCTGTACTGCTTCGCCTGTTCCAGCAACAATGGCCAGAGAGAGAATGTCCTTTCCTGTAGCCTAAAGTCAGAGGGTGGGGGGTTAGAGGCATAGAGGACCACAAAGAAGAGCCCGTGTCAGCATAACCCAGAGCCCAGATATGAACTACATGCAGCCTAATGGAGTGTACCAGCAGGCATTCTCACCGCATGTCTTGCCTCTCCTTCTGGCAGTTTCCGAGGAAATTTCCGTACTGACAGGCGTAGACATTGTCATGAATGTGAATGAGGAACCTCTCATTGAACTCGAACACGCAGGGAAACTGTTCCATCAGCTGCCATACACACTCAATGAACTGCGTGAAGACTGGAGACACCTCCTTTGGGTCACCGTCCAAGTGCCCGCATCTGCAAACGTACCAATGGCATTTCTCAACAGTTTTAGATTCATCATGAGTCACTGAACTGTGAAAGAAAACGTTCACATTACACAAACCTGTGTGTAAACTTGTGACCCATGGAAATCCACTCTTTCTCAATCAACACCTAGAAGAAAATAAAATTTGAGTAGTAATGCACTAGCGGCAATTGCAGTCAACATTTACAAGGAATTAATATGGACAGTGAATATGATTATACAGGTACAAGTCTGGCAGGATGACATAATCTGGGAGAATAAAGACAAAGTGTGGGCTTCCTTACCATGAAGCCCCTGATGGTGCGGTAATACGGGTCCAGGAGGACACAGGCCACGGAGCAGACCTGAGCAGTGCGGTCCCAGCCATCAGAGCAATGCACTAACACACTGGCCTTCTCATCGCTCACAGCCTGCAAAGCAGCAAAACCCAGTGAGAAACTAAACCTACTAAAAAAACAAACTGAAATATATCAACATAGACGTGTTAGGGTTTTTATGTTTTTAACGACTCATCTTGCTGTTCATTTGGTTGACATAAACAACACAGAGTGCATGTCAAACCACACCACAGTTTCAGTACCTTAGCTAGAAATACCCCGGCATCCATCACAGCCTTTATGTGTTTAAGCCAGCCTGAGTTCTCGAGCCCGGTCAGATAGTCGCTCATTGAAGGAGACTTCATCGCACACACTAAGAACCAAACACATAACGAAGACAACACTGTAGGCGTAAATTACAAAATCTGTATAGACATACAGCATGTTATTGTGTGGGTGAGAATCACAGGAAATGAAAGAGCATAGAGGTACAAGAGAAGTGAACTACACAGAAGGAGAAGCATGACTACACCAATCTGCCATAGGACTAAGAGGACTGAGATCTAAATGCCTCTGGAAAGGCTCCTTCAGAGAACAGCTTAACGTGGCAAAACCTGTGAGCTAGCACCACAAAAGGCAGCAGTTTACTTCATGAGAAAAAAGAAATCTTACAATGCTCAGTACTTTTTACAAGAGGCAATGTGCATGAAGTACTTGTTGAGTGCTTGTGCTACATTTGTATAAGCATACTCTGCAGTTTTGTCCTGTTGTTTTCTCTTATACCTCTTTGCTCTGGTAACTGTCACCCAGCAGTGCCTTATCAGATTAGCAAAAGGATCTTATCTTCTGGCTGTGTTTGGGAAAATCCACATGCAGCCAGAGAATGCTTTATAAGCGGTGAGGGAATTAATCTATTGTTTTAATTGCTAATTCACAACTACATACAACTAGAGTACCACCTCTGTCTGACCATCATCAGCTGGGAGCCACCAAAAAGAACAGACAGAACATAGGAGCCTATTAAACAATGGCCAACATCCTTGCTAAAGGATATTTATGTTCACTTACTTGTAAATAACCTTGATAAACACATAAACTAATACCTTCAAGTAGTTTCTGAAGAGAGTTTCTCATAACATGAATGTTCTCAATGCCCTGGAAGTTGAATCGTATATTGGAGTAGTTGTCCTCATTCTCATAACCTTTCCCCGCAGCTCGGTTGGCCATGGCATTCAGCTGATGACAACAGGAAGCTGTTAGCTATGCTGCATACTGGCATTCATAAACAACTCTTAAAAAGATTCCTTACAAGAAATGTAATTTGCAATGCATGTTCAACCCAGAGCATTTTGTTATGTTATCTGGTTATCTGTTATCAACAGGCGAATCTGTACATTCTAGCTGCTCATCAATTAGAACTGCATTTAGAACATACCACCTTGTGGAATTGTTTATCTGCTAATGTCCCACTCATTTCCCTTCAAGCAAAATGGGTCTGTGTAGCATTCCACTGATTATGCAGAGCTCTTAGCCAGGCTAGCACTGCCTAGTGCTTCCGTTCAATTTCTTTTCCCTCTACCACAGTGTCAGGGAGCAAGGCATAAGGCGGGCCAATCAGCAAACAGAGGAAGCGTGGAAAGCCATAACGTTGAATTCAAACGATGCATTCCAGCGTGTAACATGTCACGACTACTACAACAGTAGCGATTGGTTGAAGCAGAAAGTATCTGCCCACTGTGGAGTGAACACATGCCAATTGCTAGGGTTCAGACGCTTTGCACAAGTAAAACAATGTACAAGCGAATGATGCATCAAGCTACAGAGTTCCCTCATTACACCACAGTGTGGTCCAATGTGGCTGTAAGTGCTGCATACCTTAGGTCTGGTGTCCACCACATACATGAAGGGAGAGTTGGGGTTGGCCTGACGGATGGCCTCCAGCATCTGCTCGTCCTCCAGACACCGAGCGCTGAAGCCAGACAGAGGCTGGCTGCAGCGACAGATAGCTGCCTGCAAACCCACACAAATTAACCCTGTCCAGTAGCCATGATGACACAACTCAAGGCTGAGTTCCATTGTTCCCCTTAGCCCTGAACCCCTAAAGACTTAACTGGTATGAATCAATCAGGCTAAATCTAATTGGCTGATGCATGCTCATTAGGCGTATGTCTTTAGAGATTTGGGGCCCAAGGTTAGTTATAGGATTCAGTCCAAATAATCTTCCTTTGTTGCTAATGCAATGCAATACACTTCTAGCCATTCCAAAGACATTCATTTTGCTATTCGACTGGTTTTTGGTGTGCCTTTCATTTGCAAAAAACTACTGGGTGAAATGTGGAATGTGGTAAGTGCGTTTTGAGTGCACAGCCTCAGGTGTGCTATTAATAAAGGCTGCCTACAGTCCAAGGCAGGCGACACAGACGCTTCACAGAGAATACTGCAGTCATCCTCCCGTGATAAGCATCAGCATTTCACATGTGACAACGGGAGTTTTCAAGTCATGTCAGACTTGATTTTAAGAACTGGAATATTTAAAACATTTAACAGTTGACAGGTAGTAAAATGGGAAATAATTATTTTCAGGTAATGGAGTAACTTCCCATGTAACAAATGACACTGTTGGTGTTAGAATTTATGTCTACCATTTGAGAGACCTGGGTTGGCACTCACCTTGGTGTCTTTGTGAAAGTAAGACAGGGCGGGTAACCTGCCCCTACTCCTAAACTTGGCACTGCCCAGTATAGTGGCCTGACTGGCACCTTTGGGCACCACCAGCATCGATGGATAAGTGCTGCACATCTGTAGAGACACAATTCAGTGGGTGGCATGGCATGACACCAAATGATGGGTGACAGACAAAACCAAGAAACCCATAAATGAAACCCTATAGCATCTAAGAGTCTGAAATTGTAAGAGCACAGGAAGCAGTAGGCGATATATAATTAAACAAGCCGCAATATCAAAATAGGTACTGTATATTACAGACCACAACCAATCTACCCTCTATGTAAAGGCAGAACATCTTAAATCTTTGATCACCTACCGCCAGAAAACTGGGAATTACCTGTTTTGTGGCAATGATTTAGTGGCAAAGTATGTAATATCCCATTTAAAAGAGAGCGACAAAGCTGATTAGGACCAGACCCATTTGCTTTCAAAGAGAGTGATGAAGGATGCAGAAAGAGGAAGATGCTACCTCATAGTCCTTATTGAGTTCAGTGGTTTCCCAGTGGTCGTTGGGCAAACCCATTCGTTTGAAATCTGCAGCCAAATCCATGACGGCCCAGCCTTCGCTCCTCTCCACCTCGTTTTGTTTGGGGTTGTAAAGGAATGCATAGAGTTCATCGACTTTCACTGTGACACAAAGAAAAATTGGTAGTTATTGTTTTTTCATAGATTCACAAGTCTTAATCGTAGTTATTATTTTAGCGTGTGTGTGTGCTCTATCTACATTACAAACTGCGCACTGCAGCAAATGTTTCTCAAATAAACAGAACATGCAGATAGCGCAGAATCATTTGTATTGCAACACAACCTGCACAATCTGTATCTGTGTGATAACTGAACTGAACCTAGCCTACAAACTAACCTAGCCTACATCACTCTGTGTGCATGTGTGTGTAGTGGACAGTGTGCAGTGGATTTTTCCAGACTATGGTGGGTGGGTATTTAGACTGCGTGAAGAGCACTCCCGCTGATTTGATTACAATTTCAGGTCCATTGTTCTACAGCAAAATAGACCTGAATTGGCACTGATGAAAGAGGTAAAATGAATGTAAATGAAAGAGACTGAAATGCCAGTATGCATGCATGCATGCATCAGATATGGCATAAATATTTTTAAGTCCATATTTATACTATGATAGTGCAAATTAGACTGTAGTGGGCCACAACATTCTAGGCAATGAGTGTGAAACAGTGTGGGAATGAGTGTGTCTGTGTGCATTCTGCATATGTAGGCTACTACCTGGCTGAGACAAGCGCAGCAGTGACTGATAGACATCCTGGCACTCCCTCTCTCGGGGCAGCAGCAGGTGCACCTGGTGGAAGGTCTTGCATCGGATGACCAATGGGCAGCCAGTGGCAGTGAGGGGAAGCTTCTCTACTGAGAAAATGTGATGATGCAGAATCTGTACCACAGCAGCATGGGGTACAAACAACCAACATGACAAACAAGTCAACAACAAACCCATAACAGTGTGCAGATTTACCAGATATAACATTAGTCTTTTACATGGCAATACTATACAATAATGCATACCCAGGTTTCCTGTCTTGTGTTGTTCAATGTTTCCACATAGATGAGGTGCGTGGCAGTCAGATAGAGGGTGCCAGTGGCTGATTTCTTGGTAGCGTATCTGTCAAGCAGCTTCACATGTTCTACCTACACCACAACAAGAAGACATCAGAATGTCAATGCTGTAGTATATGGTCTCCAGAGTCCACTCCAAACTAGGCCTAAATATGAAAGACAAAGTTATATTTGCAAACTGACATTTGACACCAAGGTATATATGCACAGCGCCAAGGTATATGTAGGCTATAGCTACTGCAAGGTATAAAAAGTTGTAGAGCTAAACTTAGGTAGCTCCACCTATTGCTTTAGTCACTAGCTATCCGCTACATTTTAAGGTTCAGATGGAGTAAAGCAGAAGAAAAAGGTAGACTACCCAGGCGCTACCAGTACATTAAACTATGTACCACGCTCTCTTAACTGGTGTTTGTTTGTTTGGTCTTTTCTTCAAATACATCTACTAAGAAACAGAACATAAACAAACAGTGTGATGGCGCATCACTTAACCCACCTTTAAGTCTCCTTTACGTATGATGATGGGGAACTTCCAGTGCCTTATTCTAATAATAGTTCTACTGCATAGTTACTTGAATACTTGCATCATTTTAGGAACTGTGTGAACATGCTATTTTTTACCTTACTGTGAAACCCAGGGACTTTTTAGTGAGAAATGTGTAAGGCAGGACATAAAAGTTAGTAAAAGCTAAACATTTATTAGGCTTAATAAGGTATGATAGGTATCAAGCCTATTTGGCCCGGGACTGTAAAATGGCTTGTGATTTGTCTGAAAACTTGAATCAGGCAGACAAACAGCCCTGAACACAAACAGAACAATGGCTGTAATTAAAGCACAGTGCAGACCTCGCAGGAAGAGAAGAAGGGAGCTATGCTCCCAAGACCTTAAGCTCATATTCTGAACCACATGGATAACTTAAACTTATAGCCTCCCTGGTCGCCTGGATAAGACTACTCTCTTCCGAACACAGGTAAAAAAGTAGTCACGGTTTCATCCAAATCTTCACTAAGCAACACTCTCCACGAAAAGGCTTTCCAATCTTTCAAATATGTCCAGGTGCAATGACGGACACGAATGAGTTAACCTAACTGCTTTATTGTTGGGAATGCGCCAAAGCTTCCTCTGACTATGCTGACATGCAGCAATTCATATCCTCGGTCTGTCTCAAACAGCCTACACTATGCTTACTCTAAAACCGTTCAACAGAATAGTTAACTTATTAAAACACGTCAACTGCTGTCACATGAACAGATCATCCCTAAACGCACTGTTCAGCTTTTCTCACACCCTGTTTACGCCGAGGCTACAGCGTTACTGCATAAGATATTTAATGTATTCGTGTTTATTTAAAAACAAACATAAATACATATACAGAAGAAGCATAGCCCATTTGAAATAATTCCTCAGCAACAAAGTTATAGCACTAGAAAAGCTAAATTTGACAACCAACCTGCTAACAATGTTTTATAGACAGACTCTGGAGCATCCTGTAAAATGATGCAAGTTAGTACATATTTGACACTGACTACAACAGGACAGTCACATCTAAAAGTCATACAGTTTGGACCAATACCTACTTTTATTCATAATACAGTCAGGAAATGTATCACGCTAAGGTACCCTGGCTAACCTCACTAACTTGGGTTGCTGACATATGTTCACCAGTTGCATGGCAACTAACAAAAAGTGTCAGTCTGCTACAAACTGCATTCAGAACAACAACAACCTACCTTTGGTGTTATTATGTGCTCCATTTTTCGTTGTGGACTATTTTGTGGTTCGTCATTCAAAACATAGGTAAATCCTGAAATGTTGCCAATGTAGACTGGTATTATTGTTACAGAGGATCTCCGTCGCTGTGTCCATTTCCTCAAGAAATCATCTCGGTATGATATTTCCTATCTAAGAGTTATTTGATCACGTGATATGTATAAGTCACGCGAGAATTCAGCCTGTAGGCTACAGCAGAGAACGGCCTGACTACAGCTTTGAGTAGAGCCTCTCTGAAGAATACCTCTGAGATCAATGGTACAGCCAGAGTCCTTTTAACCATTCTTTGATGAACTGATTGGTTATCAAATTGTCTATCCTTATTCCGTGTTTATTAGGCAGAGCTCATAGGCCTCTGCTTCACTGCATAGCCTAGTATTAAAGGAGGGAGATGGAATCCCTGAAAAACACTACAAGCAACATACTTGAAATTACACAAACAAATTTCCAATTTTCTTCTTTCAGTCCTCCCATGCCTAAACACACAGTGCTTGCTCACATTTTGATAGTCTTATCATATGTTAAGAGGTTGACAGACTTCGTCAATTTGTTAATTTCAGAGAATGATTGAATGTGGGTTTTTTTTTTTGGCCCAGTGCCTGTTCCACATTTGACTGGTTTAGTTTTTTTTTTTGAAGTCTGGGAATGTAATTGTCTTTGATCAGTGTGAGAAAATTTCAGGCAAGCTAACTAGGTAAAAATGGCTTCAAAACAGTATCTCATACCCTACCTTCAATGTTTTTTTTAAAGGCACAAGGCAACATTTTTAGGTTTATTTACCAGCTTTGTAATCACTTTGATGACTAAATGGCTTATTACGGGATGAATGAAGACTGTCTCGGCTGCCCAGTGTAGATCCCTTGGTTATTACACTTGCAGGATCTTGTCAGTAAGCGACAGCATAATGCTACGAAAATTATCATTGCTGGCTCCCATTCTTTGGTTTGCAAACAAATCCACATAGATTGCTGAGAATGCACAATGTTGTTGCTATTTTTTCTTTTTTTTTTTTTAAACCAGCAACAGTGGTAGATCTGTGAAAATCGGACACCTGCCTGGTATGCCTTTGGAAAAAATTGGCAACTGTAGGGGGAGCTCTGTAGGCAAAAACTCGCAGGCTTGCCTTGTATGCCTTTAATATTGTTGGTTCAGTGAGCCATTGCGTTGGGGAAAAGTGACTGACCATCTTGACAGGGTACTGCAGTACTATTGCTTTTTCCTCCGTAACACAGTGTGATAAGTGTCTGCACATGAGTGATGAGTGCCACATTTTGCAGTAATAGCACAAGCTGTGCTAGACAAAAATTTCATACAGACAGTATGACCAAAGATCATTGAATACTGACCAAGATACAGCAACATAATACGTTACAATTGGGGCAAACGTGAATAGTTCCGGTCTACATTAGAGTGTCACATGTCACCGCAATATAAACTTTTCAAATATCTTCTGAATCAGCATATGAGGGTTTGACTCTGGTCTGCATAAAGGGGGATTACCCCCCCTCCTTCTGAAAATAGAACATAGAATTTAACAAAGGTTTGTGCATCTCACTCCGCTTTTACCCTCTCTGGTATGACTGCTCTAACAAGTTAAATAGGGCTCTGATATTAAAATCAACAAGTAATGCCACCATAACACAACACAGGCAGTGTGAAAGAGGCCATACCTGCGTGACTGCATCATCCCTGAGCAATATTGCACCTTTTAAACCTTTGTCCTTACGCATAATTAATTCTGAATTGTGACCACAAGTGTGTGTGGGTGTGTGTGTGTGTGACATATCTGTTTATGTATATTATCTCAGATGTACCATAGGCTAGACCGATTTAATTCAGAGGATCCTGAAATCAGTCCAAAATTTGTCTGTGCCTACCATGTTTGACAGTTCATGTTCTTTTGTAGATAGGCCTATAGGTTTGTTTTGCTAATTGCATACAATGCAATGTGTTGTGTTGAAAAGTGCTGTTCACTATAGGTGTGAAAATCAACAGATCTACTATGCCACAGAAACAAGCATCATAAACTTATTTTCATTTAGACACAATATAATTTATCTATTCTTTGTGTAAATATGAATAATACTGAATTTGTAATCACACACAAATGCCATCCTGCTTGCCTGGCTTAGGGAAATGTATTTGTGTGTTTGGTTTAGTTCTCAGCTCTCCCTCACCTGTCCTTCCCCCACCTAAACTCTCCTCCTGGGAGGCCGGGGTTGTTTGGTGGGGAGGGTATTTGTTCCAGGGTGGCCCATCAAGCTTTCCCTAATTGCTGGGGAGGACACCCATCGATCAGCCTATTATCATCCTAATGGGCCTTTTTTTACCTTCCAGCCTCATCAACTGATAACACACAGAATGTCTGCACTCCCCATTTCACATTAGAACCATTTTACCAAGGTAAATCAATGTTGAGTTAGTTTATGTGGAGTTTACAACAGTTACATATGTAGTTTATAAGGACCTCTAAAATCTGGACAAATATTAAACTGTATATTTGATTAAATGTAGAATTAAACCATGTATTCTCAATTATTTCAAACATACAGATAGGAAAGGACTTCTTAGTCTGAGAGAGGCATTGCTGTGACCTATTTTATTTTATCTTAAGTGAATTTTTCACTCAAATTTCCATTCAATCGTTTATCATTACACACACACACTCACACACACACACACAGAGTCATCTAGGCTCTCCTACACATTTATATGGAGAAAGAGATAAACCTGAGCAGCTGGATGGTCTGATCATGTCATCATGTTATTAACAGAGATTAGCACTGACACAAAGAGAGTAAATTGCCATTGTCTAAGAGGCTGTACATTAGCATTTAACAAACAATACCAGCTCTACAGGGGTTGTGATGGTAATTTGGCAAGCCTGTCTTGCTGCTATTTAACTTGCAAATAATTGACTTTAACAAGCTGGTATGGGATTAGATTTGGGACAGTGTGCTGAGGGGGTGCATTCCTTGCAGCCTACTGTTACATGGGTAGATTTAGAAGCCCTAAACCTAGTGGGTGAAGTTCTATTTCTAAAGGTAAAGTTCAGCTTAAGGTCAGTCTATTGGGGAAATTTTGTAAGGAGATTAGCTCTCATTGTGTGCACAGCAACAGGTATTTAATGTCCCCTTCGCCTACCCTGTACAAAACATTTTTTTCTCTGTAAAATCACTTGACCAAATGTGAGAAAGGCATCACAATCTGTTGAGATGAAGGTTGTAGCCTGAGCATACTGTGCCTTCTGATTGTAGCAGTAGTTGGTACACTTTACTAAGAAGTGCATGAATATCATCTAGCCTAATCATCATTTTTGCCCACATGTCTTTACTTCACTGCCAATGACAATATGCTTGAAGCCACTGTCAGCCAATGCAATATATGTATTTATATATATCTATATATTATAATATTTTCTCATTTGCAGAGCAAACATGAATTTGTCTGACACTTCTGCCAGCCCACCTTTCCATGCAAAGTGGTGCCTGAGTGGAGGGGGCGTGGGCCAGACAGAGGCGGGCGCCTGGCTGATAGGTGTGGGGCATAAATAAGCCTGCTGTGCCTGAAGGTTAGGACCATAAAACACGACGCGTTTAGGATTGACTTCGGATGTCTGTCGAACTTTGCTGCTCTGCTTCCTCCGACTTGAAGACCCACTTTTTACGGATTTATCCACTCGCAGGACCAGAATGGCCAAATCAATGACCTGCGCTTTATTACTGTGTCTTCTTGGTATTTCTCTACCCTTGGCAACAGAGGCAGCCGGAGAGTATTGTCATGGCTGGATGGACTCGTCTAATACCTGGCACCGGGGTTTCATGTGTCCCGAGCAGTACGACGGCGAGGAAGCGCGCTATTGCTGCGGGACATGTAGCCTTCGATATTGCTGTACATCCGTAGAGGCCCGTCTTGATCAGAGCAGCTGTGACCCAGACGACTTCGGGAATGGGAAAGTCAGGACAATGACTCAAAATGGTAAGGCGTCTGACAAACTTACACACTCTTTAACAAACTTTTCATTAATATTATTTGCATGTATAGTTTGAACAATTCTACTCAACTCTGCATTTTAACCCAAAGAGTAGGCTACCTATTCCTAATGGTCATTTTCTCTCTCACAGTACCCACGTATTTGCCCTTTGTGATTGTGGTGAGTGCATTCCTGTCCTTTGTGGTGGTTGGAACTGTAGTGTCAGTGTGCTTCTGCCACTGCCTGAAGCCCAAGAGTGCAGAACGACACAGCGGCTTGATGCCCACCCAAACCAGCCTACTGGAACCAGGAGGAGCTGCCCCAGAGAGCCTCACTCCGTCCAGAGACTCCAGCTCCAGCGCCAGCTCTGTAGGCAGGTCCACTGCTACAACCAGGCCATCAGGGTCAGACGTCACCATGAACATGTACGGTCCCATGGGGAATATGTACCCTGCGTTGGGGATGCAGCCACCACATTTTGCTTCTCCGTCCCACATGCCAGCGCAGTTCTATCAGCCGTACCTGAACTACAGCGTGCCTCCAGAACACACGATTATCTCTGCTCCAGCCTTCCTGGACAGTCATTCTGTGTACAGGCAGCCCCACGGACAACCGTTTCCTCAGGCTCCCATGCACACAGAGCCCATCTGCCCAGGACTTACCATCTGAGAGCTACTCTGGATACTTATGACAGCTGCATAACAGCAAAAAATGGAAAAATTATGAGGACAATTAAGTGACCATGACTTTATTGTGGGACAATCTGTGGCTGTTGCATTCTGTCCTCTGTGAGGTTCGTTTTTTCCGTGCTCAGGTTACATTTGGGTTATTTTTTATATTAAGTGTCCAGGAGTGTTTAGTGGTGTACTGTTATAAAGGTCACTCATTACATGTTGAGGTTTACTTCTTAGTAGAAGAAATACCATGACCATTTCTGTGAAATGATTTCATCCACTGATGTCAGTGTACATTAGAGATACTGTCTACAAATAAAACATTTTATTTATTTTCTATCAATTTTCTTGCCCATTTTTTCCTTTTTCTTTCTCATACAAAGAAACTGCAATTAAACATCTGTAGATTGTTACTGCTGTGTTTTAATCAAGACAGCCAATTTTGGGGACAATAAGTGTGAATGTTTTGTGAAGAGTTTAACTGGGGGCAGGGGGACCAAACAGCAGGGTAGGGTGAGTCACAATAGATAAGCTCAACTATTTCCCAACAGCCCTGTTGGGTTTGAATAAGAACAGGTATGGAGAAGAGGAGAGAGATTATCTACTTGACACCAGGGGGAGGGGTGCTCTGTGTGGCCAAGGCCAGGAGAGCCTAAAAGCCCAGTGGGAGGTTAACAAGATGCGCAGAAGCTAATTAACACCCCCAAACTGAACCAACAGAGCCAAACTAAACCATATCAGATCTCAAATGACTCGGACACTAAGGAAACATCAAGTTAACTTTATAACTAACACAGAAATATTGCTGTTGCAGTTCTTAGCAATCGACAAAGTTGCATGATCGTCAGCCTGGAGGAGAGAGCTCCCCTTGCTGGTCAAAACATGTCTGGTGACAAACAGTTATTTTTTCAATGTTATGGTTTGCGTGTTCATACCCAAGTCCAAAGAAATATTTTGTTATCATAAATTATACATTTTGCTTGTCATTCCATTTCTCTCTGTTATATTCTCTAGTTGTCATTACTGTGATAAAAATGACAATATCAATCAACCTGACTACATACTACAGAACAAAAAGCTATTTTCCACAGCAAAAAAGCAATTGTTTATTTGCTTCCCAGCACTTAATCACATTGCCATTTTGATGAAATGATTAAGTCTTCAAGTGTTATACATCTTTATGTAAGGTAAATCATAGATACTGACTACTCAATGTTTATCTAGGTTCTGCCAAAACAATGTTTAAAGGCCAGAAAAGACCGAAAGAAATCATGAAAACTAGGAAATTAACAGCAGTGAAGCATGAAATTTGGGAAAATGTGTGACAAGAAAATATTAGCAATATATACTGCATATCAGGAGTAGGAATAAAAGGAAGTGAATAAAGCGCTCTCTATAACTAATCACAGCCACTGTTCTGTGTTTGTCTTTTATAGTATTACTTGGCCAGTGAGCTTGTAAGAAAAGTTACATTAGCACTTATAAGTTTAAAAATGTAGAAGTTCATACTGTAATAAAAAAATAATTACTGCTTTGGGACAAAACAATATTAAGCATACAAATAGAGTTAAGGCTGAGTATCCCCACATGATACCATGACAATTCCTCCCCTTATTCTTGGCTGTTCCATAATATGATTGTTAAAAATAAGCAAACTAACACTAATGGTACTCTCAAAAAGCAACTGTTTCATCTGAGAAGTTACCAGACCTGTAAAAACATGTTAAAACAATGCTAATCCATGGAAGACTGCACCTCTGGCCACAAACCCCAAAAGAGTGTTCTTTGTGAATTCCCCTTAAAAAAAAACAAATGTAAACATAATGTCTGCAGTACTTAACAACAGTTTTACACAATGTACTGTATCTTTCATTCAAGTAGTAGGGCCCATAAAACAACACTTTCTTTATGCCTTGGGTCTCTGAAAAACAAAACATAAAAATTTTTTATATACTGTCCATTGCTTGACATTGGTGCATCTTTAGTATTAAAAATACATTTCAGGTGACGCTGACATGAACTTACATGGAACACAAAGTCATGGGGCAATGTAAACATTCACTCATCAGGTTTTCTCTTTGGTTTTTTGGGGTTTCGCGAGCGACTCTTTGCTTTACAGAGAGGACAGATTGGGGCATTGCGGTGAATTTGCTGATGACAGGAGAGACAAGCCTGGGAAAGGTACAGTAGAAAAGATAAGACACGTGCGCCAATACAACTGACAGAAATAGATAACTGTTCTACAATCTGATTTGACAAATAGTTAATCTTATCTGCATTCACTGTATTTGATATCTGTTCTCTGGTACATGTGAAATTGCTTGCAGAACTAGCAGCGGTAAACAGATGCTGGAGGCTAACGTTATAGGTTGGCTTCAACAATAACATTACAGGTTAACAATAACATGGTAATAATACAACAGAATGAATTAATCAGACACATTATCCTACATTGTTACCAGATAATCACATAACACTCAATAAATCTTCCTCATAACACTAGCTTTGCAAGAAAGACTACCATTCATCTTGACAAAAAAAAACATTTGTAATGTACTTGTAAAAGTACTACTGTTCATCCAATAAATCACTGCACCTCTGGCATAAAATGACCAGCGAATACAGAGCAAGCATTTGCAATGTGCATTATACAATCATGTAAACACGGTGTACCTTCATGGGTGGTGGCTGCTGTCTAAATGTGGCCGGCTGTCTGGAATCTTGTTTCCTAGCGACCTGAAGCTGTTGTGCAGCTGCGGCAGCAGCTGCCAAGGATTCTGGGATAGGTGGCTCTTGCTGCTCAGTGTGCCACTCTGCTTTTTGTTTCTCAAAGTAGCTAAAACAACACGAAGTCAAAAGAAATTAATGGAAAAAGACAATAATAGGCCTATATATATATATTGTTATTTGTGACAAAATTCAACTCACTCTAGAGACAACTTGTCCTCTTCTTCACTGAGGTCTGGAAGTCTATGTAAGCCTAGAGTCTTTCTCAATGCATCAACATGTTCTTTTAGAGGCTTGTATTCCTCATGGAGTCGGCGGGTTGATTCCAGCAACTTATTCAGGTCATTTTCAGACTGCTTTATGGTGTTCTCCATCTATAAGCACCTCAGTAAATACATACATACAGTAAATACATACACATAAGCAATTCCAAACTTTTGACCCATAAAGCCCCAATTCCAATGTGAACATGCTTACTTTTTTATCATTTGTCTGTGTAAGCTTTGCAAAATGATCTTACCACGTTAATATCTGCATGGATGAGCCTGAGTTCCTCAACATGGGCCATCTTCTCCTGCAGCAAAAGGTCCATCTCTTGTTTATACTCCTTCAGATGCTTTTCCTCTGATTCCAGTGCCTCAAATTCACTCTTTAAGCGAGACTTCAGTTTCTCTATCTGCGCGGTTTTATTTCTGCGAATGTGGTTGATGGGCTGTGTTAATTTTGTTAACTATCGTGTAGCAACAATGGAACAGTTCAATACAACATTGTAACAGATGTGACAGATGTAACAACAGAACGTTCCAACTGTATTATTATTAAGCACCTCCAGCAACGTCGGTGGTTTCCATAAAAAAATGTCCTTTTCTTATTCTGCAAAATTTTGAGTAAAATGCGAATTAATGCATGCTTAATTGGAGCAAACCGAGGCTGCGACTCCATCACACGATATACATAAAAACCAAGGTAAGCTTATGTGCCATACTTAAACAAATGTGGTAAACACAAACGCACAAAACAAATAAAGTTATTTAAAGTATCAACAGTCATAATTTGCGAACGTTTCAGAAAAGCAATTTATGGTCAGTAATTAAGCTAGCTGGACATCACAAAAAGTAGTGCTAATGGTTAGCCGTGTGGTCATATTACAATTACAGACAATACATCTCACACTTTCACGACCATGACAACTGATAAGCTACTCGAATTGCTTAAATGCAAACCCGGGCAGATCCAAACTAACGTTTATTAACGTTGTATCGACTGACGTTAGGCTATGAACCCTGGTTTGCAAGCTAGCTAACTTGCCTGCTAGCTAACTCCTAGCCAGATGTGAAAAACCGAAGTTCGATAAAGTTTCAAAGGTGATGTGACAGAATATTATAGAGAGCAGTTATATTACCTTATTTCTTTTATATTTTCTAGTTTACACATAATCTCTTGTTCATCTGTCATGACTGTAGCAGTAGTCGTACGCTGGAGTGTTAGCTGGTGAAGTCAGTACAGGTTTCCAAGTCCAGTGAGATAATGGCTAGCACCCAGCTGTGGACGGCAATTCACAGCAACCCATAGACATAAGCCCAACAAACGTTCACCGCAACAGTAACTTTGCTAAATGTCAGGTTGAGAAAACTATGGTAAGATGAAAGTGATACTTTCGAAACATATGAAGAGCACAAACGAATTCCTCGCCACTTTAGTGCGCGTAAGTGTGTGTGTGTGTGTGTGTGTGTGTGCCTGTGTGAGTGCGCGCGCGCGTGCCTGTGCGTGTGTGCAGAGAATGTTGTGTGTGTGAGATGAGATGCTGTCGGTATCGGATAAATGGTGCGGATGTTGGAACACTCGTGCAGTAATATTATAACAATACTAACTTAATTGGTGATCCAGAACATTTTAGCCCTACACGAGCTCTGGTCATTGCTTTTGGACATTAGTTTGTGTTTTGTCAATGCATTATGCAGGTCTGTGGCTTTCTGATAGGTTTACAGACTTTGCGTACACCTTCACATTTTTAAATTTATATATGCTGCATCCGTTGTGTTTAAACCATTCCACGTTAGCAGCATTTGAGGATGTAGTTGTGTGAGATTGGCTACTTCTGAACGCTCTGTACACGCACCTACAACTCCCTTTGCCACTAGAACACAGCGACAGGGGGCGTCCGACTTGTTGCTAAGATACAGTCTGTGGGGAGGCAGCCCAAGTGATGAAGGGAGGAGATGATGGATGATATTTCAGCAGCTCTATTTGTTTGCCGTTATGTTGGGGATAATAAAAACTTGACTTCACTTAGTTCCTCTAGATCAGGCTTGTGAAACCGCACGCTGCACTCAGTTCGTTCCATTGCAGGTGTGCGCTGTGATCATCGGTTGCTAAATTACTATAATAAATGGTTTTGGAGCTGGCAGCGCCCGCAAGTGCAGGCCCTTTGCTACAGCGCTCCATCCCGCATATCGAGCGTGTTTTCCGGGTTAGGGTCAGCTACTGCTCCGCTGAGTCAAACTGCGACAGTGCTAATGGAAGCAACTCAAGCAACAGTATCACTGTAATTATTCAGGACGGCAACGAAGATGACTGCGCGAAGGCTAAAGTAAGAGCATGTTGTAAACAGTTCTTTCTCTTTATGAACATTTAGCCCCTTGCTTGTTTGAGCAGCTATCTTGCTAGCAACTTAGCCAACAGTATGTAACGCTGTTCACTGTTCTTGTAGTTAGCTGGCTAATACTAGCCAGACAGCATTGCTTACCTTTGAAGAGCAAGTTACTTGCTAGCTAGATTGGACAAATCAGAAGTAATTTTACCTAACCCTATGTGTTGTGCTTTTATGTTCGGTTAGGTGTGAGGTTCTCACTAGACTTATATCAACAGTTTTTGAAGTTGCTGTGTTTAGATAGTAATATTGCGCACGAGGAATCTTCAAACCCGTACATGTATTTGAGCTAAGTTAGCTCAAAGTAACATTAGCTAACGATAGCTAACGTTATACATATGACTCGATGCTCACGACTTGTGTTTTCAACCGTATCTTAATTTGCTCTGATGTGGCTAGCAGGCTACATCGTTTACTTATACTGCTGTGTTGTCAACACAGTGGTCATCTTTTGGAAATTGTCTTCTGCTTGGCCACAATTAATAACACTGCATCTCATTTCTGACATCTGCCAGCTGCATTCCCATGGACATCGTGATGTCTGATTCATGCCATGCCATTAGATGTAGCCTTGAGCTTATTTCAAAACGCCGAGTACTTCCTGGCTTTTTATGTAGACAAAGTTGTATTTTTTTTAAAGATGCAGCTGACTAATAATGACGTCTTACCTACTAGGATCATAGACATTCGTTTCGTACTTAGGGCAAGCTGTGGTCATTTCCGTGACTTTTGCCAACACTGCAATGTCAACCAGCAATGTATCATCGGCTGGACTAGGATTGTTGAATGAATACATACTTTAATGCATAAGATAACATTTTGTACATCCTGTTTTTTAACGCTTGTTGACACTTAACGCATCACCAAATGGCTTTGCTGTGATTAGGATTTTTTCCTTACTGTCATAAGGAAACTGTTTTTTTTTGTATCAAGTCGTCCCATATGCACCAGTGATTTGTTATTCATCTCTTACACTTTGTGTAAGTGTAGTTGTTCATATTGCATTTGCAATTAATCAATCATGCACCTTCACATAAAATGCTGTTGCACTGGGCCTGAACTGAGCTAAGCATGCATGCACTTCCACTAAGGATCTGGTTCCACTTGTTGCTATGAAACAAACCAGTGTGTGTGTGTGTGTGTGTGTGTGTGTGTGTGTGTGTGTGTGTGTTGGAGTGGTGCTTGAACGCTCTGTGGCCTTGCTGGGTCTCAGCCTGAGATGGTGATGTGTCAAGGGGGGAAGAGGTGAAGAGAAGACAGATTAGTGAAGAGATAAAGCAGAGGTCCCAAAAAATACAGAAAAGCAGTTATCATTCATGAAATGATGTGGCACTTGCATAGTGACTTGCTGGCCTCTTACCACCTGAGGAATAGTTTGTTTAGTAAACTACATAATCTGATATTATCTTAACTCTCAAAACAAGACACGTGGACTCAAACCAAGGCATGAACAAAACTTGTTATGCAGTAAAAAAGAGTTATTATCAATTTAGAATTTTAAGAGACCGAAATAAGCCTATTACCAAATAGCATATTACTTTTATAAGATTGATATTGAATTCAGAGGAAGCAGAGAATATATAAGATTTCTCTTCGACCCCCCCCCCCCCCCCCCCACTGACACATTTTCTTCACCATATCTTGGCCAGTACTATCTAGTTTGGATTTGTAAACATGCTGTTGGAGTCACATTATTGCTAGTTCTGAAAATAAACATTTCTGATGGGACTGATAGTTTTGCCAGAGAAGCACGTTTCTCCTCCATGGTGTAAAGTGAGCTGTTCTAGCTCAGCAGCACGACAAGCAACCCAGAGCACAGGCTGTGTCACGATTTCAGGGAACTCCTTTATTCAGCATGCTGCATTTTTTTCCTCTCTCTCCCAGTAGAGAGGGAGTGAGAGAAGGAAAGAAAGAGAGAGAGGGAGGGAGTGAGAGCGAGAGAGAGAGCTGAGGGGGAGTTCAGCATGTGTCGTAAGCTGGTGATTTCCCCTGATGTGTTCTGTTTTTCTCCATAAGCTTTTTTTCCCCTCTCTCTTTGAGGCTCGCTAATTCCATCGACATTGCACAAACTAATGGATTTATGCAAGGTCTGCCTTATGAGCTGTTCCTTTAATGCGGATGTTTGTTTTGTTTTTCGAAAGCTCAGGAGAGAGAAAACGTGTGTTTGTGTGTGTGTGTGTGTGTGTGTGTGTGTGTGTGTGCGTGTGCGCGCGCTTGTGTGTGTGTATTGGTGTTCCAGGGCTGCCTAGAGAACGACGGACTGTGTGTTGTGTTAGTCGTGACTGCTAAAAAGCAGTTAGCTGATGACAGTGCAGCGTTGCTAGGCAACCGGTGTCATGAGCAGAGCTCTCTCAGTGCTGGATGGCGGTATCTGTTTCTGCTTGCGACTAGGGGACGCACGCATGTGCTGCCCCAACGCACGCACAAGCACAGCTATTATCTCCTTACGCCAGTTAGTAAAAGCCTGCAGGTTGTTGCTTTTTGTTTTTTGTACCTGCTCAGTTAGACCATCAAGAAATCTATCCATTTACTCACAGTAGGATAGATGACTCTGTTATTTTTGCATGCAAAAAAATATTGAATTTGGAAAGAAATGCTGGAGCACATGCTGGAAGGATCTGCTGAATGAATCAGCTAACTCGGAGTGCAGTTTCACACAACATAACTGTACTTTGTACAGAGTTTATAATAAAACTGTTTGTGAGGCTATTTCCAATGCACTCTGGTAATCTGGTAATGTTCTGTTCAAGGACGCAGACAAAAATGTGCACCTCCCATCCCCCAGTTTCACTCACATGGCACTTATATATTTTAGACCAATGCTGTTGTTAACCTCTTGTTCAATAGCTCAGAGATTTGATGAACTGGCATATACACTGGCGTCATTGGAAAGATAGCACAATGTTCTTTACTGTTCTCCCAGTTGCATTCCAAAGGTTTGATTGTGATTGACAGGTGCTAGATGATGGCTGTGGTGCGACTCTGGAACAAGTGCTGGTGATCATTCATTCTGTCCGCCCTCTCTTTTCTCTCTCTCTCTCTCATTCTGTTCTTTCTTCCCTTTCATTCACCTCCCCCACCTCTTCTCTTCTCTTCTCTCTCCTCAGGAGTACATAGTGTCCCTGATTGCTCCTGCTCACTGCCGTCGAGTGCGCCTGACTCTGTCCCTGCACCGGAGGCTGCAGACGCTGCACTCGGCCATTGAGCATGAGACGGGCGCCGTGCTGACGCTCCGTGAGCATGCTGTGGTGCTGCAGGGGGGAGAGGCTCAGGTGACCGCCGCGTGGGCCATGCTACAGCAGAGGCCCAGGATGGAGCCACGAGCGCCACGCCGCGAGCTGTTGCCACTGCCAGCCGCCACAGCCACAGCTACAGTTACCGCCGCTGCCGCCACCGCTGCAGATTCTGAGGAAGAGGAGGAGGACGAGGAGGAGGAGGAAGAAGAAGAGGGGGAGGGCAGAGAGGAGAGGAGGAGGAGGAGGAGGAGGAAGAAGAAGAAGAAGAGGAAGGGAGCAGCTCAGAGAGCGAGGCAGAGCAGCCAGGCAAGGCAGGAGAGGGAGGGGGAGCAGGGGCAGCAGCCGCAGCTGGAGGAGGCGGAGGTACAGGCGGTGGTGGTGGAGGAGGAGGAGGAGGAGGGGGGCGGAGGAGAGAGCCGCTGATGGCTACTAAGCCCCACCGGCAGCTGTGCCGGTCACCTTGCCTGGACCGGCCCAGCTTCAGTCAGAGTAGCACCCTGCAGGAGCTGAGGGCCGAGGACAGCAGCCGCAGCGGCCTCGGGGGCCCTGCAGGGGGCCCCGCACGGCAGGCCAGTGACCGCGACTACCAGTCAAAGATGGATTTTGCGCTCAAGCTGGGTTATTCGGGTGAGCAGGTGGAGGCCGTCCTCAGCAAGCTGGGCTCTGGTGCGCTCATCAATGATGTGCTGGCTGAGCTGGTCCGACTGGGCAACAAGGGCGAGCTGGAGGCCCAGGGGGGGCCCGGTCTGGCTACTTTGGCCCCCCGTGGCCCCGGGGTCAAGGAGGCAGTCAGTCCTGAGGCCTCACTGGAGGAGGAGTCCATGGACAGCTGTGACAACCTAAGACCAATCGTCATTGACGGCTCCAATGTAGCCATGAGGTACGTTCCTTAATGTGTAATAGAGTTGTAATAGCAATCACTATAGGGAACGTTTATGAGTTATAATTCATAGCTATAGTTATAATTCATAGTGTTTCAGTAATGGCTTTACTGCACACAAGTATGCTTCAGCAATATCAGCAGATGTGATTGTCTAGGCCTGGCCTAGGGGTCTCAGTCCACATACTTCTTTAAAAGTTTCTTTTTTTTCCCTAATAGTTTTCATCAGTCAGACTTTTAGGAGCATTAAATATATATATATATATATATATATATATATATATATATAAATTTAGTTCAGATTTAGTCTGTCTTTGGGAACAAGACACACAGCCTATGTAAGTATGTAATTTGGTCTTGTAATGTTTTGTAGCCATGGAAACAAAGAGGTTTTCTCATGCATGGGGATTCAGCTGGCTGTGGATTGGTTCCTGGAGAAGGGCCACAAAGACATCACGGTGTTTGTGCCCGCATGGAGGAAAGAGCAGTCCAGACCCGATGCGCCCATCACAGGTAGAGCCGGCCATGAGTGGCGCACGTGTTTGAGTATGTGTCCACGTGTTTTAAAAAAGCCTCACAGTAGGCAGTAGGTTTCACCAGATTAAAAAGAAAGTCTTCCAACAGCTAAGAGAGGCTCATCAGGGCACAGACATCTTGCTGTACAGTACATCAAAAGCCATGATTTTGTACCCATGCTCTACACAATGAAAGCATTACACTAGAATGTCATGATGTTGTATTTTGTCAAGGTAGCCAAGGCTTTTGGCTGTAGCCCTGTACCCAAGGTTTTGTACATACTTCAGATGTATGCTAAACATATTTTGACCAAACAATAATGCTTGCTCCACATAAGTTCTATGCTGTCTAGTGTGTCTTAATGTATTTTATAGTAACCTCTTTGAATTTGAAAGTGGTTGTAAGGTAGTTTCTATGTTGTGGTTCCTTTGCATTTGTAATGTAACTTCCATCTGTTTGGCATGAGCAGATCAGGAGATTCTCCGGAAGCTGGAGAAAGAGAAGATCCTGGTGTTCACCCCCTCCCGACGTGTTCAGGGGCGCCGCGTTGTGTGCTATGACGACCGCTTCATCGTCAAGCTCGCCTGTGACTCTGATGGCATCATCGTCTCCAACGACAACTACCGCGACCTTCAGAACGAGAAGCCGGAATGGAAGAAGTTCATCGAGGAACGCCTCCTCATGTACTCCTTTGTCAATGACAAGTAAGCCTGCCGAGTTTCCACGGATACTGTGTCCTTTCAGGGCCCTCTTGTTTGGGGCTCTGTTTAATGCGGTGCTGGCTCTGGCCGGAAGAGCTTCACTGACGTGCCTGTTATTACGACCTTATAAGTCTCATGACATCATTACAGGACCAGCAAAAGAATCCATAAGTGTCTACCTCTCCAATTCATATCTTGTACACAAACAGTTGTAGACAATAATTTGATATCTGATGAACAGTATATTGTTGTTTTTTTTTTTTTATTCACTGCAGGTTTATGCCTCCAGACGATCCGCTAGGGAGACACGGTCCCAGTCTAGAGAACTTCCTGCGAAAGCGTCCAGTGGTGCCCGAGCACAAGAAGCAGCCTTGTCCCTATGGTGAGTAGCTACTCCGCAGCTCCTGTTTCCTGTCCGACTCAGCGCCCATTGACGCTGCTTTTGAGGTTTGATTGAATCACTGGTTCTCCAGTTAGCCTTATACAAGGGAAGCTCGAGTCAGACTGTAGCACTGGTGAGACAGGACCAAGGGAAAGATACTTTAACTTATAATCCACAGCAGTTTAACCACACAGGAACCATTTATTTACCCGAAGAAGACCAGCAGTTTGAATTGTGAATCAGTTTGACAATGAAAAATTGAAAAGAATACATTATTTATGCCTGAAAGACTTGACAGGTATTTTACCTCACTAACATTACATAATGGTCACAGGGTGCATTCGTTTTTTCTAAGGAAGTAGTTGTACAGAAATGTACAAAATTATAGCATTGTTGTATTATCATCAAAAATACCATTACATTAGACAGTGAGGATATAGTAAACTGTTTGGTGAGTAGTTGTCATATTACTTATTTCATTATCAGAAGTAATATGGTGTCCTCAGTAATAATTTAACTTCACTATTGATTGGTTATTAAATTCCTGGCTTTGTAGCATTAAGGAGCCTCAGTGCCAACTATCACATTATAAGTCCCCCCGTTGAGCTCCATATCATAATGGCAGTATTTTACAGACATAGGCATCAAATTTAAATTTGTGTAAGAAATCACCACTACTGTAAAAAGAAACTCGTGAATGATTTTTAATCTCTTTAGTTGACCTCAGTGGCTTTCCCTGTGCAACATCATGTTCTCTTGATAGCTGAAATAAAATTAAGCATAGACCTAAATGTAATGCTCTTGATGCCAGTGTTTTAAGTCCAGATGTCAATCTTAGTTAAAATGCATCTGCAAAATGGCTATGACCAAATATTTCAACTTACTTCCAGTGTCTACAGTCAGTATCTATGTGTTAGTCTAATGTCGTCTACTGAAAGCACAACAAAGTTACATTCGTTTTAATATTGCTTCCCTCTCTATCTTTCAGCCTGGACTAAAGGTATGAGTAAACCAAACATCTCTACTAAATCCTAGCTTAACATCATCACTTATTGAATGGCACATATGCATTTATTTGTGCAGATGTCAATGGGGTGTGGAAAACAGCACACAGAGTGTGCAAACAGAAAGTGAATTTCCTGAATAAAGTTCAGTATTTTCACATTAGACATTAGAAAGGATTGACATGATAGTTCCTACTGAAACAACAAAGGTAGATAATATAAGTGTAGGGTTTAGTGTGTGGGGGTAAAAATTATGTTTTTAAGGTTTTATACAACACATAGTTGGGTAGCTGGAAACCATAGGCTAGTTCTCATCATATTTTGTAGAATCACAAAATATGATTTATGTATTGTATTAACTATCCATCACTACAGTGTGTTTGAATAGTTGGTCAGGACCAAAACTTATAGACACATTTTAGCATCTGTCGAGTTGCCCATTGTCAAAAATTGTAAACTTTATCAAATTATTGCCTTGAGCACACAGCGCAGTTATCACAGCCACAGTAGAGCTAATTAGTTTCATAGATTAAATTATTGGCTATAAACTAAAGCATAATAATTACTGGTGCTCTATTAATCTTTTTACATGTAGGATCTGAGCTAACTCCATTTTGTTTGTCTTTCTAATATCTATGCAGGAAAGAAATGCACCTACGGTCACAAGTGCAAGTACTACCACCCTGAGCGGGCAAACCAGCCACAGCGGTCAGTAGCTGATGAGCTCCGTGCCTTTGCTAAGCTCTCAGCGGTCAAGACGATGAGCGAGGGTGCTTTGGCCAAGTGTGGCACCACGGGGGGCATGGCATCCAAGGGCGAGCTGGGCTCTGAGGCCAAGCGCGTTGCGCCCAAGCGCCAGTCGGACCCTAGCATCCGCTCGGTGGCATGTGAACCGGAGGAGCGTCTTTGCCCGTCGCGGAAGGCCGAGGCCAACTCCGTGCCGTCGTTGGTGACGGCACTCAGCGTGCCCACCATGCCTCCAGTCAAGAGCCATGCAGCGGCCGGTGCCCTCAACACCCGCTCGGCCAGTAGCCCCGTGCCAGGCTCAATGCACTTCACCCACAGCCTGCTGGAACATGCCGGTAGCGTCCAGTACCCTCCCATCCTGGTGACCAACAGCCATGGCGCCTCTGTGGCTTATGGCGAGCCCTTCCCCAAGTATGATTCGGTGGTCAGCGATCATGGCTACTACTCCATGCTCAGCGACTTCTCCACTGTCAGCCTGGGAAGCATGCAGGGCCTGGACAGCTTCTGCAGTCTGGAGCAGCCGGAGCCTGGCGGCGGTGGTGGTGGTGGTGGGGGCGGTGCCTACCCCAGTCGACCGCCAAGCCTGTGCCCAGAGCCCTGCCGCAGCCACTCGTCTGACTCCTTCTCTTCCTACGGGGACCCGTACCTCAGCTCCATGGAGGGTTCCATGGACGACGGCGGTGGGGGTGGTGGCATGAAGGGGCAGCCTCAGCAGCCTCCGCCACCTTCGCTGGGCCAGACGGCATCGCAGGCGCGGCTTCAGGCCTTTGCGCACGGCTTCCACCACGAGGCGCTGACGCGCGTGCAGAGCTATGGCTCGGACGAGCCCAAGCCGGGTCCCCGCAAACAGTCCTCGGCTCATCTGGTGCCTCACGCGCAGCACGCGGTGGTGGGCGCCCGCTCCAGCTGTCCCGGTGACTACCCACCACTGCCACAGAGTGCGCTGCCGTCCGTGTCGGCATCCTTGACGTCGGCAGTCTCGTGCCCGGCGCCGCAGGGCCGCTCGCTGGGGATGACGCGCATGGACAGCATCTCCGACTCACGGTTGTACGAGAGCAACCCGCAGCGACAGCGGAGGCCACCGTTGTGCCGTGAGCAGCACGCCAGCTGGGACCCGCTGCCCTGCGGTGCCAACGAGCAGCCGTACGGTTATGGCAGCTACGGCCTGGGCGGCGGCGGCGGACTCATGCCCTGCTGCGAGCGTGTCATGGTGCGCAGCATGCCTGAGAAGATGGAGCAGATCTGGCGCTCGCCCTGGGACACCCCGCCGCCTCTGCCGCCGCCGCACCAACCCACGGGCGGACACCCATTGGACCAGCAGGAGCGCCACCCCATCCCCGAACACCAGTACCAAACCTACCGCAACCTCTGCAACATCTTCCCAGCCTACGTGGTCCACTCAGTTATGGAGAAGAACCCGCACCTCACTGACCCACAGCAGTTGGCCGCGCTCATCGTCACCAAGTTGCGGCACTGAGCCCATGCTGGGTATCCTTGCTGCATCTGCCCGTGACTGCCAATGCCTGTGGGGGGTCATTGGAGACAGAACACACAGAAGAGATATCCTGGCAAACAGAAACAGTTTGTCTTTGGTATAGATTATATTTCAGTAGGTTCACTAGGAAATTGTCATGAATTTAGACTTTGCTCCGGGATTCTAACAAATCAGCAGTCTTCTGGAGCATTGTAATTGTCCTAATTGTATTTTGTATTTATTCCAATGAGTATTTTTGAGTATAAATGTGCATGCCTAGCATTTTTGCATTAGTGCCACAATCAACTATATGAATTTAGACTAGCTACAAAAGCTCATTTTTCTGAGCTTAACTGGCCAATTTATTGTCTGATCAGACACAGATGTAATCTTGATCTATTTTTGATGTCTGAAAACGAAACAGGCAAGGGTGTTTTTGCACATTTTGCAAATCGTGTTGATTCTTAACACCAATTTTGCAAATTGTGTCGATTTCTGCCTTACAGCTCGGGACGAGGCCAGGTCTGAACCCTTGTTGGTTTTTATTGTCGGCCAGCGAATGAAGTGTGATGTTTCTGAAATGCCCTATCGGTCCGTCCAGTGTCTTGTAGCTGCATAGGTCAGTGGGACACCTTTGAATTTATAGGAGGACTCTATGAAGATGATGCATTCTGTCATATCAATCTAGTCGGAATGGGAACTGGTTTTAATACTGGGGGTCTTGTGTTCGTCCAAGTTTACTGAGATAGGGATGTTTGCCATCACATGGCAAGAGAGCAACGTTTGATTAAAAGGCATGCAATTTTAGGAATCAGTGTTCATGTAAGGAATGATTTGTAGATTGTCACCACGACCTGCACCAAATGTAGAGCACCATTATTATTTAGTAGGGTAAGCGATGACCAGTAGGACTGAACCTCACTCTAATATCTCTTAGGAAGTGGCCATGCTCTTGGTCTGCATTAACAAAAATCCCATAGCAGAGTAAACTCGCCAACTCGTCTGTAAGGATAGGCGAAATCGACCACATGCATAAATCTAAATGTGCAGTCAGCTTGTCTTGAGTTGTGCATGTGACACTGGTGGAGTAGATTCTTTCAGCATCATAGTAGACGTGTGGAAGGGTTGTGTCGCGTGTAGCCTAGCATCAGCACTACTGGTCATCAACATTATTGTTCCAGGTCGAATGCAGAGTAGAGGTTGACCGAAGTTGAAAGCAGCCCACAAATTGCTTGTTTGATGTCTGAATCATTCTGCATGTTCCACATAGGAATATGGTGTTGAAATAATGCTAGCTCACATTCACATGATTATGCTGAAAGGTATCTAGAGCAAAATGCATCAATGGGTCTCCCTTAACACAGGAGGAGATTGAGCATGGAACTAGGGTGCCTGCGACCCATTTCTGCTGTTCTTCGTCTGTGGTCTCCAGTCTAGAGAACAGAAGAGCCGAGTGCTTACTGAACACATTTCGGGAGGCAGTGACTGAATAATGTGTATATGCAAAGTCACTCAGCATCTTTGCAAGTACATTGTGACTGAAAACATTTTTTTTTTTTTTTTTTGTGCAAATAATTTGAAGTCGGGTCAGGAATGCGGATGTACCTCAGAGCATGATAATGGGAACTCTTTATTGGGAACTCTTATTATTGGGAACTCTTTTTGGGAACTCTATTGCCTTATCAGGGAATGACTTCTCCCATGAGCGTCTGTGTGTTTCAGAGAGGTTTTCTTGTGTAATGTACTGGTACATGTACATGCTTGATACATAGATCAGTATTTACAAAAGAGTTTTATTTTTCTCTCCATCAATCAGATTCTGCCACTTTATTTTTGGTAGAGTTTGAGTGCATCTAAAAGCCAAATGGGCCAGTGTATAATTTGGTCAAAGGCGCCAGCACACACACACACACCCACACACACACACCATCATCCAGACACATCATCCAAAAGCCTCAATACTCATACTGTATATTGACATGCAAAGACACACACTTCAACACAACCACATTAAGCCATTTTTCGAAAGACAATTGTAAGCTGCTTGAAACAATGCCAAAAAAGTGAGAAGAAAACTTGTGATGAAAAGTGTGACGTGAAGTTTGTTTATTTGTTTTACACCAACAATGGGATTAGTCAATGGGCTTCATCAGCGCTATGGTCTGCAAGCACTATGGCAACAGCTATAGCTGATCGCCATGCTGAAATCCATCGTTGTAGGGCCAACCTAAGAGGCCATAGGTTAATGACAGTGGTGGGGTGAGTGCACGCTGTTAGGGCCTCGAATCTCGAGGGATGTTTGCCCTACAGCGGTCATGCCTAGGCGGTCTCAGCGAGTCAGCTGTTGGAGCAGTTCGATGCAACACTGGGAAAGGTTGTCTGTCTAAAGGGGGAAGGATGGGAGCGTCTTGTCAGCAAAGAGTTTGCGAAGAAAAACTAAAAAGCACCTCTTTCCTTATTGATGCTGAGGGACGAGCTCTCATCTTTCTTCCCCCTCCACAATGACACCTGTTTGGTTTCTGACTGTGGTTTCTTTCTTGCTGTCTCTCCTTCTTTCTTTCTCTCTTTTGTCAGTGTCTTTTTTTCCCGTCCTTTCTTTCGTTTGTTTTCATGAGCGTTTGTGGCGGCCGCGTCGCGCCCCCCACGTTCACCTCATGAGAAGGTGTGACACACTGCCTACCTGTTTCTCCCTGTGAGACACACACACACACGGGACGAGAGGCTGTCGTTGGGTTGTTTCGGACATTTGGCTTACCGTTGGCTTGCTGCGCCCCCTCCTACGCCCTACCCCCCCTCCCACCCCCCCAACTCCCACCTCTCCCTCACCCCCCATCTGGTCCCCAGAACTGCCTCCCAGTGCAACACAAACCTTCTACAATTTCACTGCATACAAAAGATTCTTTCCCTGATAACACGTGAAGGGAAGACTTGATGTTCAACCCTTGCTGTGAGGGAGTGGATTCGGACACACTGTTTTACTTGAAGCCTGACTGTGGCGGCACGACCGGACAAACTTTTAAGAGATTCATCCATAATGAAAATGTCTGTGCTTGTGTGCATCTTGATTTATGATGGTGGGATTAGATACACCTGCCTGTGGTTTAATTGGTATGAGGTTTTTTTTTTTTTTTAAGCGTTAACTGAATTGCTGACAGTTGTAGTTACTATTTTTTTCTGATTTTTTTTTTTAAGTGGTAATTTTGTTTACTGACTATTGCTTGATATGCATGTTCACTATTTGACACTTGTGATAATGGATGAACGTAGGTCATGGTGTGTACCCTCAAGTTAATATAATTTCCTCCCCAAAACTGCAGCAAGCTACCAAGCCTTAAATGTCTTGAAATGACCTTTGTTTGTTGATACAAATTGTATCTATTTCTTGATTGTAAAAATATTTATGAAATGTACAGTATCACTAATATATATAGTTATATATATATATACATACATATAAAATCCTAGTTTTATTTAAAAGAAAGAGAAAAGAAAACATAATGCCATAATATTAGTGACACTGTGTGTTACTAAGAGTAGCCCGTGGGAATAGCTTTCCCATACTGGGCACTGACTCCTGCAAATAAGGACTTCTTATCCCTCTTCTTCTCTGTGACGTTAATGGAGCTCACTCTAGCTCTCTCTCTCTCTCTCTCTCTCTTTTTTTTTCTTTCTTGTGCTCTGTTGATACAGATCTGCTCTAAGGTTGGCTGTGTACGTGCTTTTTAAATCTCTGTAAATATAGAGAATTGAAGTGGAGCTACTTTCAGATATATAACCGACACATTTATCCAGACTCGCATTAACCGCAGAGTTAAGCCAGCCCAGGGGTTGGCGTCAACACAGTGTTTAGAAAAAAAAGATTTACTGATTTAGTTTCATCCCCTAACGCTCTCGGGCTAAAATGATTTTTACTGTAGATGTATCTAAGCTATATACAGTATTATTCTTGCTCTCTGTCTTGAACACGCCCACACACACACACACACGCACACACACAATTGCGTACGCGCACACACACACCAGATGCTGCAGCATGTTCATAGCTATGGTGATGCGGAATGAGTTTCCATGACGATCGGTGAGGCATTTTCAAGGCAAGTGGGGGGTGGGAGAAACTCTGAATTAATGTCAGATTCTACTCGGCCTGATTGCTCATGAAGCAAGGCTCTGGGCACACAGAACACTGAAGTAAACATACAAATAAAGTGAGGACATATGTCTTCACACAAGTATATGATTATGTAAGAGCATGTGGTGAATCTGGGGAGTTTTTTTGCCTCACAAACCTGGCTCTTAACCTCACAGCCTTACTGATTTTATGATAGTGTGTTGCAAGTGCACGTCTTGTCAGAGAGACAAGAATCCTTCAGGTTGCCAGTCTGAGGCAGATTGTTACAAAATCATCTCTACGATGGTTAAACGTGATGTTTTGTGTTTGCAAGGAGCAGCACTCCTGTTTATTTCCTAGTTGATTACAACTAGAAGAAAAAAGGAAGCTTCTGGAATTTGGTTTTGGTTGCCCTGTATACCTGTTGAGAAGAAACTTTGCATCTGGGTTTTACTCTGTAGATCTGTAGAATATTTTAATGGAAAGGTAACAAACCAGCGAACATATCCACACCCCACCCCGAGCTATCCTCAGGAACTATGAGATTTACTACTAATGGATAACCGTCAAAAACAATATTCTTGATGTTTGCTATTAATTAAATGATAATTGCGCTTTAAAAAAAAGTCCAATTTGTGAAATAGTGCAGATCTCTTGTGTCCTAAAAGTTAAGTTGAGCTGTGTTGTAACGTGGTTTTTGCACCGTTATAAGGGTTATCAGAGTGAGTTTTGACCACTTCAGTCTTGTGTTGTGACATGCAGTAGTAGTTTGTTTTATTCTTTGTTGAATGAAACATGTTTGCTTTGAAGTTGTTTTCAAAATGACAAAATGTTAACCAAAAAAACAACTTTATTAAAACTCTTTGGGTCTTTAGACTCAAACAAAATGTAAGTCTTAATGACAAAATGTGTTTGTTTCCTGAAATAAAGCCAAACTATTGGTTATGTGAAATTGTGTTTATTGACTCATTATTGATTCATGTATTTCATGTACGTAGGTCATCATAGTGTGAACTTACAAAAAGCATTGCAGCTATTTTGTTACTTGAGTTTGTAACTCTGAGGTCAATGATTCCTGAAACTAAAACTCAAATTCTTAGTCTTTCATAGTTCTCCAAATTTGGACAATTTGGACATTTTCTTCAGTTTCTACAGTAAACGTTGAGTCTGAAGAGAGAAATACTCAATTTCTCAAAGAAATGCTTTTTTTTGCTTTTGCGAACTGCCTGTTTTTGAAACCCAACTGAACAGTGATTTCCTAGGGTAATGTACACTGGGTGTGGAAGAACTTAATACTAGTAAGCAGCTCAAGATTTGATAACACCAAGGGTGTCCGAGAAGCAGATTCAGATTCACCCTTTCTGAAGTCAGCCTATTCTGCTCCACTCACCTTTGTTTTTCATGTCTATTTACTGGTTCTTTAGAGATTTTGATCCATGTGCTTTTAATTACAAGGCATCATGAACTCGCATCATTCCTGGAAAACACACAGAGCCACAGCAATGACTACGAGTGTAACCATTTTCAGACTCCCTCATTTTCAGAGTTGTGTTATCTTGTCCTATTTGAATATTAAAGCTGCATTTCTCTGTAATGTCACAAATCTAACATTAATTTACTCAGGCAGAAGGCTTATGGTGCCACGGTTTCAAAGAGAAACCCAAACAAGTAGTTCTGTGCTTACATTTTGTGTACCAATACTTCACTTGACTATACAGCATATACTCACCATGCCTTCTTCTACAGACATTCTCTAAATAAAAGGTGTATGTGTGGTAGATTACAAATTTTTACTTAATAATAGCACATAGCTTAGAACAAACTCACCCATAATCAATCGTAAAGTCAGTAAAAACATTTCTCAGTACAGTGAAACAATGTTTCTGTTTTCAGATAACTGCCTGTCATCAATAATAGTAGGTCTCTCTACACTACTGTGGATATGTGTTTATCAGTAACAGTTCTACATGCTACCTCACATATGTGATGTACTCTACATGTTACAGAACATGTGTATTGCATGTCTCAATGCTGCCCCCACTGATTAGAGGCACTGGATCCAGCACACAAAAGCAGCAACCAGTCTTTGTTGAAAAACAATTTTGAATGACAACTGGATTTAAGAAGACTTTTGCCACAACAGAAATTATCTTTTTTTTTATTTTGGGATTTATTTGCAGAATTTACCACCATCAAAAGCAGCAATATTAATCATTTGCCTTAGTTTCATATTGATGTTAAACATGATCCATAAACAAACAAACAAAAAAAACAGTTATCACTTTACAAGACAAATGATGGCATACACCTTATCAAAACAATCAAGAAAACACAAGTTTGCTCTACTGTACTTGTAGACTTCAGCTTACGTAAAATTAAATAATTTAAATTAGGTCATGACTGAATTACACACAGAGCATGCGCTTGGTTGAGTGTGCCTGAGGAAGGATTAGATAGTCATACAATCAGGGACAAGCCAGATCCCCACCGCCCGCTCAGCATAAATACGTTAATAATCCTGAACTGCACTGAAGTTCTGTTAGGGAGAGGCTCTACCACCCTCAAGCGAAAGGATCCAATGTATTCAAGTGAATACTTATGAGATGGTTATTACACATTCAGAAAGCAGCAAAGTACCAGACAATGTCATGGAAAATATACTGTAAGCCACATCCAACAAGAGCTTGATATATGGGTACATGAGAAACAAAAACAAAGCATTGTTCACATTGAAATACATCAAACAACCTGAAAATAACATGGTTGAGGCTTAGTGCACGACTGTGTGTAGTGTTTTCGCTAATTTCCCCTCAAAGGGAAAAATATTGTACATAATTTAATGTTTGGTATTATCGGGACAGTGATCTTATGTGGTCATGGTCCCATCTCCAGTAACAGCAGTCCAATGAAAAGACAAGTAGCTCTAGAAAGAGGGGTCAGGACAGAGAAGAGAGGAGGACGCCCAGGGTTAGCCTCAACCAACAGCACTGGCCACACACAGGAAACACACACACACAGGTAATACGCACGCACGCTCACACACACACGCGCGTGCCTAAGATCCCTCGGGCAACTCCGAGCCGAACAGCACCAGGAGCTCATGGCTGAGGATGAAGGTGAAGAAATAAATGCAGAGGTCCGCAAACACGTCTCCCATCTTCCTGTATGTATCCATGGAGCGGTTAATGACCTCGGCTGGAATGCCGGACAGTAGGAGGGCTGCCGTCAGCACGGTTGTTTTGGCCTTCTTCTCCACCTGCATAAGTGAGGTAGCAAACGTTTCAAAAGACACATTTGAGTGATTTATGTAAATTTATGGTGAGGTGACATCAATGCATCATCAAGCTTCTGTTGGTATAGTCTAATTGCTATCCATCCAGGGTTTGTTGGAGTGTTACAATTAAGTGTTATAACTAATTCTGAATTTTCTCACCTTTGGAAAATATTTGTGCAACCCCATATAGGCCAGCTCCAGAGTAAGGAAAGGTGCAAATATGGACTGAAAAATGAGAGTGCAAAGTGATCGTCAGACACAACCCATAACTAGCATACTAGAAAAAACATCATATCTTAATTACCATCCTCTTGTGAAATTTCAACAAGGTGCGACAACTAATGGGGAACTCACCAAAATTTTACGTTACCAAAATCAAAGAAAAAAGAAGAAAATGGAAAAAAAAAAAAAATGAACACAAAACAAAATTATTACCGAATATAACACAAGAATGATCAAAAGAGCAGGAAGAACATTTTGTATGACTAAACAGTAAATAGGAATGTTGTGTATCTACAGTTCCCAATAACATTTGAATTCTCAACTTTCTATGACCAACTCTCCAATTTATTCTTCCAAGTTCACAATGGAAGAAGTTTACAAGATGAAAAATACAATTATGTAACAAGTGACCCCCCCCCCCCCAAAAAAAAAACTGAAAGTTGACTTGAATGTACAAAAAACAAAAGTCATCAACAAAGATAGCTGAATAAGTTGAATTGAGGAGGTTCTATGACTGTACATTCAGGTAAACATGTGGACACATTTTTCTACTCTCTTAAATAATATTTGCCAGGAACAACCCCAACGGTCAAGAAAACACACCCAACACCTACAATATTTGTCACCCTTGCTAGGATATGCACTGAGGTTTCAGCATTTTTGTTTCCAATATGTCATGTATTTCAATTTACTAACACCAGAAATCATCATAGAACCTTAATGCCCATTTCAGTTTTACATTTTGCTGTCTTGATCTAATAGCCAAAAATGGCAACTGGTAACTTTAAAATGTTCCAATTCAGAGATGGAAAACTTCTCCAGTGGATCTATAACACCTATTCGTCATCAGCAGGCAGATAGCCTAAAGGGTCAAGGCCTCACCACTGAAACCACATTTAATATGACGGACCAATCATATTTCATTTGAGTGATTTTCTAGTGGATTACATGGCTTAATGATTTAATCCCTGTCCTTCATTCAGCTCGATGCAATTTGTTATAATAAACCTTCATTCCTTAAAAAAAACAAACAAACAAAAAAAAACAACACGTGCAGTATCACGTGGTAATTTGGTTTGTAGTACTACAAATATCCAGTTGGTTCACAGATATGTTGCAGTAGCTGCATCTATGACTACATCCACTGGTGCCAACTGATATACTTTCCAGTCAAGGGTGTTAAATAAATGATCTCTATAGTACTTTCACCTTCTATGTGTTGAGTAATCTGCATTTATATATGCACTTCACATGGAATCTGATACAATGTTGATAAAACAAGATAATATTTGTGTGTCTCTGTTCAAAAGCCTGTCCTTCAGTGACAACAAAAACTCACCAAGTATTTGCAAACAAAGACTCTGACAAACACTGCCAGAATAACACTGCCGACGAGTCGAAAGAGCCTGAAGGAGTCCAGCTCCTCTGTGTCTGAGCTGCTCTCCTGAGCGGCCTTCTCACTGGCCAACTGACCCTTTAGCTTCATGGCGTCATCAAAACGAGACAGATACTTCTGAAGGCCCTTGTGGGGGGATCCGCGGGAGTGGTCGTCAGTAGCTAGCTCTCCCCGTGGCCTCTGTCTGATCACGCCACCCAAGTCATCTACCAGGAACCCACCACTGCTCAGTTCATCGTTGATGTCAGGCAGGGGTGAGCCTCTGCGCTCTGGGGTGTCATTGGGGTCAGACAGATATGGGGAGAGTCTTTTAGTGGTGACTAGAGGTGTGGACCAGGAGGACTCACTCCTATCCAAGTCCAGGTGGAACCGTGGTTCTACCACACGTTTGGGTGATTCTAGAAACAGAAAAAAGAGGAGATATAAGATCTGACAGTTTAGATCTGAAGTCCAGAGTGTCAACATAGTGGACCAGTGGCTACATGATCACAGTAACAGAGTAATACCAAGTCGCACTTGTTTCAATACAATAACAAACATGATCTTTTAAAAAAAAGCACACAAACGCCTACATTAGGCTATATTTAGGCAACTTTACTGATGATCACAGTCTAGCATACATCCGTACTTTTATTGTTTTAGACATTATAATATTTACCTGATTATCACAATTATCTAACTTTGAAGATAATTACCTAAAATAAAGGTATTATGCAGAGGGTACTACAGGCAATTCAAGACAGAGTTTAGACATATGACAATTCCTTAATTCAAATTTTGGCCACTACCTACAATTGGCGAAACACTGTTCTGAACTGATAAAAAAATGAGAAGATATTTTTGTAAACGTAGAGAGCATTTACGTGATCATTTACTCGATCTAAAATCCTCGAGATGCTCAAAGCTATGAGCTAATGCTGGCTAATGCTTAATAACTAGTGATAGCATGCACAGCTACCAAAAACAAATAGGTTGGGCCTAGCGCTGCTCTACTATCCCGCCACTAAACACAAACAAATCGTAAGTTCAAAATGGTTTCAACTTACGACTGTTTTCTCCGTCGTTCTTGCTGTACCCCACTATCCTATGTAGCCTGTCCTCGGAATTTTTCAGCAGTTTTCGTCTGCGAATTTCAGCCCTCCTTTGTGCAGCAGACATAGTCACGTTAGTTTTCCCTTCTGAATTAGAAGCACTGTTTTCTTCAGTCGGCTCCATTCTAACACGACGCTTTAAATTACACGTTAATGTTGTTACACGGATGTGAGAAGGTATTGTTTATTTTGAAGAGATAAAAGATATTTTTCAGTCTAGGTATGAGAAAGCAGTATTACACATTCACAGCAAAACCCTATCAAGACCAAGACTGCTGTATGAAATGGGCGCGTGCTGATGACCTCATCAATATCCACATCCTTCTTCTCTTAAAAATGAAAAAGGTGAAGGTACAGACAATGGGATAGAAGTCCAATGTGATAGCACCGGGTCAGGAAATTTGACATCTAGCCACTTCACATTCACATTAGAACTTTATTACATTGTCTGGACGATGCCACTGTAAGATTTTATGTGTAACGATTATTGTAGGGTGACCAGATTTCCCTAGTCTAAAACCGGGACACTTTGCACCTGACCTTAATGCTCGTGATCGCACATGCACTGCTCAGACAGGGTCTCATTTTGTAGAAGCTTACATTTATCAATATCTCAGAGAATAATCAAGTATTTTTCTTGTTATCTACATGTAGGCTACTTCTACCACAATCAAGTTAAATTAAGGAAGTCAGACAACAGACAGATTTGTGATGATAGGAAATAAGCCAGGCTATAGCCCAAATTTCAACTGATTTATTTCACCTATTTGTGAAAACGCCAAGCAAATGCATATGATATTGTAACATTAACATTTTATGCATTGTAAGATTTGTTTTAAAAATAATATGTTTTGTAACAGGAACGAGCGCATATGAAATCGTTGTCACTTATAACCTTTACCCAAAATGCCTCATTTTAACCTTAACCAGTGTATTAAGTGCTTGGACAACGTGATATAGTGAACTGTGTTTACTGGCGTCGGCGGCTACGCCCGCGCCGATGAACTTATTGCGGGCTGCGGATGTCTCACTCACCCTTAAGGGCCTGTTAAGGGTGTGTGTGTGTGGTGTGTGATTGTGTGTGTCTAACTCCTTCGATCACTTGCAAACAAAATTACAGTGGATTCTGTGTTGACAGAGTAGCATCAAAGCAATCAAGACAATCTGTAACAGCCTACATTGCAAAAGCAAAAAAAGACAAAAGATTTTCAGAAAGCTCAAGACCGTCAACCCACCCATCTTAACAAAATGCAGTTTTATAGCATATATTTACAAGAGTGAATCTGCTCGGCCATGGTTCGTGCACACGTGAAGCCTTCATCATAAAACTGATCAAATCCGCGGTGCAGTCCATGGACCTGAAACTTTGGTTGTGATTCATCAAATGATAGGCAAAAGTACCTTCCTCAGCAGCCCGTACATTGAGTTCAGAACTTCCAGCGCTAACCTTCCTAAAGTAAGTGGCCACACTGCTAGCCCCTGGCTCTACCCGCCGCTTGTGCTTCGCCGCTTTGAGGTGCTACCACCGTGAACGATAGAGAAGGAACGCTTACAGTGTGTGCAGAAAGCTTCATGTTCATTACCCTGGACTTGTGGGAGGAAGGGGTTAGAAACCTGCAAGTCTTTTGGAAATGAACATTTTTTCTTCGGCATTATCGCGTAGTTGGCAGCCGCTAGGGAAAAAAACGTTATAACGCGGCCGATATACTGCAACATTGTAGGCCTACAAAGTACATTGCAAGGGGTTGACTGTACACGCGCGCATGTAGATGCTAAATTGCTGGAAGCTGTAACATCATCGGGACTGGTCACCCTAGATTATAGGGCTGTCAGTCAACAGAAGTGTCAACCAACAGCTGTCTTGCTGACCATTTCTGGCTGCCCTGAATGTGAAATTTCCACTTGTACAGTCTGTAGCCCTGCCTTAATAACAGTCAACAGTTTTATACTGAATTGTTGTTTAATTTTTAAACATTTACAAAACTGTTTGTCAGCAAGGTACAAATACCCACCTCCCCCCAAGCCAATAATTGAACTTTTCGTGATGTTATAGTCATTCAGTTTCTTAAGAAACCACCTTCACGTCTGACATAAAAAGCACAAAAACGGAATTTTATCATCTCTGATATGAAAGCAGTATCACAATTACATGAGAGAGAGAAAAGACTGTTTTATCGTGTGATGTTCAAACAAATATTTTGGTTGGTTGGATCTTTGATTCCACACAGACAAATCAAATGTATAGACCATTCTTCACAGTCATTCATAACTTAAAGCATTAAGAAGGAAGAACCACCTAAACTTATAGTACATAAAATCAAACAGTGGGGTAATGCAACACTACATGCATTTGGATTATTAATGACAGTTGGAATGCTTTCTGTGATACTTTTTTGTTTGATTTGACACATTTGGAAAGATTAAACTTAAGCAATTTTGGAAGAAAAATGTATAAAGATATTTACCAGAAGAAAAATGGGCTAAATAAAATACTTTTCCATTCATGACAAAACAACCACTAGATATAAAAGGCCCAACCAGTTTATTTTTATCATAAATTCACCTTAAGGTCATACTAAAATCCATCTTTGTCATTATAATGTACTTTTCAATATACAAGTTTTAATAAAGCATGATTAAAGATCAAATGGCTTTGTTATGTCTGTTAAAGAAATTTCCCATATCCTATTATATTAAAACATTTCATATACATAGTGTCTGCCTTTAAACAGAAGCCTAAAAAAACTGAGTTCCCATACAAGGCAAATACAGATTTAATCAGAATGGGATTCTCATAAATTAACAAAAGAGAAGAAAATGAAATAAAAACATGAAATATCTGAATTTTTTTTTCACAGAGTGACTGCCAGAAACCACAAGGTGAAGACAGCATTCCACTTGATCAAGGTACTCACAGCAAAAGATTACAACACCCCCCTCTTTCTAACGTCTGTCGGCCTGTGGATTTGTTCAACTGACAAATAGCAGTGATTGAGATAAGAGAATATTTATGCCATTCTGTCCATACCATGAAGCATTACTTTATTACTGACTGTGCACCTCAGTAGAGCTCTACATCGAGCTAGGAGCACACAAGCTCAAAAGACTTTAGTGTGATACATACTTTATTGTTAGCAAGAAGGACTGTGCTTCATCATCTCAATGTCTTCATAAGATCTGTCCCGAAAAGGTCAAACGCTTGAATTTCCAACCTATGTGGATGCATTATAACCCCTCCCCCATCCCCACATGCTACTAGGAAATCAGCAATCTGCCCTCCGTCACTGACTTGTTGAATAAGAAGTTGGATTTGAGCGTAAGCAGCCAGTGAGTTTGTCTCCAGGGGAACCGATGAGGGAGAAGGAGAGAGAGACAGACAGACAGACAGACACACACACACGCACAGAGAGAAATGGTCTTGTCCTTCAGAAGGTAGCAATGGGCTCGGAGTCTGTGCGCCAGTCATACGGACACATTCTCACTGTCCTCACCCCTACCCCCACCCCAACCCCATCAATACTGCCGAAACAACTGCATTCTCCTCACTGACCCCCCCCCTTTCCCGTCCGCAGCACAGGGTTATTTGGAGATTTGCTGCTGCACATGGAGCAGGAACTCATAGTAGGAAAGCGCTGACTCCGTTCGATCCTCAACCATGTTCTGCATGAAGTTAGCCTTCAGCTGGCTTTCATCCCTGCAGCAGAGCAAAAAAGGGAGTAAAAAAATGCATTCACGTAATATGGACAATTATGGTGATTTAAGGGCAAAGGGGGAAAAAGAACCACTTGGTCAACAATTATTTCCATTGTTGATTAATCTCTCAATTATCTATTGCATTTATTAATTAGCTTAGCAATTGTAAATGTTAAAAAAAAAAAAAAAATATATATATATATATATATATATATATATATACACACACACACACACACACACACAAGAAGCAGTGTTGTAATGAAAAGTTGAGTAATGGCCAACTGTGAACAATAAGCCTAGTTCTCACATACTTGATGACATGTAAGGTGGGATAAAACGGCCTCTGTTCCCGCAGCCAGCCCACAAAAGCTCTCGTCCTTGTAGACTCAGCGGTGTCCAGTTCTGGCAGCTGAGTCTGGGGATTACAGAGAAAGGGTTTCTGAATGCACATGATGCCGTCATAGAACACCTTCACAGCAATAAAAATTAATCTTCTGCATGTCACCACAGCAACATAGTTTTAACTGCAATGTAGTGGGGTGTGTAACTGTATAACTTACAGTAAATCTATTTATTTACGTTAATTTTCCCTATTGCCTATAGGGTTTGAATGCCTTCAGTGACGTAATGATGGGGACTTAAATTTGCAGAATACAAAACAGCAATATAAGCAAAAGAATCATAGAAAGAATCGTTTTCAGCTCTCTGGGAATCTAACAAAGGTAGAAAATCCTCCTCCTCATACCACGTTCTGGGGAAGAGCCGCGTAGTTTTGAACCCCGAGGACTTGGGTTAGAAACTGAGGATTGCAGTTCCTTCCCACCCACAAATAGATCACCTAGGGCAAAGAAAAACATCCACAAGGTTGACAAAATTCCCTTTCCACCACATCAAGGCACACACTACATGTGTATTTTAACCACAGCCTTTAACTCTGCTGAGGTCTACCAGATCTAGGCAGTGGTGTGGTGAGTGAGCAGGCATGTGCTCACCGAGCCGGCGTCCATGAGGAAGGCTCCTTCCCTGCTCAGCTTCTCTACAGAAAGCTGCAGCACGCGGGGCTGGGGGATGGTGCGGTCGTTGACATTCAGCGCCCCCTGTGGACAAGACAGTGGAACAGAACAGCTCAGGCAGTGACACCAGCATTGCATGGATTCAAACCACTTGTGGTTAAAGATCCCTTGCATTAGACACTTTAAATAATCTAAACTGTGTGTACAAGAGGTCCTCTGAAGAGGATAAGGTTCCATAAACCATATCCAGTCAAGTTCTGAGAGGGACACCGTTTACATCGGAAGCTGGAACAGGACCAACCCAGCATGCAAACTCAATGGGACAGGACACAGGACGAAAATATTTACATTTGTGGGCAGTTCTTGTACCCTAGCGACTGACCATAGCTAATAACATCTTATCAGACATAAATAAACAAGCACTGGAAGCCACTGCAATTTCTTCAGCTGTACTCTCCATTGAATTCGACCCGCTATTGATAACTGTGGCCTTCATCCCTTCTCTACTGCCCCCAGGTGGAATTATGTAGACACACATGTACTGTAGATTAGAGGTTTTGGTGAGGCGGTCCGGCGATCCGGTACACTGAGATGAACAGATGGAGTGTTGAAATGAATAGCCTCACCTCGTCAGACAGATCATCCACCCGGTAGAGTGCTGGGTGTATCATGAGCATGAGATACGCCAACGGCTGGTACTTCAGCTGACACATGGCAAATACACGATCGTCCAATCGAGTACTGGTGCCTGTCCGGAAGGCTTTCTGAAAACAAGAACAAACAAACAAAAAACATTACAATTGAAGCATGCTTTAAAAAGCAAATTCAGCCACTGCAAGAGAAGACATTCATTTACATTTATGCATTTGACAGATGCTTTTATACAAAGCGACTTACATTTGTGAACTATCAATTACTTCAGGGCCAGTGTCCCCTAGAGCCATTTGGGAGTACGTGCCTTGCTCAAGGGCACAACGGTGGCAGCCAGGATTTAAACCCACAATTTGCAGGCTGCTAGCATCCTAGCAAGGTTCCTTGGCCGCCACGCTACCACCAGCACCACAACACCACATTCAGATATGTGAAGCTATATAGCTCCCTTCAGAGTAGCGCTTCATTAGCCTAATGCACAAACAATGACTCACTTGTCATCTGTTACTTGTTGACACACTGACATTACATTGTTGAACAGCACTTATTTTCTCCAAGTTGCTGTATATGCCTGTGTGTGTCAACACATCCTCAAGCTTGTGGATACAGACTGAACACTGATCTGGGACCAGATGACGGTAGCGTGAGGACAGAGGCGGCTCGGACTATGCGCTTCAGCTCACCTGTTTGAGCAGGGCGAGGATGTAGAGGGGGAAGAGGCGGAGGCAGCTGGGCGAGAGCAGGCCGGGCTGCTGGATGGTCAGCACACCAGTGCGGTACGAAGCCAGCGAGTCGATCACAGCGTTGGTCATCGCGTCTCGAGCGTCGCTCAGGCTGGCCGTCACAGAGCGATCTACAGCTATAGGGAGAAGGGGATGAAAACACGCTAGTCAAAAGTGTTCAGTTATATACAAATGTTCAGTTATATGCAACTGAAATCCACTTGTATATAAGTATAAGTGGTATAAGTATATAACACTTTTGAATACCATGACCTGGAAGAATGAGAATCTTCACAGACAAATCACACTAGTATTACTAATTTGGTACGCACAAGTGCTTCCATTTAGGACACACCTCACTGCATAAGCCAACTATAGGCTGAACTGTATAAGCCGACTATGGCCGTACATTTTTTGAATATTCTTAAGTGGAGTAAAACGCTATATGGGAATAGTTCCTGACCATTGTGATATAATCATCATAGAAGAGCAAAAAACTCTGGACACCAGTTGCAGTACACGCAGCTACCAGCATTGCAGTATGTTCTGTCTGGCTAGTGATGCTTACCCATGCTGGCCAAAAGACCGGTGATGGCTTGAACATCAGCTCCAGCAAAGATGTCAGACAGCGAGTTGACCACAGGCAGACACATGGTGTGCACTCGGATCCTCCTTTCACCTGGGCGGGGGGGGGGGGGGAGGGAGAGAGAGAGAGAGAGAGAGAGAGAGGGGGAGAGAGCGAGAGAGAGAGAGAGTGTGAGTGTAAGAGAGAGAGAGAAGTTGACCAACTGCAGGGTAAAGGCTATGGCTGTAGCCAAAGATAAAGACTGAAAATAAAATGTATGTCCGTCGTCCAAGTGAAGCCACAGTCTGAATGTCAGACATTCAACAAAGTCTGGTCAATTCCAGACGGTCCTAGCCAATTTTACGGTTTACTCTGGAAAAGGCCGTTTGGCTTCATTTCAACAGAATGTAAGTTCATCTTTATTTACCATCATTGATCTATGCAAAGAGCAGAGTGTTCACAAGAGGCATGTAAAACTACAGGTTTTCCATCAAAATCAAGCACTAGCATACTGATCGCTTTAAAAAAAAAAAAAAAAGAAAGAAAGAATATCATCAACACTGCCCACCACCAATAGATTTGAGTAAGACTCATGCTGAGTGAGCTCATGAGCCGAGTTACCTTTGCTGGATGTGTAGAGCAAGGCAGCCTGGAAGGAGACCACCTGCATGTCCACTAGGTTCTCCTCGATGGACATCTGCACGGCGAAGCCTGCGTCCGGGTTGACGTTGGGCAATGATAGCAGGTCCGTTGAGCGCACAAAGAAGTGCCCGTGGAAAGTGTGTATGGAGAGGCCTGAGGATGCAAAAGAGGGAGAATAAGTTTGTGCAATGACTGTGGCCCACTATACCAGGGGCACCATATTTCTTTTTGATGGAGAAAAAGCATCATAAAACATCTGCTGAACTGTATCAGGGTGTATCAAGGACTGTTTAGCCACTGAGGTTTCACCTTTAGTGCATCGTATCCTCATTACAGCCTCAAAGCCAATCTTGCGGGTCAGGTATCTCTTGAGATCTTTCTGAAAGCGCTCAGTCTGGGCAGGGTTGTGCTGGTTGTGGTAGGAGGGGTAGTAGTACACACTTCCTGCTGAGTACCTGGATATACAGCCTGGGACACACACACACACACACACACACACACACACACACACAGAGTAAGGATGAGCACAAGGAAGGGCAATGACCCAAAAAATAGAACAATTCCCCCTGCCCCATCTTAATGCCCTAACCAGTAGGCCACGGCTGCCCCCTGTCTTACTGTCTAAAATGCTGTATATAAGTTACAGATAGTGGCACACAAACAATAGTACCAAACATCACTGAAGTAATGACTGGCAGAAATAAATGCAATAGTGATATAACTGAGAGTTGAGTTGTTATCTGGAGGCGTGTGACTTTAGCACACTTAGCTAGCACACAAGTAAGCCTTTCTTTATTTGTTGCCATGGCATTTATGGGTGCATCAATATATGATAACTTCTGCTATGAAGAGTATTGTTAACTGTCTGGAAATCCAAACATTTGCAACTGATTTTATTCATGCCACAAAAAGAATGTCTGTCCGCATTTTTGTTGGTGCTCTTACCCAGAGAGGCCAGATCACAGTATTGTGAACTCAGCATAAACAAATCCACTGCCACCTGCTGTCCCGAACAGTCCAACGCCAGCTTCTTATAGAAGTCTGTTGCTGGTGAGAGATGCTGAATGTCCTGTGGAGCAGAATGAACACACACACACACGCAAAACCATTAGACAATACATAACACAGACATCAGTAATTTCATGTGTTTACCAAGACACATGTGCACCATCCATGCAAACAGTGTCAAGGAGCAAGGTGCATGATGTAGGATTTGGCAGCATCTCACTGCTTCCACGCAGAGTGCAATGCCTATTCTTATGGCTCAGACCAGCCCCTCACCTTGGCAGATGCCCTCTGGTTGGGGTCCTCTCTGGACTTGAGTGCCCCAACGCCCATGGTGGGCAGCTGGCTCTGGAAGACGGTCACACGGCCCCCAGTGGGAGAGAGCAGCTTGAAGGCAGCCTGCAGGGCTGGACCCAGAGCAGACTGGGTCTCCATCGTCTTACCGAACATCTGCGGCAAACTCTTCAGCAGGTCCTGGACCAACTACAAATACACACAATGTCCACTCAAAAAGTTATAGATACTGTATTTGAGTGTTGTCAGGGAAAAACAGGAAAAAAGAATACAGAACACAAAAGAAAGAAAGAAAGAAAGAAAGAAAGAAGTTTGAACTTACCTCCTTGCATTCATTGAGGTTTACTAAAAGGCTGTCTGGTGTGGGTAAAAATATATCTACAAAGACAAACACAAAAAGGAACATAAGTCTTAATGTCCTCAATGTCTTGAAATGCCTTCCTTGAACATTTTTATCTTTCTCTGACGTAATCTTCACAGCCTTTTCTAAGATATGTGTCAAAACTGGTTTGTTTTGTGACGAAAGACATCACAAAAAAAAAAAAAAAACCCCCTGAAAGACAAGTGATGACATATTGCGTAGAAAGAAATAGGAAGTTGGTGAACAGGGATGGCCGTTAGGGGAAGCGCAGACCTAAGAACCTCTAGATTCTAGATCTGACTAGTTAGTTTCAGGCCCAGAGGAATTGTCAGCAACCAAAGTGTCAGAGCCTATTGCGCCATGCTAACCACATGCACAGAAACTATCTTTGTTCACAAACCTTTTTTGTAGGTTTTATGGAATAAATGACACATCCCAAATATGCCTCTCAAAAGGAATAGGTAGCTTGTGCAATTAGTTTTCCTTTGCTGTTAAAAAAAGACATTACTGCTGAGCTTGCTTCTACTGAAAAGCTGTATGTGCCTGCTGGGATTTGGCTAACCTTGCTGCTTACCTTCTATATCAGACACAATGAGCATCTGGGGCTGGGAGAGCCCCTCCTGGAGGTTGTAGAAGTGGATTGTACTGTCAAAGGTTATAAAACCAATCTTCGTCCTAGTGTCCCCAGGAAGCCTGAAATAACATTCATTTTATCAGTAAAGTACTTATTAAACCTCACACATCAAACACATCAATACAGTGGAGACTTGGCTAATGTCAGGTCTTGGGGTGTGCATGTGATCAATTTAAAAGAGTCAAATGACTGACATTGTTAGCTAGTATTTACTTGGTTATTTGCATTAGCACCACACTATGAGCATGTGTTAAGAAGAGCTGCAGCTTCTATTTTTTTCCCTACGGTTTGCCTGGCAACAAGCCTTTCATATCAACACGATGGAAAGACAGTTCTTCACAGACTATAAATTTGGCGATCTCTTCTTTTCTCTCTAGAGTAGGTGGCACCACACATACATATTATGGTGTGTAAAACAGAACACAAGTGTCTCAGATGAAAAGCTAATTCTCATTACAATTTGTCTGGGTAACATGTTGACATTCTAAACGAATGGTGATTAATGGTGGGAGCATTCCACATGATGGATATCTTACAAACCTGTTAACATTTGTCAGATTTGACATTTTTCACTGATTGCTTCAAATGACTGTGTATTATATAAAAGTTAGCAACATTGATATTTGTATAGTAATATTATCTTATTCATGCACACCCCAAGTGAGATCCCTGAGTGGTCTCACAGTGGTTAGAAAAACTGGCTGCCTTTACAATGAGTCAAAACACCAAATAAATAAATAAATCTAATCAGCTTGACTTACGCATTGAGGTTTTCAAGAAGTGACTGACAGAGAACATCAATGTATCCAGTCTGCACGGCATTGTGGGAAACATCGAGGACAAACAGGTAAGCAGCTGGCTGAGGTGGTCGCAGCTGTGGACAAGAGACAGAGCAGAAAGGTTTAGATGAGACCACTCAGAATGATCAAATAGCAAATAGCTAAACACATGTCTACGAGCATTCACAAACAGTCACACAAACGCACCCACACACAGAACTATCTGATCTATTGAAACACATGGCTACACTGTGAGACAGGCTGTGTGGTGAGAAGGGAATAATACCATGTATTCAGAGGGAGCGATGAACTCAATGGTGGCGTTCTGGACTTCAGGTCTTTTATGAGGCTCCCCATAGGACCTGCTGACTGGGTTGTACATGAACTCCTCAGGGACTGGAGGGGAAAGAGCCGCATGACTTGTGGTTAACACTCAGGCCAACGCTCAAGCCATTTCACAAGCACATTAAGCTCTCAACAGCTCAGACATTTCATCTTGTCACTCACCATCATTGACCCTGTAGCAAAGGTTGCACTTCCATCTTCTCTGGTCCAGGAAGGAGACGAAGGGATTGATGTAGGTTCGGCAGGAGCGACACCTGACAATAGTGCTGGAGGTCACCACTGGAAGCTGCTGCAGAGTCCAAAGAAAACAAAACAAAACAGGACCACACATCACCACAGGAACAAAGTTACTGGTAGCAAAACGTTTCTGCAGGAAAATCCTTCCTTTCCCAATCTAAACTATTGAAGATCTTAAACAAAAGATTGTGGGCTTTTAGGATTCACATTTAGTACATTTGAAAACCCTTAAAGGGTTTTATAAACACAGACAAAAATAAAGGCACGAGTGACCCAAGTCTTGTGGAGAATGAAACAGGCAGCTTACCGAAAGATCTTTGAAAGGGTGAAGCAGCAGACCCAGGGGCAGCTTGGCTTTGTTCAGCAAGGCCTGTGTCTGAGGGATGCTGGTGAGAGTGCTGCGGAAGACCCTGCACAAGGGATGGCAAGAGGAGAGGGACAAAAATCAACATCAGTCTGGATCCTTAAACAAACCCTTCTCATCTGCAGTGACATAGAAATATAACATGATTGTGCTTTGGACAGCATCCATTGTTAAATTGCTACATTCTTTCAAAGATCAGATCATGTCCTTAATTATGCCAGCATTTCAATACAAAGAGACAAAAGTCCAGTTCCAATACAAATTCTTTTCCAAAGCAGCAACTTCAGACATTCCTTCTGTGATGAAATTATTTTGGCAGGACAGGCCGCAAGACTGATGGACATTTCCAGAACAATGCATCCCTCAGTGTTCATCGCACACACGGCAGAGAAATGAAAACAGCTTTTGACAGCTATTACTCAGAGCTGCGCGCCGTTCTGATGGCACTAGACCTGACAGAAGTGGACTTTTATGCTTGCGCACCTAAGAGAAGCCAATGCAGTCATGTGCAGTACAGGAGTCTTTCCAACCAGTCCCTCCTGCATTTTACAGTCTGATCGTTTTTCAAATACATGTCAAAACACGATTTTTAATTTTTTTAAATAAGTTTTTCAATTTATCAGCCCCTAAAATAACAAGTCAAATTCAAATGGCCCTGACAATCAAATAGACCTGACAATCAAAACAAATCCATGCAAAATCCTGCGCTTGCTCTGAATGCTACACAATCTCTTTACATCTCATTTCTGTTCCCTGACATGAAGTACACAGCTCATATTGCCCACCAGCTACCACAATACAAACACTGGTCTCTATACTGGCACAGCTGGCATACAGTTGGCAGCAATGGAGGCACACAAACTCACTCTGGACTGCAATTGACTTTCTGCAGGTCCTGTGGTAGGCAGGGCGTGGGGGCCTGGATGGCAGTGGGGGGGAGGAGGTTGCGCTCCTGAAGGAGGTTGACCACGCGCAGGGCATCTGGGGTCTGTGACTGCAGGCTCAGCGCGGCCAGGGAAGGGCTGAGCTGAGCGGGACCCATTGACGGCGGCTAGCGAGAGAAACCAGTTCAGTCATTTTTACAAACTTGTAAAGCACTAGTGCAAATGGAGTGAGTGTGAGTGTGTGTGTGTGGTGTGCACGCTATGTGCAGTATGTGATTGTTCTGGTATGGCCACACTGGACACATACAGAAGTGTGTGTGTGTGTGTGTGTGTATACTCGTGTCACCTGTTGGTATGCTGAAGGACCAGAGCTGTAAGGCTGTGTTGGGTGCATAGGGGGAGCAGCTGGAGACTGTGCCATGTTCTGGTACCCCGGGGGCAGGGAAGGGTAGGCAAGACCCATTGGCCTACCTGCTGGCCCAGGCTGGGAAGAGGGTGGATCAGCTGCAACAGACAGAGGTCGAAAGGTCAACTCCAGCTTCAAAATTAGCTTTCAGTCAAACAGGAAAACAAGCAGAAGTTACTCACTGATGGCTCGGTCGCCGGACTCAAAGCTGTTGGGAACTTGAGAGTTGGTCGGTGTGTGAGTTTGCCTCATTCCTGGTTGGATGCAGAAACACCATTAGGCACAACAACGAAAGAGTCATACCATTACAATATACACAGCCCATTACAGTTGCGTGACACTACATGAACCAATGAACAATCCACATCTTTGGACGTGGAAAACAACGTTCAACAGGCGGCAAACATTGCCAAGACAAGACAAGACAAGAATGTGCGGAGCAAAGGGCTAAGAGGCATGAGGTTAAGATGATGGGAGACATGCAGAAGGAAGTGAACCACCAGCAGAGTACATCACTGACACTGACTACCACAACAAGAACCATCACAAGACCTTTATGGACTACATGAGCACTACGACGGCACCGCTACCCGTTCCACTGAACCACACCTGACTGATCAACATCCCAGTCCATGTTCTCCACATCAGTGAAGGCTGATGCATTACTAGAAACACCTCCGCTCTGACCGGCTGCCGTGACGAGAGGAAAACCTGCATTTTTAGTCATTCTGCACAGCATGCATCGGCAAACACAATCATTATTTCCGACACAAACGCTCAGTCTTCAGAGGTGACTCTGGCCATAGTGCATTCTGGGAACTCCATTCGCGCTCTTACCTTCACTTTGGGGGGCCATAGGCGGGGGAGGGGTGGCTGTACCAAGAGGGCCAATGGGAGGAGGGGTTGGTCTCATGGCTGGCGGGGGTCCTGCTGTGGGTGGTGGCCCGTATGGTGGCCTCCCTGCTGGCTGGTACGTCTGTGGGGTCATGGTGTTCATAGGTTGTGGCGCAACAGACCCTACAGTAAGAGAGGATGTGCCGACCACCTTTAATTAACAAGTAATACGCCGAGCAGGATATGTCGGGGTGGGTTAAGCATGATGAACATGAAGTTGTAAGGGGTTAGGCAGGACAGCTTTATTTGGTTAACAAGCCTGCTCCAGAAGGGGAAATGGGAGCAGATTATTCTAATATTTTAATATTATTATATTTAATATTATATTTTTTTCTTGTGCATGTTATGAGAGAGTTAGCTGCTAGACTGGAGATTTGATCCATCCAAGTAAGTGTTATACACTGGTGGTAAATGTGAGGCAACTCTCCCTTCCCATGCTTAAGGGTACTGATAGTTTGCATTATTCTTTAGATATGCAGTTTAATCATGGACACCCTAATGCAAACCAAGCTCTAAAATGGTTACACATTGCATATAAGCCAAAGAGCAGTTCTATTATCTGGACAGACAACCACTGCCTTTTTGATCAGAACTGAATGGCCTGAACACAGCGGGTTAATGTTCTCAGCAGACACTGTTGATCTATTTCAGATTCAAGATTTGAATGATCTTACACAAACGACCACGTGGCCTTGCTTTAGAAGATGCATTACACCACTGTGCATCCCTAGACTGATCTATTTGACGTCTTAAATTATTACAATGTCTTTTTAGCACAGAATATCCCTATACTAGAAACAGGAGAATTCAAATGTGCCCTTGAGCAAGGCACTTAACCCTAAGTTGCTCTAGGGGAGACTGGCCCTAAAGTAACTGACTGTTGACAAAATGTAGGTCACTTTGGATAAAAGCGTCTACTAAATGCATAATTGTAACTGAATATCACCCCATTTATTTATGAATATTGTGGTTGTGTATTACTGTGTTTAAGGTTTCCTGCGGTCATATTTATTTAAATTCACTTCCTGCGATTCAACATACAGTACATCCTCTGGGTCTAGTGCTGCAAGTGTCTGCCTCTATGAAACACAACCAGGGACAGAGCTAAGCCTACCCTCCACTACAAGTAACCTTATAGCCTGCAATGCTGAGGCGCTAACGCTGCTGACTCGGTAAGTGGTAATGTCAAGCAGCCAAATGAATGAGAGGGAAAGGATCCTGCTCCAGTGATCAGTTTCCAGGACAGCGCCTAAAGATAAAGGCTCTGCGAGAGATGTATTAGGAGTAATTTTCTGCATTCACAAACATAAGACTGTACATATGTAGAGCACTCTGGGTTTTCTTACATTTAAATTATTGTGTGATAAATTAAAAAAAAAAAAGAAAGGCAGACTACGATGCCCATTGTTCAAAAAGCCAGAGCATCTTTTCCATGTATATTCCATGTAAGTTTCTATGATGCTAAGTATCAAAACATCACTTGTGTAGTCTTAGTTTGAGTGCACACATATACGTCCCACTTCAACATAATCATGATGAAAAGTTGTAAAATGAACAAACGTGTGACCTCAAAGCCGCAACAGGAGACCTCAGTGGTATTCTGTTACCATCAATACTCCAAGAATGTATTGGCCTAAGACACTTCTCTGTGTTGTGTGACTGCAATCTATTCTACTCTTAAGCAAGCAAAGAAAAAAGAAGGTAAATTTCAAATGAGGTGTTTTATGCTCCACTAAAGTTTAAACAGGTATTGTTAGTCAATCTATGGGAGTGAATAGCTCTACTAACACACAATTTCAGTCCAACACACACACACACCACCACTCTCACATATACACACACAATAGTAAAGGGCATCATTTGCCTGATCCTCATGACTTCTTACCTGGCGGGGCCCAGCTGTTGAGGGAGGTGGGAGGCAGTGGGGGACCAGGGGGCCCCGAAGCATTGGGAGTGAGAGCGGGGCCCGTTGGGGGTGGTGCACCGAACCCCTGAGAGTGTAGGTTCGGCACAGGGCTAGGAGACGATGACGATGTCACATGGTTCCCTGGTGGAGGCGTCCCCGCCATGCCCATGGGAGGCCGCACGCCATAGTTCCAGCTGGACGGCGAAGGGTTCTGTGTGCTGGGGTAGAAGCTGTTTGTTGATGCCGTGGGGGGCGGCAGCACAGAGTTCTGAGAGGCAGGGATTGTCGGACCAGGAGGCATTGGTGATGGGGCTCCCATCGGTGGCCTGACTGGCATGTGGGGCACAGGGCCACTCTGATATGAACTGACAGGAGGGACAGCATTGTAAAGTCCAGGTCCAGGTGGCATGGGGGCCTTCGCAGGCACTGGGTTATTATAGCCTAGCTGACCAGGCATACCATAACCTTGGCTCACTTGCTGTATTGGAAAAGGGCTCTGTGAGGGACCTGAAAAAGATCAAGACAAGATCAAACCTAAACTTTTTTTCTTTAGCTTCATCAGAATTTAAACGCTAAATTGACAAGGATAAAAAAAACTATTCATAAATGTTAACATCAGAGGGGATTAGACATGTGTGATAAAGGAGTCACATGACCTCAGTCACTTACGCAACCATTTACTATCACTATTCAGCCAACGCTATCAAGAATGAACGACTGCTGTCACAATATGTCCCATGAATATCTACAGGGAGCTAAGAAGAGAACTAAGCAGGTAACAGTAATCGTATGATATCAACTGGCTCACCAATTGGATGGGCTAACTATTCTGTGTGCCAAGTTTTAATTAAAGGAAATCAGACTTCTCAAAATCACAACAAACCACTAATAGATTGTTTCTCTGTACACAGAATCCTACCATAAAGTCTGTCTAAAGACAGGTGATTTGTTAGTCTTTATTCTACTGTTGCAGTAATGGACTTAAAAGTGTCCTTATGTTCACTGATACACCTGGCTAAGGAGATGAACACGGGCAGGGGGTATGGTGAGATTAGCAGACGACTCTCTCTCTACCAAACGGCGTAATCCCCGCATTTCCGGGCTGCGGGAAAATCTCCAGGACTAAGCTCCTGCTCATTCAATACACTCAACCAGCCCAAGAGACTCCGACCACAGCACACGGAGAGCCAGACCAACCAACCTCCAAGAGTGAGACACCATGGCTTCATTACAAACTATCAGACTAGGCAAAGCAAGCTGCAATTTGCTTCTTTCTCTGATGCCCACCGTCCCCATGACATCATGTTTCCCCTCATTCACTGTAATTTGAGGACACCAACTGGAGAGTGAAAGACTAAAAATTAATCAACAGCTTAAAAATTGCTTTCTCAAAAGGCTAACAAATTAACTTGCAAACTCTGGGGCTTTAAATTCTTGCCCCTTTGATCAATTACATATCTACCAAATACCGCATGGCTTGTGAGTTCAAAGATCAATTATAAAAACAAAGCTTGTAATCGCCTAGGTCCAGAAGGACAGATAACAGGAGAAAATGATCAAGACTCCGCAATGGTCACACAAGGTGTCCAAAGAACTGTACATGGAGAAAGATACAAATGCCAACAAATCCTAGAGACCATTCTAAGCTCTTGAGGAATATTTACTGTCTCTTCAAAAGACAGCCATGACATTGGCCTACAGTAACTATGCACAAATAGGTCCATACAGTGAAGGACCCTCATAACATAAGACATACAGAAAAGGGCTGAATAAGACACCGCTTGGATCACAGGCAAATGAGAAATAAGCAGTGAGAGCTCAGTGCTGTTTAACCTTTGGAAAGATTTCAAAACAGCTGGATCACTCAAATGTGCCACATGTACACTGCTGAAGAGCGCCAAAAGCGTCAAGGCAAGGTACTGTGAGATGAAATCTGGATCTTTCACTGATTATATTGCTCAATAAGTCTTCTTTTGACTATTTCATCTAGGAATTAAAAAAGACATGTACTTGTTAGTGCTCTATGATAGCTATGAGCTCACATTACCCCCAGATACGTAAAAACTGTACATCATTCACGTCTGCAGTAATGCATTAGTAAAAAGTCAATCAGTTAGCTAATATATACAAGAGTGAAAGTTAAATTCTTCTTCATAAAATGTTTACGACACCGCCAAAACAGATAATTTCTGTTGCGACTATGTAAGCAAAAACAACGTAATCAGTAACTGTTGGTAACGTTAGCTTGCTAGCGCCGACTCAAGACGAAACGAAAACTTTGGAAATAGGCCCGTCACACTAATGGTTAGTTACACGATCAACTTAACAATAATGGAGGACAAAATTGGCTGTTTTAATTATGTTGACGGATGCCTATTTCTATGCACTAGATTGATTAGTGATACCTTGCTAGCTTCGTTAATACGTTGTAAACTACAAACTTTCCTCATCAGGAGAACGTCAACGTTAGGTAGCTCTCGATAGAAAGCTACCGAGCCAACATTTTTAGGGCTTAGGGACTATGACCGGGCAATTTGTAATTTCTTTAGACGAACAACAGGTGTACTTGACTCCCAGACGCTTCTCAGTTAAAAGCGTTCACATCGTGACTTAGGTGATATAGTTAATAATAACGTTAAACATGTCTGACCTGCGCATCTGCCTGGCGAAAGTAAATTCGTCGGTCCCGAGCTGATTAGCTTCACGTATATAAACCCACAAACGTTACCGTTAGCAAGCTAGCGCTAGGTTAGCCATCAACTGTTCAGAATTTGTTAAATACGTCTCAGTATCGGTAGCCATCTCACTCAAAAATACCCACGCTAATCAATTCACTTCTAACATTATATGCTAGCCATGACTATGTCACACAGCCAGATAACGTAATTGATAACAAAAACACGAAGCCAGACAACTTAAATGGCCTGACCCACAACAACCTGAGAAAAGTTTATGCTATCGAAAGGCTAACAATGATAGCTAGCCATTAGCAAGCGAAACGGGTTACGTTAACCCAACCCCATTAATGATAAAACACCGCTAACGTTGGCTACTTGCTACGTTGATAAGCTTGAACTTCGAGAAAATCTTACAACTAATTCAACCATCAAATACACTCACCATTTGTATAAGTCTGTCCTCCTGCCCCATTCTGAGAACTGAAACCAGCATTTGACATCTTGAAATAGCCACCGGGATCAAATTGTAGAGGTGCTTCGTTAGTGAATGGCTAACTATCCTATCAGAGTAACGCAACGTTACGAGGTTGGCAAGCAACCTGGTAAAACGACTTCCCGGGGGAATAGACAGTTAACCTGATACAGAGTTTTCCCTTGACTCAGTGATTCTGAGCGTTTTTTCGCTAACTTGTCAACAGCCTACCAAAGAACCATGGCTGAGGCCGTTCCCTGTCTTACTAGGGTTCAGGCCCTGTCAAGAAGACAGCCGTGAGTTTCTTCGCCCCTTCCACGGGAAGTCGAAATCACACTACCAGGAAACGTTAACCCTTGAAGCATGCGCAGATGGTACACGTGGCATTTCCTGTGCAAACCTATTATTAACCGGAGGGGAAAATTGATAAACTGAATGTAATGTGTTTTTCTAAGAAAGTAATCAAAAGTCTATCGTGAATGTGTTCAGAATGTATTGGATCATATTTCCCCTCACATTTATACAAACTTTGTCACATAACATTGCTATTACACCTGTGATTAACTAAAACATTACTGAGTAAAGCTAAGTTTACAAATATACTAACAATGACAATAATTGTGAGTGATTTTTTATGATAGTTCTTTTTCGTGTTTTATTTCTTCGAAAAAATACATGGAATTTATTTTAAGGTAAATCTTACAATTTTGCAATCGGACTGGTTAGTGAGTTACAGATACCGGAAGCGGCTGGGCAGGTCGAGAGTAGTCAGCCATTGCTGTGTCGTGGCTCTGTAGCCTAACAAAACACGAAGACAGAAAGAGGCAGTGGGTTGTAGCCACCGTGTTTCGTAGAAGAAGCCTTTTCGTCGTTTTCAAACGCAATAATCCAGGTATTTTCTACTATTAGATAATAGGTAAGCATAGCACTAAACACTGAGTATATTGTAAAATCCACTTGTGTCTCTTGAATGATAGAAGGCTAAATCAAGTTGCTAAGTTTTTTTGAGAGGAAGCGCTACCAAAGCTAACGTAAGCTAGTCAATTGTGTAACATTGGTAGCTAAGGGTCTTTGATTTCTTTAGTGGCTTGCTATCGTAACTAGCATACAGCTAGCTAAAGACTTTAAACCACACAGAACACAAACAACAGGCTAGCTGTCTTTGAAACGTTGAATTGTCAAGCTAAAAATGTAATTATATGAGGCTTTTTGAGGGCGCATCGGACAGATTTTTACGTTAAGAGCAATTGACTATGTAAGTTAGCTTTGCGAATGGTAGCTGTCGCCGATGTTAGATGTCAAAGCTCGGTGAGGCTACTATCCGGCCTTGCTAACTAGCGTCAACTTGGCTTTTCTGTGACACGTAGAGACCATTTCAGCGATGAAGCGTCTGTGGCCCTCTCTGAGTGGCGAAGTTGTTAGCGGTTTCTTTTTAACCATAGCCAGTGTTTCTGTCCACAAGTTACAATTTTCGGCAAACTATTCTCAGATTAATTCACAATGGTGTTGTACGCAAAGAAAGCGTTAATGGAAAAGTTATCTATCGATATAGTAGTCAGTGTATGCGCTGACATGAAACCATCGCTGCATGATTTTTCAGCGAACATTAGTTCGCACGAATCTAACTATCTGAAGACTGCAGGTTAATATGAAATTCTTTGTAATGCCATTAATTAACAGACTATATGTACTGTATTAAATTCTTTTAACGTCATGCCCTAGTAACTCCATTGGGTTCTTTGATGTAGAGTAGAGAACTTGCTGACTTCAGAATGAGCGAACGAAATAAGTTGGGTTAAGGTTAACTTTAACCTATTTGCGATCTTTGCTTTGTCATGCAAGTTAGTTGCTTACTTACTGAAACTGGTGTGGTATGCTACTCTTCTTGATCGACTATTCCTAATAAGCTACATGAAACCGTTTTCTGTAGCCGCGAAAGACGTGTCGATGGCTAGTTTATGTATTTTTTTTCAAGATCTTGGTTCTTTTCTCTAACGTTAGTAGGAAGTCACTGTCATTATACTTTACATTACAATAATGTGTTGTTATTGTCATTCCGCTGTTTTGAAAGAAAGGGGTGGGGGCCGGGGGCACCTATCCCGGTAACATTGATGTTTCTTTTAGTATTGAGTAAATCAAACCAAAAAGAAAGTCCATAATTGTTTCAAAAGGCTTTGAACAGATACATATGTTTTTATCGATATTTATCCTAAATTGTGAGCTATTTTCTTCGTATCATTTGCTGAAATGTGTGCACGGATGGTAATGAGAGTTATCATTGGTACCTGTAGAAAATTGCTCAAGTTCATTGTCGCACGCCGGTCAATGTGTTACATTCGCCCACAAGGGATCACGTCACATAGGGATCTTCCCTTCAGGCACGTGTTGTGAGCTGAGCTAGGGAGAAACTTGCTGACGTGTATTTCAGCTGTATTTGCATGTTCCTCACCTTTGCTTCCAGTATACTTTAGCACGATGACTGTTTGATTATTGTGTAACAAGAACTATAGGTCACACTGATGCCACCTTATGCTACACTATGCCAATAAGAGGACAATATTTGCAATAGCTACAGCGAACCAGGCCCCATCCTTGAACCATATGGAAAGAAAAATGTGGAAAAAAAAAACGTTTTTTTTTTCCAATTTTTTTCAACCTTTTATGTGTGTTTTTTAACCTTATTATAACATAGATGTAAAATATTTCTGAAAGTTTAAAGGCTCACACAAAGTGAGTAGATCATTTTCTCCCCAAAGAGCGAATGAAAACAGTTTTGAGTTTGGAAGTATTTGCACACAATCTGTGCTGCATGCATTCCACTACAATAACAATTGCACCTTTTGGCTGTGTCATTAATCAGATTTCCTGATCTATAATGTCTTGTTCAGAGGACTGAGCCCATAACACTTTTAATGTTCTGTGGCGCTCCTTGCTGTTTGCTGATTAGAGTAGAAGTAACTTGTCCTCTGGTATTGGTATGACTACGTTCATTGGCTCCACATAGGCCAGCCAGTCTAAAGGTAGATTTGTAGGTGAAAGGCATAGGATGTCAGTGACTCGGTTGTTGTGTCACTCTTAGTCTTTTAACATGTATGGTTGCAGATTAATTTGATGCATTTTTATTGTACATGACATTATTACATTATGTGTACATTATTATGTGTTGTTATTAATATGTTTAATCTGTCGGTTTCATGATTTTTCGGTAATGTGATCATTTGTTTTTCCCTTTCTTGCAGAATTCACAGCTTCAGATATGTCCTTCATATTTGATTGGATTTATAGTAGTGTCAGTAGTGTGCTGCAATTTCTAGGTAAGTCATAATTTACAGCTTATTCAGTTCACCACTTTGAATTTGTAGGGTATTTTCTTATCACCATAAGTGCTTCTGATGACGAACTCCATTTCAGTAACGTGTTTTTTTAGTCTGCTTTTACTATCTGTCCAACTGTGATTTCGTTTACGTGGTGGTAAGAGTTTTGCCCGATGCCAGGTGTAACGGATAGCCACCACTCCCCAAAGCTTTCTACTGTCCTACATGTATCAGTGACGCACTGTGTTCTCTCTAAGAACACTTCACACTGACTCACGCCCTTTGAAGCCCTACCCTGTCAGACAGGTACTGTTCTGGTTCAGCCAGATGGTACTGCTTGCTGACAAGTGTAAGAGTGTGTTTGTGTGTGTGCGTGCGCATGTACGTGTCTGTGTGTGAAACTTGCTTGATATTGAAACCCTGCTGATGTCCCCTGTGTTTGTCTGATAACATCAGTCTGTGGGACACTTATGTGAATGTTATCCCAATGTTAAACAAATTCCAAACATTATTTTCAAAAATGGTCATGGCTGTTGATTTCTAGTATTTATATTATTTACCTATGGAAGGAATTGATGGATTATGCTCCACCTGGCAATGACATCATTTACTCACAGCTCTGTTTTCTAGAAGCTTGATTGCGCCATAGGAGTGGATTTTTGCTCAGCTTTGTGAAGTGTTAGTGAGTGCATTGTCAAATGGGCAGTGACATTTAATAGAGTCGTATGGTGTAGTGCCTTGCCTCCATTAAAGGGATACGCCAGCGTTTCGGCCAATTAACTCATTTTCCACCTGTCCTTGGAGTTAAACAAACAGTTTTACCTTCATTCTGTTCATCCAGTCATTGTGTGCTTCTGACGGTATTGTTTTTTGCTTCAGGTTAGCACATATCATTAAATCCTTTGGTTGCCACTAGCATCTCACCCATTAGCATATTGATGAAAAAATTGCCACATTTAATTTTCCGTCGGCCTTAGCTTAGACAGAGGAGTCAAGCTTAACATAGGAAAAAAAGACGCTTTTAAGCAAGATGCTAAGGGGTGAGATTCTAGCGACAACCAAAAGATTCAATAATATATTACGCTAACCTGAAGCTAAAAATTACCATTAGACTGAGACAACAATTGGATGAGCTGAAGAAAGGTAAAACTTTTTGTTTAATTGTTTAACTCTAGTGGAGCTGGAAAATGAGTAAATTGGCCAAAATGGTAGCATACGGTTGGTTGTTGGCCAGTTGTTAACAGATATAGCAAGACGTCATGCTGCTGAACCACTCGTGTTGATTTTCTTTCATATAGTATTGTATGTTAAGCCCGTAGACTGACAGCTTAATAGGATGTAAACCTCTTACCCCTGTGAACACCATGTCTCTAGTTGAGCGAGAGATGATGTCCAGGTGCCTCACTCTTTAGAAAGTGCTGCCTCTTTTGCATTCTGGAAAGAGATCAAATAACGTTTAACCACATCATCACACCATACAAAGTGGCAGACACATTCACAGTAGTTGCTCCTGCATTATCACGTTTGACATATCAACCAATCACAGCATCCTTGTACTCAGTAGAATGCACACAGGCCTGGTATTACGGGGAAAAAATGTCTTTAGGCAGAACCTGCATTTTCTTCAGTTCATAGTATTTGGATAGAGTGAAATGTTGGTCAACTGGATTAGATTAACCCATTTGTGTTGATGATGGCATCCTTGTGCAGTCACTCTTTCACTTTTTTTTAATGATAAACATGATGTAGTAAGCAGGACTTGTCTAAATTGTTCTTTCAGACACAGATGAGGTCAAAATAGTTGAACTGAAACTGTGTACGTAATGGGTATGCTCTTATTTGCCAGGTCAGACCCGGTTTCACAGTTGTAGAAACTTAGTGTGACCATTCAGCCATTGTCAACCAGCACGGGATGATCTGAGAATCAAGCACTTAATTAGAATAGCCTTGCAGTTGTTTGTTGCTTTTCCTAACCAACACAGAAAAAACAAGGCACAGCGCTGTAACAGGCCTGTCTTTTTTTTTTCCTCCTCAGGGCTATACAAGAAATCCGGCAAATTAGTATTCCTAGGCCTGGACAATGCTGGAAAGACGACACTACTGCACATGCTTAAAGATGACAGATTGGGACAGCATGTGCCAACCTTGCACCCGAGTAAGTAGTTGTTAATCATCTGAGTCACAGAGCATCCAAAGACCAAGGCTGCCTGTCACTCACAGTCCAGCAGCAACAACATCAGTGTTGGTTTTTAGATAACACTAGGCACACTGCAGCGATGTCATTTGCTAGATGCTTTTACCATCCTCTTGTTTGTCTCACAGCTTCAGAAGAGCTGACGATTGCTGGAATGACCTTCACCACATTTGACTTGGGAGGTCACGCACAGGGTAGGTACAAATCTGTGTGTTGTAGTAGCCTGGTAGCAGTAGTTAAGTTCCCCCTCCAAGAACGCATTACAAATCTATATGTTGTTGTAGTAGTAGTTCACTCTCTTAGAACACATCTGTGTGTAGTTGTAGCCTAGGAGATTGTTATGCTGCACCATCCCAATACACCAGAGTTTGTGCGCTGTCGAGCATATCAAGAAATGCACGTCAAGCATGTCAAGAACTGTTTGTGTACTTACGGAGAAGCTGACGATTGAATACACTAACCAAAAGTTTCTCTCTCTGTGTGTTCAAAGCACGACGAGTGTGGAAAAACTACCTCCCTGCAATCAATGGTATTGTCTTTCTGGTGGACTGCATAGACCATCCGAGACTGGTAGAATCAAAAGCAGAGCTTGATGTGAGTACAGAGTGCCTGGTACAGCATGTGCTCTTTAAAACGCCACAAAGGGATGCCTGGTCAAGGTCATTTGGACAATGAGGTGGAACGTGGGAATGGAAATGAAGTCCTTGTTTTCTTTGTGTGTGGATCATAGCTCATTGAAAACATGTTAGTCTTGAGAACCAAGTGAAAAAAAACTGATGGAAACATTAAAGTCACTTGATATGACAACACACCAAACTCCTGAAAGGATCTAAACCAGTTTTACAGTAGATGCTTGCTGATTTGGGCAGACAGCTTGCCATCGTCCTTGTGTGATGAGAACAGAACATTTGTTTTCTGTTATTACAATGGGAAAATAAAAAAATCGGGTGATCCAACAGGTCTTGTGAAGTTGGATGCGTTTCAAAGACAAGTTTTAACAAACTCTGCATCGATGCTTACAGGGCAGATAGGGCTGGTGATAAAGTGAAGTGTTAAACTGTTCTCTTGTGAGCTATAGAGAGCACTGCAGCTTTAATGTGAAATGTTCTGATGGTTGCTAAGAACCTGGTAGTTGCAGCCTCACAGCGAAATAGTCTTGTCTCAGTTATGTTTAGCCACACTTACATCCTTATTGAACTATTGTTGTTGTTGTTGTTGTTGTTGTTGTTGTTGGGGGGGGGGGGTGTCATTGTACTGCTATTTCATCACTAATTCCTGATGGTTCTAAAGCTGTGATGGTCTTGTCAGTGGTCCATGAATGTGTCTCAAGCCAGTGGCGCCACTACACAAAATACACACTCTGGCTCTCATTTATGAAAAGAATTAGTTGTATGAAGCAGGCTTAAGATGGGTGTGTAGTCACCTCTTTGAGCGTGAGTGGTGCTTAAATCTCATGTGAAGTCTCAATTCTGGTTCTCAACTTACTGAGTTAGCAAGCGTTTAGATATTTGAATTAAGTTCAAAAAGTACAACTCTTAAGAAAACGGATTGTCCGGAGTGAATCAACCCTTAGCCCTGTTATATCACGGTGGCAAGTGCAAGGTATGAAAACAAACAGAACTTGGTACAACGTAGACCAAATAGCGAAACGCTAACTGATGAGGACAAAGAAGTTTCGTTTTCCTTTGCTTCTAGCAGTTAGCATTAGCTGCCGGTTTGCATATTCGGTGCATGTTGTACCAAATGCCATCACTCTTATACCTACTAACAGCACTCAGCAGCCTCATAGAAAGGGGATATGGGCTGACTGACTCTAGGTTTCATGCTATGAATTATCCACTCTGTTATCCCTCAACCTGTCTCGATGTTTACTAAACCACTTGTGTTTATCATAGACAAAATGCAGTGCCGGTGTTATATGGTTTTCTTATGAATTAATGCTTTTGGTTGCACATAATGTGTTGTCAGCAAAGTCACATCTTTAACAGTTAATCCTCAGTATTTCAGCAACTTCATGCAATGCAGTCTCCTGGCTGCTCCTGACTACTCTCTAGTTTGTACTATGTTTACATGGGTTAACCCTAGCAAACCTTTGTCTTTGTACCTTTCTTTGCTTTTTACCTTGGACGAAAGGGTCCACTAAAGCTAAATAATTAAACAAAACCAGAGCCATGTGCTTTTGTGGTCATCAAGCTGTAGCATATGGACCACTTGAGTCTCATCCTCGCTATCATGTCTCGCAACAGGCCCTCATGACGGATGAAACCATTGGAAATGTGCCTATTCTCATTCTTGGAAACAAGATCGACAAGCCAGAAGCCATCAGCGAGGAGAAACTACGTGAAATTTTTGGATTGTACGGTCAGACAACAGGCAAGGTGCGTTGAAATCGACACAGTGGTTTCAGGTTATCTTCCAAAAAATGTGTACAGAAATCAGATGTTATCGAAGGGCTGTTCAAACAGAGAGGAATGACGAAAGTCCTGTATACAGTCAGATAGACAGATCTATAACACAGTGTGTGTGTGTGTGTGTGTGTGTGTGTGTTTGCGTGGGAGGGGGCAGTTTAATCCTGGATTCCATCATGACTGCTCAGCTTTTGATAACACCTCAGCCTTTGATAAGTTTGGTATATTTGACATAGTGTGGATTGCATGCATGGGGAAGGGAAATGCTAACCTCTGTTAACTGTAAATGGTTTGTTTTCCAGGGCAATGTCCCTCTGAAGGAGCTAAACACGAGACCACTGGAGGTGTTCATGTGCAGCGTGCTGAAGCGACAGGGTTATGGCGAGGGGTTCCGCTGGCTCTCGCAATACATCGACTAGACGTCCCTCCGGCCAACAGAGGGCGCTCCAGGAGTCCAGCCCAGACTAGACCAGATCGCCAACACCACACCCAGTCCCATGTCTGGGGAAAAGTCCACTCTCAAAAAAAAAAAAAACAGACAAACCAACAACGAAACGAAAAGAAGAAAAATACACCAGTACATCTCGACAACAAGTCCAATAGACTTTTATTGGTCGAACATTTGGTCTTACACCCTCTTCTCACACTTTTTTTCTAAGAGAATAACCTAGCCTTGACTGTGCAGATCCATGTAAATCACAACTGAAGAATTTTTTTTCTGTCTCCTCTGCAAGAAGCCCGTTGGTGTGTGAAATGCAACTCCGTTGTAAATGATTCCAATGGTGTACGGGGCCCAGCTGTTTTGAAATTCAATTTAAACAGTTCAAGTTGTCCTTTCTCTGCGCAATACACTTTTCTACAGGAAGGCTAACATTCAGACATTTGCCTTTATTCATCATGTTTTTTTTGTTGTTTTTTTTCCTTTTTTTTCTTTCTTTTTATTTTTTAAACAGGATTTCAGTAAACTTGTATAATTATAAATATAAATATTATATTATATATATGGCCACATAGACATATCTGGTTTTAAAGGATTTTTGTCTGGCAATCCACTGTCCTCCCAGCTCGTTGTCATGCAAACTTGAAAGTCTTGAAATCAGAAATTTTTACTAATTGAATTTGAAATTGAAAGTGAATTTGACACCTGACTCATATAGCTTTTGTGAACTCTATAAAAAATGTTAATCCTCACAACTTTTATCAAACATAGACTTTTCACACATTCTCCTGTGTTACCAGGTGCATCTATAAAGGTAAACGAAAGACATGGCAATAAATCTTTCACGAGACAGAGGAAGTGCAATTCTCTTTTTAGGAAGGACATGGCGACATTCCTAATTGACCAAAAGTGTCTCTTATCTTTAGGGGGAGGGGGGTTGTAGTTCTGAAGGTAAATCTACAGGAAAATGACTACATGACTGTGAATATCTAGAAAGCCGATAGAGTGTAAGAGAAATGGGGTGAATACAGAGCTGTCGTATATGACAAGATGGCGCTTGTTCCTCCAGTGCCCAATAGATGCCTATGTGGGGAGAAGAGCACACAGTGACCCCCCCCAAACCTAAAACAGAGAGCTAGAAAGGAAGCAGAGAAGGATGTTTTTATGAATGAGTGAACGGACCAGATGTAATGTAAACAAAACTATACATGGAGGGTTTTTTTTTTTCAAAGTGGATTCCTGAGTAGCTCTTGATTTGATCCATGTGCATTACAAAAAAAAGAACTATTATGCATGCCTTGTTCCTTAATTTTTAATGACTACATACAAAGCATAGCGAGTGAAATTTACAAAAGAAAAACAAGGGGATCGTATGCCAAATTAACACAAGTAGAACTGAGAGTAGTCTCAGTAGTCTTTTCTAAAGAAAAACAAGGAGGCGAAATGGAATGGCACATAATCGGTTATTTTTCTGTTCTGTCCCTTCGTGTCATCATTCTTTCATTCCATGAGCTGTTCCATGTAAGGGAGAAACTGTTGTTTGCATCATAAATTGTAATAAATGTTTGCAATGAAAACTGGCTGGGGTGGTTTTGCATCTCATTTCTTTTGGCCATAAATGTGATGATTGGACCTCAAAAGATGAGTGTCTTCAGAGTCGTGGCGCTTGCCAAAAGAGCAGAGTGTAGTTCTGCTCTAGGCTTTGGACACATTTCGAGGTGAGGTTTCAGTCATTAACTTATACTTTTTAGCTTTAATGTACAACTGGGTAACTGGGTTGCCTTCAGGCTGAAGCTAGATGCCTTTATGACCCAACACCTGTGTGCAATAGAGCTGTAATAATGTAGTAATGCAAATGACCAGTAGGTGGCAGGATTGGCAACAAACATTTCTTTCAGCAGAATATAAAGTATTGTTTTTTGGTTGCTATTTAAAGAGGGTTACGCCCAGTGCTGGAGGTGAAGAGGGCATGTTTATTATCTTTCTAGAAATTCGGTATTCAGCGCATATATCTGTACATTGTGTGTTTAGTTTCAGCTTCAAAGCCACATTAAAATAAACGAACGCATTTCAACATAATGTGTTAATGACTTCATTATTCTATACACACAGTTCTATATTGTTTCTATGACAAGGCACATGCAATGCAAATGTTCCTTTTTAGTAAGAGAGCTGACCAGGCAGTGCCAGTATCAGCTGACCACAGACTGTTGAGTCTAGTTGTAGGCCATCTCTCATGATCTGTTTCCAGTAAGTGTGGGCTCTGATGTGACCCTTCTCTTCTGGCTGGCTGGCTGGCTGGGGCCGCTGGTGTGGCTATCACTTGGATGTTCTCTTCTTTAACCACATCCTTTCTTTTCTTATCTGGAGAGCCTCGAAACCTTTGGTCTCGTGGCCTGACAGAGCCAAATCCCTGGTGAGCTAGCTGTCTGCTGCATGGCATGGGGGCTGAAGTGGCCCATGTGGTATCTGTGCCCAGCGTCGAGCACTGTGCCCGGCAAACGGTTTGGGATGTGACGCGTGGAGCATTCTGTCCATGCTGGACAGCAAACACAGAAAGGCAAAACGCAGTTTCGGTAAGCGTGTGCCATCTGGATGGCTGGCATGTTCCAAACGTGTGTTTGTGTGTGTGTGTGTGTGTGTGTGTGTGTGTGTGGAGGTGTGAAAGGCTGATAATGGTCCAGCTGTCGGATGGAGCAAAGCTGCGGCTCTTGATACAGAAGGATCAACTACACATCATAATAAACCATAGAGTCCAACCTAAGATATCCATGCTCTGCCTAAATGTCCCAGGAGGCAAGAGGAGCTCATTCTCATGAGGAACCTCTGTGCTTTGATCATTCAGGTTTGCAGATTTCTCCCCATTCCCTACAAAAAACAAAAGTGAATGCAAATCTGTAATTTTAATAGGATTTTTCTATAATAGTCATTCTTCTCCTTGATGGGTCTAGCCTTGTCCATCTGTTGAAGAATAATGGACCTCATTCAACAACCATTCTTCCAAAAAAATTTGTTCTTAAAACCTACTTAGGCAGTTTTCAAGTATTTGTGTTCACCATTACAGGTCTTTAAATTTTACAAATTGAAGAAAATTTTGCTGATGAATGAGGCCCATTGATCTGAAGAAGATTCTCTTTCAAACACTTACAAAATGGATCTTCACTAATTACTTTGTGTATTGTTAATATGAAGGTCATATGAGTTGAATCTGTATAGTTGTGTGTACTGTGTACTGCATCTGTGGGTTGACAGATGTGGTGGCCCACCCAGATTTGTCTCTCTACGCCAGATGACCAAAGGGTGCACATGTATGCCCTGAGCGATCATTGGCCAAACCGAGCCAACATGTGTTTCTTTATTAAGATCAGTGTTTGCTCAGTCTACTTAATGTCAGCATCCTCAGATGTGGAAATATGGAGTAAGATGTGAAGAATTTCCAAACAGGGTACAGCTTAAAAAGCAACGCCTCCCTACCCCCAAACATCCAAAATAGCAATTTAACATTCCCTTTCATGGTGACATTTACAATATTCAACTCAGGAATGTAAAATAACATTTTATTTATTATTCTGTGCCAGAAGTACCTTGTCATACTGATTAGACTTACTGGAAGTGGTGGATAATTTGAGGATTTTGGCAGAGCAACAGCAGGAGAGGGTGAAAAGGCTCCGAGTGAAACTGTGCTTTGGGCCACTATCTTTCGTCTCTGCCACACAACGTTAAGACAGTTAAAGTTCAGTATTGAAATCTGTTTTTTTAGAAGTCGAAATATAATCTGAATCCTGCACGAGTAATAAGAATTCGGAGTTAATCCTGGTGCAAATGCCAAACTGGTCTGCATGTGAATATACTTCAGACTGAGATTTTTTTCTGTGTCTCAATGCATGTTTTTAATCCTTGCCAGTGTAGGGGTCATCCATCCATTTGTGTGTGTGTGTGTGTGTGTGTCAGATTTTCATACAGGGCAGATGGTCACCATGTCTCATTTCTTTCTGTCTTTCCTGATTAATTGTAGAGATGAGGATCTACAGGCCCCTTTCTATTAGTTCTAATTGTATAAACAACTGATAACAGTTATCAGTGTTCTTTCAAGTTGGGTCTTAAGTGTGCAATGGAACTGATATATGCCAAAACACTACTGTTGTAAATCTTAAAATGAAAGCCGGGCTTCAGTTTAAAGCTCTATCGATGGGCTTTTTTTAGTCCGTGGAGAGTTGACAGAAAGTGAGCAGGAGAGAGATGGAGGTGGGTTGTGAAAATGTCCTCATAGCCTCTGAGCTTATATATGATTTATGACATCAGTACTGCCACTGTGTTTTCCTGCCACCATAAACTCTAATGGTGAAATTGCGGCAAACTGTGATCAGGAAATTAGTTGTTCCCAGTTACAGCCCATGAGCAAGATCAATATGTCAATCTCCATATTTCATATTCTCATGTCATAACAGCTAATACAAGAGAGGTGATCGAAGCCAGATCAAATCCAGCCTGCTCAAACTCAACATGAACAAAATAGAACAATTTGTCCTTTCTTTCCAGGGAATGTAAGCTCTCCACCAGGTCTTCTGATTATCAATGAGGTGACTCATGGCAACGCTCAGGACCTCTTACAGACCAAACCAAAACATTCCGAAGTATAACAAAAACACTGCTTTTTTTTTTTCTGCAGGCCTCTGCAGGTTCCAGTTTTCTTCCCCATGATCTGTCAATACCCGTCACACCAAATAGAAATATATGTGCCTTTCAGAATTTCATAGTATCTTCTGACATCTACAAACCATTTTTTCCCAGATTGATAGAACTTTCCAGAAATGCTCTCTTGGTGCTCAAAACACACCAGCACATCATTGAATTCCTGCCTGCTGCTCCAGGGCAGCACTCGATCAGTTCTCAGTGCCCAAAAATAGAAATGAATGTTTGCACTCACTCTGCTTGGGGCGTCCTGCCTGTGTGCCCGCAGGATGACCATGCATGCCTAGACATTGGTGCCATGGGCCCTGTACACACACGCAGATCACACACACATCCATTGATCGCTGGCGTGGTGTAGGTGCTCTGTGAGTGAAGTGCGGGCGAGTCTGATTGGGTGTTTGTCATAACTTAGGGGTTGATGGTGATGAAAGGGGCGCTCTGGCCGCAGGGGAGGTGTGACGTGACGGCGCCGGCATGCTAGGAATGTCCCCTTGCCACAGAGCACGCCTGTCCTTGGCCCTGCGCTGGAAGAACTGTCTTCTTGTTTCCATGCGGAAGAGCTGTGTGTGGTGTCACAATCACACTGGTAAACACCTCCTCAAAACACACAGGCGTGTAGTGCATACACACACACACACACAGATCTTTTTATAGCACAGGGGAGCAGTGAATCCTCAGAGAGAGAGAGACCATGAGTGATGGAGGTCTGAACAATGCTGCTGTCTGCCACACACACAGGTTTCCTCTCTCATCTCACTGTTAACTTGCTGATAACACACACACACACACACACACACACACAGACAGTACTGTCAGCAAAACCCTCAAAAAAAAGAAGGCCTGCAAAGGAAGACAGGAAGAGTTATAGATGGAGGTGGAAAGAGCAAGATAATGAGAGAGAGAGAGAGAGAGAGAGAGAGAGAGAGAGAGAGAGAGAGAGAGAGAGAGAGAGAGAGAGAGAGAGAGAGAGAGAGAGGCAAAGGCCCAAAAATAAGAACCCCTACCCAAGGAGAATGTGGTGCATGGGTCTGTCAGTAGAATAGAATATAAAATGCTGCACAGATAAAGAACTTAGATATTTTGCATGAGACCTGTAAGTACATCTCACAACCTGAGGAAAGATTCCGTCTAGGGTTGGAATGCGGATCCATGTTTTTTTCCCTTTATTTCTTCACTTCAATTCATCTCTTTATAATCAAGTCCCACAGTCCAGTTTGATCATCTTAGCGTGCATTACAAAGCTCTTCCTAATTAGCTGCTGTTGTTTCAGATATGGCCACAAGGGGTCAGCAGAGGTGAGTGATTCTGCAGGGAACACATCCCTAAACCCACCATCCTTCATCCTTCAGTCTGGGTAAACACACAGCTAGAAAGAACTGGCCTTCATACAACAGTTCAATCAATCCATTTGTTTTACTTGAACTGTCAGGAAACACCTCTTTTTCCAGCCATCAGTAAGAAACATTGTCTATCTGTGTTATGAGCTAAATGCAATAGGGATCTATCCATGCTTGTATAAAACAGTCTTGTGGTAAAATGGGAAATGCAAGGAGGGGGGGTGGGTAACCACAATCTCTGCAGCTCCTTTGGAAACTTGCGATAAACAACATTCCTCTCTTAAGTCAAATACAAATGCTCCATTCTCTTGTGCATGGCCCAGTCATTGTCTGAGGTCCAGGTCTCGAGCCCTGCCATCCTAGGTTAGGTTCTGACTGCAGGGCGAAAAAAGGGAAACGATACGTCAGCGACTGCAAAGTGCTCTGGACTGCGACCAAGAGCAACAATAACACACCATGTTTCATTTCCACAGGGGTGCTGTAGGATTCTTTAAACAAAGTCCTCGAGAAAAAGTCACCGCTTGTTTTAAGAGCAGCGGCGGGGGCTGAGAGTGATGGCCGAGGGCAGCGGGACAGGGAGAGGTCACATAGGGAGCATTAAAGTCAATTACACAGTGCGTTTCCAGTGATGATCACAAGAGGAACACACAGTTTGCCATGGCACTGCATTAATCATGACAGGTCTTAAATCTAGTGCCCTCTCCATAAGCACTCGAGAGGAACTTAATGGTGAGCTGAATTCTGCAAAGTAGTTGGAACTCTTGAAGGGACCTGTAATGCTTAGACATACTAAATAAAAGTGATTTATTTGGCTTTTTGCTGCACATGCCACATTGACATGACTGACAATGACTATGTAAAGGTAAAACAATATCTGAACTGCTTGACACAAATATGGATACGTTTCATTTAACTGTTTGCCCAAGAGACCATTTCCAGAATCCCATGGTATCCCTGAACAGATTCACTATTTCCACTGGGTTCAGTTACATTGGCATTAAGCTCTGACATTTGAGTCTCCTGTCAGTTGGCCACGTCTTCTAGAAGAGTGAACATTTTAATTTGACAGCCGCAGTATAGGGCTCAGACAAGAAATTTTGAACTTACATAAAAAGCAGATTGTGTCGTGCTGACATATGAGAGTAGTCAGTCTGTCTCAGTGTGTGTGTGTGTGTGTGTGTGTGTGTGTGTTGGGAACTGAACAGACAGGCAGGGGAGTCAGAGGATACACAGAAAGCACTGGTTTATTGACTGCACTGGTCAACCACGCCAGAGTGCGGGCGAGTGATGGACAGGTGGGAGGGGCCAAAGTAGACACAGCCGTCGTTAAGGCAACACAAACAGCATGCAGGTACAGTAACATCGAAACATCATATTGCTTCAAAGATTGCTTAAACATGGAAAACTGTACAAAAAGGAAAAAATAGGTTCTTGCACTAATGAAAAATACATTTTTTTTTCATTTTTTCCTCCTACAAAGAAGATTCTAATACAAGAAAATAAATATAGCAAAAAAAGCCAAAAAAATAATTTATAATAGCTTTTCGTTTTTTTTTTTCTCAATATATGTTCAATATTTCTCTCTGCTATTAACAAATGGCACAACATTCTTTGAAACAAAGAATACAGAAGGGTAAACTCCTGCAACATTCATATTTATCATATCGGTAACTGACGCAGAGCCTAATACGCACGAGGAATGGAAACACGGCGGTGATAACAGGACCTGCAGTGGGCCAAAGGCTGTGTGGAGTTGAGCAGGGGCCCCCCACGCTAGATCCCAATCACGTCAGAGAGAGAACAACTGCTTGATTGAATATGAAACATGTGCCTGACAGAAGAGTGAATACAGGGACCGGCATGGAATGATGAGTCATGACTCGGCCCAATCGGATTGCTTTTTTTTTTTTTCTCTTTCATTTTTGAACGGAGAGTGGAAGGGAAGAGGGGGGTCGGTATGTGAGTAGGGCAAAATAATAAGCACAGAGCTGCACAGTAACAGAAGCTTGGCCTGCTTCTTGGCCTCTTGAAGGTGGAGATGGACTGATTGCTGAGTGCCACAGCTAAGTGCAAAGTTAGGGACCCAAGAGTGGGTCTGTGAGTGCATGCAGGTTGGGGGTGGGGTGGGGGGAAGAACGGCAGATGCCAGAACCAACTGGAACCAGCTGGAGCGCCGGCCAAACTCCAAACCCTTTTCGGAGACGGTATGCAACCACTTCATGTGCCCATTTCAATTCCACGAGGACATAAAAAAGTGCACCCTCATCACGAATCCCTCCTTCTGTCCAAATGACGGGTGGATAGCTGATGGATCTGATTAAGTGCACTCTGAGGAACGTTCCCCTTGTGTATGTTAGCTGCCTAAGAAACACCGAAGGCATACGGGGCCCCTATCCAGGACACTGACCCCCTCAGGCCTTTTGGTCCTGACCATCGTCCACTGCTCTCAGACCAGTTTTTGCATGGAGCTCTTGGAAAGTAAACCTGACACTCAAAAGAGAGGAGAGAAGTACAGCTCCATAAGGCAGGACCACAGCACTGCACTGCACTAGAGGCAACTGCCTGTTGTGATCACCCCCGACACTAAACCTTTAAGGAAAGAGGGGACTCACAACGCTGTGCCGCAACAGTGACGTCCTGCTAAAGGATGCTTCGCTGCCTGCAATCATCTTTCCCTGCTGTGCTTTGACTGGTGGAGGAGATGGTGGTAGGGGGGAGGGAGGGAAGGAGAGAGAGGGTAGGTTGTGGATTCGTAGGAGGCTGGAAGCATTGCTCTGTGGGGGTTACTGGGTTTCCTCCCCACTGAGAGAAAAGGCTTCTCCACGAGGAAGAGTCGGCGGCGCACGTGCGGCAGTACGGAAGCGGTCGGACTGACGAGAGAGTACTAAGTCATCGTTATAGTTATATGATGTACGGTTTGAAGCATATGTAACAGCTAGCAAGCCTTTTACACTGGGGTGAAGGGAGAGGGGTGTTTGTGGTTAAACAGCGGAGCTAGTAGTAGTACAGTATTATACATAACTGTTGGTGCATACTAAAGTCCCAGATAATGGCAGTTCCACTACAGCCTGGAGTTTACGTCCGTATGGGACGAAGCAGCTAATCACATAATAGAAGAGGGCCTGTTAGCTGCAGCAATGAGAGTGTAGCTTTGAGACTCTGGTCGCCTCAAAGTTGTCAACAGAAGCTGGAGCAGGAGAGAGCCCTCACTTCCAGCATGGCGGACTGTTTGTGAATTATAAGACGTCCTCTCCTTGTCCCCTATTATCCAGAGTACGCTCACTGCACGACCCTTTGGACTCCAGTTCCTTGCGAAGGAAAAACAAAACAAAAAACTAAGTGAAGAAACGTAAAATGTCAAGTCTACCATTTCTGTGAGCAGCTATGAGGCTGCGGCTACTGAACCTGCTTCTCTACGACAAATCGGCCAGCTCTGAGCGGCTCGGGCTACATGGACTACACAGAACTGAAAGGAAGGAGGAAAAACAAAAACAAAACAAAAAAAAGGTCAGTTACGAGCACTGAACCCGGTTGATGGTTCATTGTCTTTGCAATGAGGGAAAAGCCATCCGGTGGAGAGTGTACGTGAGTGGCGTCAGGGAAGGAGAGAACAACTGAGTCTCCATCTCCTCCCCTATGTGCCCTGATGCAACTGGGACAGCAGCTAAGGCCATAGCCGCTGTCAAACGGAGCATAGAGGAACCCGAAAGGTCCTTTATACTGTCTGTACGGTCATACTGACTTGTAGAGGACTGAACCCTTACAAGACGACCCGTTAAAACAAGAAAGAAGAATGAGAGGAATGGCTGTGTTCCAAACAGAACAGAGGCATTCCAAACAGAACCCGGAAGTGTTCCGAGCAGAACCCCAAAAGCGCCAGTGTTGGGGTAGTGCCGCATAGGTGCGGCCAGGTGGTGTGGTGTGTGTGTGTGTGTGGTGTGCTGGGGCTCACTGTTCTGAAGTACAGCTATGAGAGCCCCACGGTACCAGGGTGAGAGATTGCTCTGTGATCTGTGTGATGGCTGGGTGGAGGTGTCTACTGGGAGGTTGGAGGGCTGCAGGAGCAACCCTGGCGCACTGGTGGAACATAATGGTGGGTTGGTGATAACGCAACCTGCAGCCCCCATGGTAGTACACCCTGCCAACTCGAAGATGAAAAACGGACCGCTCTCCGTCGGATTGTATTGACACGACTGTTAAGGTTTTAACTTCTTGACACAAGTGGAGCGTTACTTACGGTGTTGTGGTCAACGCACTGATCTTTGGCATTGTCAAAGCGGAAATCAGCAACGAATGAACGAAACAAACAATTAACCAAAAAACAAAATGACAACCACCAAAAAAAAAAAAAAGAACCAAAAAAACTAACAAACAAAAAAACAGCCTTTTAGCTCAGAGAGAACACCCTCAGTAGTCAGATTTCAAACAGTGACTTCTGCCAAAGGAGCATTTCTATGCGTTTGTGTATAAAATATCAATATCTGCTTTACTTCTCTCTTCGATTGAGTTTTCAACCCTCATATCTAGAACCCTGAGAAATACCATGGACCACTAGAAGTAGAAAATACAACTTGCAAAAGACAAACAAATGCATGAGCACAAAAGCCATTTACAAGAGCATGATTCACCTATTAGCCATAAGAGACTAATCCTATGATTAATCCAATTTGTATTTGTCATTTCATAGCAGCGATTTGCTTGGGGATGATATTTTTTGTGGTCTTGTTTGTTTGGTGGGTTGATAAATGGCAAATGCTGCATTTGTGTACATTTTTGTTCAGGCATATATTGTAGGCACTACAATAAGAAGATTGGGAGACCTGTGGTTCCTCTGCTGATTTCCATTTCAAATGTTCCTGTGATTGTAACTAATTTCATTAGCACATGATTATTTACCTTGTTTAAGGGAGGGGGAGGGAGGGGGGGCGACAGAAGGCACCTTTTCATCAAAGAAGAATTAAAGATTGAAGGTTAGCTTTGATATATGAACACTTGGGCCAACAGGAGAGGGAATTCAGAGTGCTGTGTGGACTTATCAAAGACCGTCCACTTCAACTAAATAGGCTACGAATCAAGGAAGGATTCGCTTTGATGTTTTTTCTCTTCATCTGTATAGGAGTGTCTGATTACAGGTTTCATACACCTGTGTGGCTGTGTGAGCGTATGCGAGTGTGTGTTGTGTGTGTTTGTTTGGGTCTGTCTGTCTGTCGGTGAGTTGAGTGTTCCACAGTCCCTGTTGAACTAATTGTGCTTTTTTTTTTAATAGGCTTAGAAATCTGATATTCTCTGTACAAGTTCAACAACAAGGCTTTGAAAAAAAACAACAACGATGACACATCCACTGGACTTGTCAAATTCAACTCGTCAGGTTCGCAGAGAGGGAAGAATCAAACCTGAACCAGCTAAATAATGCCCATAATGATTCCTCCCCTTTCCCAGGGCATCTCACCCTTATAAGCAGCTGCCAGCGTGCCTGATCCCATGGCTCCCCATGTCCACTTTAACATCCAACGAAGAAGAACGAAGAACACAACAGCTACGCTGAGGTCCGTTCTCACGAATGTTCAACATACAGCGTTATTTTTTTTTCTTTGTTTTTTGTTTGTTTGTTTGTTTGTTTGATGTTTCAAAAAGCACAAATGGTTATGTTGCCTTAATGCAGCCAAAGGACTAAGCCATCTAAGGACTAAGACAACTGCTCCTTGTATGTAGCAGATAGCAGTTTGACAGGGTTATACAGACTTTGTATCAAGCGATCTATAGACAGGTAAGCTAACAGAGGAAGCTAAAACTGTGTACACTGTGTTGAGAGCAGGGTGTGGGGTAGGGCCTGTAACCATGACAACAGGAGACACGCGTCGCATCCTCAGGAGGCCAACACGCTCCGTCTCAACACCTCCTCGTTCCCAGCATGTAACTGGCTGAGGCGGAGTTTGCGGCTGCCGTTCCGCTCAGCGTCCGAGAAGAAACCGTTTGTGCCAGCGGCGATCAGCGGGGTCTCGGCGATCAGCGACGCGGGCTCCTCTGGCCGCTCTAAATCACGGTCCAGTTCCACGCTCTCCTGCCCGCCGCCCTTTGATCGAGACTTGCCCTGTCGTGTGACCCGTGGCCTCAGAGATGGCCTGCTCACAGCAGCGGCCATCGCCGACTCGGGGGTCTCTGGCGGTGTCAACGTCAGCCCTCCGGGCTCAGGAGTCGCCAAGGTGGCGGACTGCCCTGTGTGCGGGTGCCACGGGCCCCTCTCGTCAGAGATGTGACAGGAGTCCATTTTGGAGATGGGTGGCTGCAAGGGCTCTGGCTGAACGTCAGCGCCATGGTGGTGATGGTGGTGGTGATGGAGCAGCGCTCTGGAGGCTCGAAGCCTCTCTCCGCGGCGACCTGCGTGCCCGTACCCATACCCGGCCCCTTTCTCACACCCGCCTCGGACCCCCTTAGCAGCGGTGGGCGTCCCGCCGCCGGTGGCGGACGATGAGGAGGAGGAGGTGGAGTCCTTGTGGGCCCGGGCGCGGGGCTTGGCGCGGGCCTTCCGTCCAAGCTGCGGGGTCTTCCAGGCTGACTGCATGGAGTGGTCCATCATGAGGTTGAGAAGGTTCTGCTCCCCCTGCTGCAGCTGATGGGAGAGCAGGCTGGCCGTGGGGTCCCGCCTCTCGCCCTCTAGCGTCCAACGGCTCAGCATGTCGTCCGCCGTGATCTGCACTGATTGCGCCAGCCAGCTGTCAAACAGAGAACCATCCAGAGGGACACCTGGAACACACATGGTTGGACACACACACACGCACAAACACATAAATACACAGGTGGGATGACAGATTTCATAGAGTTCAATAAATCTTAAGTATGCACACTAATGCTGAGTACACTAAGCTTGTGTAGATTAGTGTACACTTCCCCTGTGACACACGACACACTTACCACCATTATGTCGCTAAATCAGGTTGGATTCTCACAACACACATAAGCACTTAGCAAGTCTGTTGTGAACAACAAGGAATGTGGTCCCGTCCTTTCTGATTTTGTTTACTAAACAGCGGGGTCACATCAACAGACTAATGGTCTACTTACCCACAATGCACTTCCAAAGTGCTGTCAGGGGGCATTTTGTTTGTGTTCTTGCGTGGCTGGTGATTAAAGCCGCTAGGTGGTTTTAATCATCGTAATTAATAAATAACCAGATGGACCCCACAGCGGATGAAAATACAACCCGAGTGGAGTGGAGTCCGAGTGGGTCTTAAGAGCCCTGAGGTGCCTGTACCTGTCGAGTGCAGCGGGACTAAAGTAACGGCCCAGCAGGACCACAGGACAGACACTCTACACGGGGAAGCCACTCTGTGGTACTGTGCCAGTATCACTGATGCTGTTATTGCTCCGACAGTATATCATAGTGCTGGACACACACTATCAACTACTGCGATGACAATCTTCTCAGTTCAAGAATGCTATGACAAATGTTGCACAATCTAAAGTGTAATTAAAGGTCATCATTCACCTAGAAATTATGATCCCATCAACACCCCCCCCCCCATCCTGCATTTGGAAATGTACAGCGTGTTGTTTTGCTTTCCAAATGACGGGGAAAGCGCATAGCTGGAGCCTTTTCCATTTGGTGTCAGTGGACTGTGACGCATCTTTCAGTTACCAAAAAGCATCATTATGCGCACTCCGCTATTTTCGTCAAGACAGATATTTTCCTCCTTACTGGAAACAATGCTATTGTTGGTGAAAGCACACAGCAGGAACAGGATGTGTTTTAAAGCAAAGGGGTGTGTGTGTGTGTGTGTGTGTGTGTGTGTGTGTGTGTGTGTGTCTGTATGGACAATAAACAAGTGATGGTCTAATGGTGCATGAGCTTTCATGACTGCAGGTTGAAGGATGGCCTTCATCCACTCCCACTGCTCTGGAAAGGGTCTGCTTGGCCATTCTGCCTGTCAACCCAGCATGGGCTTTTAACTGCAGGGGGTGGGGATGAACTTCCCTTTTGCGCAGCGAGCCACTGCACAAACAGTGAGCATTACCGCACACTTGATGTGACCTCCCGTGTGTCCACGCCCCCTCAGGAAGAGAGCTGATGTTCTGATGAGCTGATATCCTGTGCCGTACCTGCACAGCTTGAGCTCCTCTCTCTCCTCTCACATCTAAACAGCCGCTGCTCCTGTGAGGCGCTGCCCAACCCTTCCCCTCTCCTCCCCTCAACCCTCATCCCTCATCCTCTCCCCCGCTCCCACCCCCGCCTGTGCTCTTTCCATGACACAGCATGGCACTGCAGAGGGCAGGGAGAGGTGTGTGTGTGTGTGTGTGTGTGAGAGAGAGAGGAGAGAGAGAGATAGAGAGAAAGTGTGTGTAGTGTGTGTATGTGTGTGTGTGTGTGTGGGTGGTTTGGGGGGTGGGGGGTGGAGGGGTGGTTGTGTGGGTCAAGTCTGCTGGCAGGACACACAGGCCTCTGGGTCCCACGCTACAGAGGGCCAGGAATGCGCTGCTTGGGGTGCTGCCAGACATTTGTTTGTGCAGCAGGGCCTGCTCCAGCGGCACCAGCCCAACTCCGCTCGCCGCTCAGGTGCCAGCCGTCTCCAGGGCAACGCGCTGCAGGGAGTGGAGGTAGGAGGTGTGGATGGAGGGGAGGGGAGGGGAGGGGCGGGGTAGGCTGTGTGGTGGTGGCCGAGTTTAGGGGGGGGGGGGAGGGAGAGAGTTCCTCTGTGTGCCTGGCTGCTGCTCCTGTGGGGTGGAGAAGGAGAGAGCTGCCTGCCGTTGGTAAACTTGGCTTTCAGGAGAAGGGGAGGGGAGCACAGATACTGATAATATGAATTAATCTCTTGAAAGGCAGGTCACTTTGACAGGGGGGGGGACAAAAGGGGTGGGGGGTGGGGTGGGGGGGTCTCTGCTTGATAAATACTCTCATTTGCATGAGAGATGAGAAAGATAGAATGGAAAAATTTGTCCAGGATGATGTGCTTCCAGTCAGCACCCTAGGGGGCAGTGAGTTATCACTCACTGGTGGCGCAAGGCGAAGAGTCTCTCCCCACTCTGCTCTACTCTTCCTGCTCTCAAAGAGTCTCTCCCCAGTCTGCTCTCGGCGCTGTTGGCCCCTTAAAAAAGGGAATGTGAGACAGCAAAGCCTGGAGGATTTAGCTGGAGCACTGCAGGCCTCCAACCACACCCCACAGCGCCCCCCCACTGCCCGGGGATGGGCAATTCATCAAATTGTGATTTCAATTACATTTTTGGCTTTCGGTGACTATATAAACAGTGAAATTTGGGGGGAGGTCCGCTGTTAAAAGGACAGTTTATTTTTCTTTCCTGTTCTTTTTTTGGTTCACCAAATGCATGATCGTTCCACATCACTGAGTAATCATGATAAATAATCACGATTTCAACAGTAACAATTATGACTTTGTACTATGATGGAGCACCCCTCGTCTTAGCCAGCGTTCTGTGGTCTTGGGAGAATCTGCTCTGTCTGAGGGGTAGAGGAAGGCTGGACACTCCAGTGACAAAAACGCTTCATCAACCTCAGCTGAACGTTTGTAATGAGAGGATTGTGCCGAGTCTTTTCTTTTCTTTTTTTCTTTTTTTTTTTTTCCTAGAAGCAAACGGTGTGCTTCATGTAGTCCAAAGCAAAACATCACTACTGAGTGCCTTGTGATGGATCCGTCAGCTGTATTACAGACTGAGACTGTGCCCCATACCGAACCAATCAAATTTAAAAACATTCTCTGATTACGTAATTGTTTTAATAGCCATTTTCCAAAAGCTCTACCTCCACAACAGAACAAGTGTTACTTGTTGGGAGTGTCGGGAGCTTAAACCTTTGTCTGGTCTGTCCCTGTCCAAAGTACAAAGCCACAATCTTCAAATTTATGCAGCTCTGAAAACACTTTGGAAAACAAATTTTCAGTGGTGGAAAAACGCCACTACTGTGTGGACAGAAGGCCTAACCAGGAAAGTTATTATGTGCTTGAAGATGTCTCCAGGTTAGCGTGGACAGGATCGAAGTTCTTAGGAGGTAATTCAAACATAAATTTCCCAGAGTGGAAGCAGGTTGTGATTAGGTGTGTGTAACATCTGCTACCCAACACAACGGCTTAGTAGTCGGGAATGATAAAAAGCAGATGGCTGCTTTTAAAACACACATGCACACACACTCACACACACACACAGACAGACAGTCGAAAGGGACAGAGGAGCTCGTCATGGAAACACCCCTGACTGATGACTTCCGATTGTCCCCCTCTAAACAAACACACACTGATCTAAAAATAGGCAGGTGTGGAGATAAGATCTGTGGAGTCGATCACGCAGACCAAACACACAGAGGCAGGGGCACTTCCTGCTTCCTGCTGTCTCTCTCTGTGTGTGTTTGCACTGTAGGTGTGCACTTATGTGTGTGTGTGTCCAGCACCATGGACAAGTACATGCATCACGTGTAGTTTCTGCTGATGGCACGGAACGTTTTATCTTGACCTTTGATTGTGTCCACTATCTCATCGCAAAACCTTTAGAGCCAGCGGGTGTGCACGTGTGGAAGGCACATAAAGGAAACCAAAGGCAGTGCACACAGAGAATTGACTTATATTGGTGTTCTTACCCCTTTTTCTTTGTTTAATTCTGACTGCACAATGCCAGAGGAAAAACAAACAAAAACAAAAAACCAAAACAAAACAAAAAAACAAACTCATGTGGAAAGTGTGCACCGATCCGTGATTATTGGGCCTTTTGTTCCATGTCATTCTCAAATCAAAGCCTCATATCTGCTCACCGCCCGCTACTCCCAAGTGAATGTCCTCCCGCTCCTGTGGCAGGAGCTGAGAGAGGTGGCATTTGGAGTGGCCCTGTGGGACTCTCGCCTGAAAGACACTCACAGAGGCCTGCACACTCCTCTGGTTGGGGACAGGTGCCACAGATATGGAGACAGAGGTCACCTCCTCATGTGGTGCGTGTGCGTGTGTGTGTGTGTGTGTGTGTGTGGTGTGTGTGCGTGTGCGTGTGTGTGTGTGTGTGTCTAAAGGGGAGGTTGAATGCAGTCTGGCTTGTTTTCTTGTACTTCATCGGTAAAGAGGTGACAAGAACTAAGGGACTAAACAACAGAAAACAAATAAACAAATAAATATCGGAGCACCTACCAAGCTGCCTTAGCAGAGAGCCGTTGTCCGACTTCCATCGCTCCTTGGTCCCCTCGCTCCGCCGGTCCTTGCCGCGCTCCTTCACGCCGTTCTGCTTTCTGCCCTTCTCGCCTTTAAGAGTTTTATCTGCACAGGAGAGAGAGACCAGATAAGGAGCGTGTTGGAGAGTTTAAAAGGAGGAAGATCATGCTGCACTGGGTGAAGAGAGCTCTTACATTCCCTATTGGATCAGTGAAATACTTCCTCTCTGCTGCTTCTTGGCTGTGTCCTGCGGAGCGATTGCCCATGAGGGTAACCAAATGATATAGCTCACAAAATGTACAGCGTACAATAATACGATGTGAAGTAGAACTGTGTGTGTGTGTGTGTGTGTGTGTGTGAGAGAGAGAGAGAGAGAGAGCGAGAGGATGGAGAGGGTTTATACCAAGACTCGAGTATCTTTCTGCAGATACGTCTACGTTGACGACACAGTTGTGTGCATTGGTGACAACTGTGGGAGGTACAGTCTTTCAGTGGTGTGAATGTCTCTCTGCAGCACAGGCTACATCACTAAAACAGTCTCTGCATCAAGCAAACTTCAGCAACAAAGGTTATTTGTTTGATTAGTTTAGTAGTTTTTCCCAGCCGTTTCGTGACCTGTTTACTACTTTATCTTAAAAGAGTGATTCCCACCAACTTAAAATACCACAGCCCTTAATCTAATTAGCTATAATTCACTTTAGGACAAAATACAAACTACTTTTTCTATGACGCCTCCCACATTTTTTCAATCACAAGTGTTAAACACCAGAATGATAATATGCATCTCCACCCAGATCCTTTGTACAAGAGTCTACTAAAAAAAATAGTAAGCAGTATTCAGGATCAGTGTCTATACCCAAGAAAAGCCAGTATGGACTTTTTTTTTTAAGGTGCATACAGGAAGATCGTACTGAAAGTTGCTGGATTTTGCTAGAAATTTCTGTCATCCGAACTGTGTGAAGACTGTCTCCACAGTCGTTCAGCTTCCAGCTTCAGAGAGAGTGTGTGTGTGTTTGTTTGTGTGTGTGAGTGGGTGTAGGTATGTGTGTAGATAGACAGATACATGTCTGAGAGTGAGTCTGTGAGTGTGAGTATATTTGTGTTTACTAAAGTGAGTAAAGGGTACACACGTAAGTATGTATGTATGTATGTACGTATGTACGTACATGCATGGGCGCAGTAAAGCTAAGTCTGTGTGCAGCTGGTGTGCTCAGTGCTGCAGGGCTCTTGTCTCCATGCTGTGTCTGTGGATCATACAGACTCGCTCGCTCACAAACACTTGACCCTTAATGGCTCTGCTTACAAAACCAGCTGTACAAATTGTTACAGCGAAGAGAGAGAGAAAGAGAGAGAGAGAGAGAGAGAGCGAGCGAGAGAATAGGGAGGGAGAGGGAGAGAGAAAGAGAGCGGAAAAAGTCCCCTAGCCTGAGAGAAGAGACGGGGAAACAGTCTGACTTCTCAGAAGTGCAGTAGCCACAGGGGGCTTCCCAGAGTGTGCACTAGCATGTGCGCACATACACACACACACACGCACTTGCACAGAGAAAGAAAGAACAGACACACATCAGGGGGAAAACACTAGCAGGGGAAAGCAGAGAGTCCAAGGGACCTCTATTCATATGTAATGTCACTTGAACATGAGCATAAATATCATTCAACTTTCCACAGCCCATCACCCTAATTGCCTTCCATGGCTAAAATCATTCATCTAAGTACTGCTGACATGAGGACTTTCAGACATGTTCTGGCTGGCCCTTTTTCTGAGGACCCAGAGCTAGATGTCTGTGCACTCTGCGGCAGTGTGTGGATGGTTTGGTTCTGTAATAACATAGTTATTAACGAGCGCTTACTTGCTTAATAACACCTATACCAACAATCTGTGAAAGTATGCGGGGCGTGTGTGTTTATTACAGTAAAGGGCCCCGCAGAGGCGAAAGGGGTCTAAAGCTCGGCACGCGCCCATGCGATGAGATGCCCAGAGAGAGCGAGTGCCCCACTGAGAACAATCCCATCATGCTGTAGGAGGGGAGCGGTTTTCTCCAGCTGTGCAGTGCTGCACTAACCATCCCCCTTCACCACCACCACCACCACCACCACCACCACCACCCTCCTACACTCAACCCTTCTCTGTTCTTCAACCCCCCGTGCTGCAGCAGACTGGATGTGTTTTACCAGGCTCCTGCTGCGTAGACAAACACCCAGGCAAGCTCCTGGGGCTCTGGGGCCCTCATCTACTCTCACTAAAACTACACTGCTGTTGCTGCTGTTGTGGTGGTGGGGAGTGACTGGTACGTGAGTAGGCTGGTCAGTGGGTCTGTGAGTATAAACAGACCTCCTCATAGGGGACAGGAGGTGAAGGCACTCAACACTTTGCCACCTTCTTAATACCATTATAATTTTACATTTACATTTACATTTAGGCATTTAGCAGACGCTTTTATCCAAAGCGACTTACAAAAGAGGATAATACACAGATAGACTAACATGAGCCAGACATGAGCCAGCATGTGAGATGACCAAGGCAGACAGATGGACACGGCAGGACAGGCAGACAGGGCCGTCTGGGTTTTGGTTGGTAAGATGGTTGAAGGGTTCAACTAGCTGATCACAAATGTCCACAGGGCCTGGGCTTAACTGCATGTGTGTTCAGAAGCTCTGCAATATTAACATGTACACATGAATTTTGTACACAAGACAAAAAAAAAAAAAAACAAACAAACAAAAAAAACAAACAAAAAACACTCTAAATGTTAAAATATTCACACTGTCCTCCCATAATACTGTCTCTGGGGTCTATACAGACTCAGAGAGAAGTAACAGCTTCTAATTTATGCTTTACACAGTATAAGAAAAAAATAATAAAAAGATGTGCAAACACATTTTTGATTTAAGCACTCACACAAGATGACTATGCTACATGCATCTATGTACAGGTATGTAAAGAAGCATAAGCAATTAACAAGGTGAAAACATTTCCTCTAAACGATCTCTCCAAAGTGCGCTTTACATGCGTGAGAGAGAGTGAGTGTAGGGTGGCAAGGGACATTTAACAAAACACTCATCAGACCACTAGTAGGGTTTTTTTTTTCCCCTCCTCCTGCTGCTGAATGGTTGGCCTCGTCTCGAAACGGCTGGGGAGCTCAGGGACCCAGCTCTCTGAAGTGTGTGATTAATTTACTCCTTTTCTGGGCATAACGTAGAGGTCTGTGCGTGTGTGTGTGTATATGTGTGGAGTTTCTGTATGTGTGTATACGTGTGTGTGTGTCTGTGTTTGTGTGAGTGAGTGAGTGTGAAACCGAGACTGCGTATGCGTGACTCTCAGTGTCCCACTTCTTACCTTCGCTCATTAGCTGGATGCCAGAGTACAGCACCACTACATCCCCCTCCTTTTCTCTCTCTCTCTCACACACACACACATACGCACACACACACACACACACTGCTCTTGCCTCTGGAGATGACAGGGAGCGGTGCAGTCCTCCCCACACACTCTTGTTCTCCGCGTCGCTCAGCAACAGCCACAGCGGGCCAAGACCACATCAAAGCAACGGAAGCGCACATGCCCAGGCACTCCGCAGTGCCACGAGGGGTGGCGCAGTGTGGCTAAACGGACACATGGCACCTGACAACGACCTGCTGCACACGTCCGAGCTTCCATTCGGCAAGTAGCCAACTTTGCTGCGCTCACAACCAACGGAGCGAGCATCACCAAAACGCATCTCAAAAATTAGGGTGCTGTTCTGCGGTAGCCGAAAGACTAGTTTAACTCCACCCGTTTTTTGCGCATACTGTGTGTTTTTTCACCCCTGCACTTCCCTTTCTATATTGCCTGTGTCAAAAGGCTCATCATCAGCCTGCCTCCATGAGAAGGCTCCAGCAGCCGTGTGCTCAGGGGACTCAGACTCAGGCAAGCCGTCGGAGCAGTGCTACAATAAAAAGGGTATTGTTCTGTTGCAAATGGGATCGCGCAGCGAAATGATGCTAATTATTCACAAGCGGCATTCATGCAAAAAATGGCTGCGGTTTCCTTGTGTGGAGAGGTGTTGTGCTCAAGACAATGCAGTCGTACACACAGAGACTGAGACTCTGGCTTGACACATACTGGGCCTCTATCTAAAGAGTCAGACATGTTACCACCATATCATAGCGCCATGCTTGAATTTCTGTAGTCGCTTCTAGAAAATTCTACTCTTGGATGACCTGTGTGCGTGGGCCTGGAGATACGATACTGTTTGGGCCCGGTAAGTGAATAAATGAACTGTGTGAATGGAACCATGTGCATTTACTGGAAATAAATACTAAGTGACTACCAACTGTCTACATTTCACCAACAGAACCCTTTAAATAAAACGAATACAATGAAATTATACTCTTCTATAAAGGTTACTTTACAGCCAGTGTCACTTCAACGATATCAGAGTAGTGACGTATAGACAGAGTTGGAGTTCAGTAAAATGAAACACAGAGGAGGTGACTAGCACGTACTCTTAAACTTTCTCACTCTATGCGACTGTTACTGAAGGTGCGTGTCTGTACGGGTGGAAATATTTTTTTTTTACCAGACTAAACCCCAAGTTTGTTGTAGTTGGTTATTCCTCATCTCATTTAAACTGTGCAGAGAGAAGAAAATGAACAAGGAACCCAGCAAAAGGCCCATGCCACATGAGAGGACTACAGGGAAACAAGGCATCTGACTGGTTTGGAAAAATTACTTTTCAGAGTTTCTCATTTCTCTTTATTATGGTGTTGATGTTATTGGTAGTACGTGGGCTTAAATTGTTTCTTGAATGGTATTATTGTGTCATGAGCCACGACTTGTGACTGCCATTGTTTATCTGGTCGTCTGGGTTTGGCTCCTTGTGAGCGAAACCTTACTGATGTACTGTGGTGTAATGAAATTCCACAAAAGCTCAAATTCAATGAACTGTGCGGTAAATTTTCAAACTAAGTTGTTACTTCTCATTGCTTGGTGTTGTCTTAAACACATCAGTCCCTGTTTTTCGCCACACGTACCGATCATTCAGCGTAAGCTGATGAAGAAAGGAGGAGGGGGAAGGGGAAAGGGGAAGGCAGATGACAAGAAAGGAGAAAAGAGAGGAGGAGAGAGAGAGAGAGAGAGAGAGAGAGAGAGAGAGAGAGAGAGAGAGGTGGAAAGGGCCCTTCACAATGATGAGAGCACGCGGGCTCAATGCGTGAAGGAGCTGCCACAGGGCAGGAGGCGCAGATCTGTCACCGAGACCTGATCCCCTCTGCTGCAGGGGAACGCCTCTGCTACTCCGTGTGTGAATAGGAGAGGCACTCACTCACTGGATACACACACACACACACACACACACACACACCACACACACACACACACACACCAGGGCTGCCAGAGAAACTGCAGAGTCAGTATCTCTGCTGGCTCTGGGAACAGCACAATGATGAATGCTGCGGACGGGGTTCAGACCCGGGTGCCTGCCTAATCAACGCTGCATGTAACTTATGGGCACGCAACCCTTGCCCCCACACTCCAACACACACACACACACACACACACACACACACACACACACACACACACACACACACACACACAGACACACACAGACACACACAGACACACACAGACACTGCTGGTGCTCTTTAGTTTGAGGACTGAGAGAGGTTAAACAGTGGGCAGTAAGGCTGGAACAATGAGTCAAGTGACCAGAGGAGGGGAGAGGGAAGAGGGGGAGAGAGAAAGAAAGAAAGAGAGAGAGAGAGAGAGAGAGAGCGAGAGAGGGAGGGAGTGCACATTTCCTCACCACATAGAGCACATAGTTTTGCTCATATTGTGCCTTCAGAGTGTGTGTGTGTGTGTGTGTGTTATAAAGGGGATCTCTGTGTGAGAGGAAACCCTGGTCTCCTGGGTGTGAAAGGGAGTATATACACTGGTGTTTGCGTGCTTACTGGAGTGTGGTCTGGTACAGTACTCAACGGTGATTTCTATTTGAGAGGAAACCCTCACTTCCTGTGTGTGTGTGTGTACATGCATCTATACATGAGTTTACAACAGTTTCTATGTGAGAGAGCCTCCACCTTCTGTTTGTGTAGGTCTATGTGTGTTTTCCTGAAGTGATGCGTGTGCATGTACATGCACTTATACCGTATGTGTATTTGTGTGTCTTGGTGTGTGTGTGTGTGTGTGTGTGTGTGTGTGTGTGTGTAAAATTGCACGTGATTTCTGTGGGAAAACCGGTCTCACCTCCTGCCAGGTCTTTCTCCAGCAGCTGGATCTGTAGGTGGAAGATCTTCTCCTGGAGGTCACACAGGGAGTGCTTCATCTTCTCCCGCCGCGTCACCATATAGCATAGGTTCCTGACCTACACACACACACACACACACACAATCACAGAAGAAGACAGACAGAGAGAGTGCGTTAGCCCTGAGTGCTTTGAATGTGGGTGATGTGACGGCACCTATACTTACTAGCCCACACTACTGGGCACCACAGAGAGAATGCAAGAGTGACGGACAGAAGATTGCCTGGCAACAGTAAGATGAAGGCAACAAGTGCACGCACACACAAATACATGTACACACACGCACGCACGCACGCACGCACGCACACACACACACACACACACACACAAAGATGCACGCACAGATGCACAGGCACAAACCATACACACACACACATACACACACACACACTGTTCATTTCCTCTTGTGCTCTGCAATTTGAGCGAGCTGCCATGAGTGAAGGCAGGAAAGCATTAATGTTGTTAAGGCCCCATCTGAGTCATCTCCTGTGTCTGAGTCACCATGAGTGTGCAGGGCCCCGCTCACAAAGAGGGACAAGACTAGAATGCTGTGTGTGTGTGTGTGTGTGTGAGTGAGAGAGAGAGAGATGTGATAGAGACAGAAAAACAGAGAGGGGGGGAGGGGAGAGAGAGAGAGAGAGACGGAGAGAAAGAGAGAATGTATGTGTGTATATGTGCATTCATGATGGTGTGTGTGTGACAGAGGGAGGGTGATTAAGTGTAAGTGTGTGTGTGTTTAAGGAAGGAATAGGGGGTGTCTACTACTTATCCTTGCATCTCCTTAGGGACCACAAGCCACATATCTGATCACATATCTGTTACTGGCAACACATGCAGTCCTCTAAATCACATGACTCACGCTCAGCTGACAAGAGTCAACTACAACGAGATTACAACGTTCCAGTGTCTAGTAATGCAATGCAAGGCAATGACCGTGAGTGCACACAGACGCGTGTGACACCAAGCTCGTGTTTATTCCTGTAGGATGACTTAAAGAAGCACCTACACACACACACACGCAAACACATAGTTCATTTCCCAATTTACACACTGCTTCAGTTGTAAAAACTAAAATGATGCCTGAATGTTTTATTCCGTTCCCATGCTCCAAATCAATAAACAGCCACGGAGTGCTAAAATAAAAACTCTGTGGTAACAGCTACGACACTAATAATCAAATGCTCTTGAAATGATCTATACGCAGATGTTCATGAACCACCTCGCATTCACACATACAGTACTTGTGGAGTGTACTCTTGAATGTGAGGGCAAAAGCTCTATTTGTGTGCTGGGAGTCGATGGCTCTCTATGGCCTCTCACACCGGCGAGTGCAACGACTGCTGGCGCCCAGGGCCGAGGGACGCACGGAGGGGTGAAGGAATGTCAGCCTTCTCAGGCCAGACGTCTCATTTTCTCCTGCAACATTCGGCAACTTGCCGTTACTCACTCTGTCAAATCACTTTCATATGTTTTTCTCCAGCGCTCTCGCTCGCACTCCCCAAAGGCCTGCTTTGGCGTTGGATCAATTTGTGGTGCTGTGTGTGTGTGTGTGTCTGAGTAAGAGAGAGCAAGTGTGTATGAGAGAGGGGGAGAGAAAGAGCGTGAGTCAGAGAGAAGGAGCGAGAGAGAGAGAGAAAGAGAGAGAGAAAGACAGAGAAAATGTGTCAGAGAGAGAGAGAGGGGAGAGGAGAGAGAGAGAGAGAGAGAGAGAGAGAGAGAGAGAGACAGAGAGAGAGAGCGTCTTTGTGTGGTGAAGGAGCAGTGTGTTCTGTTCTGTGGAGCTGGATGCGCTAGTGTCCCCGGAGGCTGCTTCTGCCTGGAGTCCAGCCAGTGTGCTCTGGTGGAGTCAACAGCACAGAGGCTGGGGAGGGGAGGGGCGGGGCCTCACACTAGGTCCGCCCCCATACTCCACATGTACTGCATGCAAGCACCCACTCTGTGTTTGTGTGTGTGTGTGAGCATGTGGTGTGTGAGCATCAGAAAGCACACTGTGTGTAACCATGTCTAATGCACACATCGCCCCTGTGTCGTGCATCAGGCAGCATATCCTATGTAATGTGTGTTGTGTATGTTTTGTGTGTGTGTGTGTGTGTGTGTCTCTGTAAGCAGGAGTGTCCACGCATCAGAAAGAATGTGGGCTCTAAAAGAAGCATGTTTCTGAGTCCATCTGTGCTTGTGTGTTTGAGCTTTGTTTGTTTTCTTATTTGTTAGAGAAAGAGTGTGTGTACAGAGTCTGTGGTAATGTGATTATTTGTGTGTCAAGTGTGTGTGTGTGTGTGTGTGTGTTTCTAGACCCATCTGTGCATGCTTGTGTGTGAAGTCTTACTTGAGAAACAGTGTGTCTGAGACTGTGATTATGTACGTGTGAGTGTATGTGTGAGAGAATGTTTGTGGTTGTGTGTGTGTTGTATCGGGGCCATCTGTGTCTACTAGTAAAGGCTTATCATATCACAGTTCAAGAGTGGTCAAGATTTTCATTGTCCATATGACTGCGTCAGTTTGTGTGTGTGTGTGTATGTGCAAAGATTTATAGTTTTAGTTGTGTGTGTAGTTGTGCATAGAAATATGCTTTTCGGTGTGTAAGCAGCAAGTGTGTGTGTTTGTGTTTCAGTGTGTAGCAGTGAATGTCTGTGGTGCATTCACCATGTGTGCATATATATTTGTGGTTGAGTGTGTGTGTCCAGTATGTTTATAGGTGTGGCAAAGTGTTTGTGTGTGGTAAGTGAATATGGTGTGTGTGTGTGTGTGTGTGTGTGTGTGTGTGTGTGTGTGTGTGTGTGTGAGAGTGTATGACTAAGTATTAGTCATACTGATGGGAAGAGGTTGGGAATAGAGGGGGGGTGCAAGAGAAAGATCAGGGGCAGGGAGAAAGAAAGATTAGAAGAGAGCAAAGGAAGAAGAGAGAGAGGGGGAAGGAGAGAGGGAGGGGGAGGAGGAGAGAGAGAGGGGGGAAGGAAAGAGACAGAGAGAGAGACAGAGAGAGGAGAGAGAAAGACTGAAGTCTTTCTTTGTTCACAGCCTGCATATCTTGTAAGGTGACCATGTTGTTTCTCAAGATGGCACAGACTGCTGGTAGTGCGGTCAGCGTTACTCTGTGGGAGTGAGTGTGTGTGTGTGTGTGTGTGTGTGTCAGATGGTGCAGGGAGGCCGACTGCAACACCCACCCAAACAATAAACAGACTCTGGTGTGTGTTCTGTCAGACAACAAACAAGTCTGTGTGTCCTCCACAAATGCTAGGCTTACGTGCGGCACTGACATTTCGTTAAACTTAATATCAACACCTTTCATACTCGCAAGCATAGTTAGGCTGGGTCTGCCAGGCACACGGCCAAAGACACACAGGCTTCCTGACATTTACCAAATGCTACATCTAGGTCTCAAACATAAAAATAAAGTATTACATGGCCTTACAGGACTATTACATTTAGACTAAATGAAAAACAATATGCTGTAAAAGACTACATTTATCCTTTGGTATCCAGGGCTGAGATTGGGATATTCAAGCATCCGCTTACGTGTGTCTGTGTAAACATGTAAACATTTCAATCAGCATGCTGTATAAGCCCTTCTCCTGGCTTTGAGAAATCCGGTTCCGGTTCAGGTGGAGTGCTCTGAAAGAAACCAGGATGCTGTTGCACGTAAACGCCTTATGGCCAGAACACATTGCCTGTGGAAAAGCTGCAGAATGGGTTTGTTGCATGACCGCGGCGGAACATTTGTTCAACGTTTCTGTTTCTATTCTGCATAGTATTCTCCTATATACTTTTATGACCCCAGTGCCCACACAAGTCCACCGGGTTTCATATGCTATTGCAAATTGTCGGTTTTTGCCTGGTAAACCATATTTAGTTAAATAGTGGCCCCAGTTTCTGACAGGTGTTGAAAAAGATTAAGAGTTCGATCTAGATCTAGAGTTCTGATCTGAACCAAAGACAATCAAGTGTTACTCTTAAGAATTTTTCGGTAACAACGCAAAAGAACCCTAATCAGAAACCAGAACATATGTGTTTTGCATGGAAACAGGGACATAAATAAGCAGGTTTTTCGATGCAAACAAAATACCCCAAACGTGATCAAAATCAGGACGAGCCTCTTCACCAGGATACTGAGGTGCATGTAAGCGTACTCATACACTGTGCCCCACAACCAGATTCATTTCTACTCCACCTGAACAGCAAGAATTCCTGACAGCCATTTGCATCAACCTCTCCCTTCCCCTTCTCTATCCATCCCTCTCTCTTTCTCACCTCTCTCTCTCTACCCCTCTCTCTCTCTCTCCTCTCCTCCTGCCTCCACAGAGGCCTGCTCTCACCCCTTCCCTCTTCCTTGTGGCCAGGGCATGACCCTTCTTGCCGTGCCCTCTTCAGTCATGCCAGGCACCTGTGTCTTTAATTAGAGCCTGATGACAGCAGATGCCAGGCTAACATGCTCCGACCGCACCGGCGTGCCAGGCCCAGTGGCTGGCATCTGACGGGCAGGTTCTCTCGTTCCCGTTCCCGTTGAATAAGGAGTTGCCCATGGAGACGGGCCTGAGGGCTAAGTGACGTGGGCTGATGCCAAGGAGGGGAGAGGCTGTCGGCATGTCGATTGGGGGGAAAAAAAAAAAAAACATTCCGAAGGGCCTCACCGAAGGAGGTCATTAGGACAGATGCTTCTAGAAAGCATCGAGGCATGTGGCGGATGCTCATGCATGCTACGCCACAGACAAACATGCGCACTGGCTGGTACAAACACTACAAATGAAAGCATGCACACAACACACACACACACACATATGCAGACAAACACACACACACACAGGCACGTAGTGAAATGACAAGCACGTTCATTACAACCATTCTCTGCATCGCATCAACCCCTCAAGGAGAGCTACGCTCCCCATCCAATCAAAACACACATACACACACACACCCACATGCTCAGACACACTTATACACACATACTCACTCATTCTCACACACGCACGCACGCATGCACGCACACACACACAGACAAGCTCATGCGCGCACGCACACACACAGGGGAGGGGAAGCTGAAACTGGGTCAGGCGGCAGCAGCAGAAGCTCAGTCTGCAGCCTTCCCTCCTCAGGCACACACACCCGGCAACAGGAGGGGACAGATGACTGCCTGCCTGCCTGCCTGCCTGCACCCCAGACCTCAGCTCATCTATTAGCTTGGCTAATCTACTCACGCTCCCTCACACTGTACGTCGATTCACTTATGCACACTCTCACCTCTTTCTCACTCTCTGGGCGCTTTCTGCTTTGTTTGATTCTTAGCATGCTGGAGGTATGAGAGAAAGAGAGAGAGAGAGAGAGAGAGAGAGAGTGAGGGAGGGTGAAGGGTGAAGGAGACTGATAGAGAGACGTGTCAGTTGTACATCTTTAGCGTTCAACACCAGCCTTTGGTACTTCGTGTACACTTAGCGTTTAGCATCAACATTGGCACCCCGGGCGTCTTTGGAGTTAAACATCAGCTTTCACTACACAAGTCTTCTCTGACTGAGAGACCCAAGCTTCTCTGATCTTCGCTCTCTTTTTTTTTTTTTTGGGCTGGGAGCTAATCCACTGCTCAGTGTGTCCAGAGCCCGAGCCCTCAATCCCTGATCAAGTCAAACCGTCAGAGCCACTGGAGGTCCACTAGAGTCCTTCGCTGTCTCACTCTCCCTCCCCCTCCTCCTCTTCCTCCCCCCTCCAATCCTTGGCTTTATCTCAGCCTTCATCTATCAGATCCGCCAAAGCCTTTCCCAGATCTAGTCTTGACAGAAACTCGCTCTCTCTCTCCCTCGCTCTCTCTCCCCCTCCCTCCCTCTCTCTGTGTCTAACACACAGTGCAGCAGCCTCTCTCCTTCCCTCCGCGGGAGCTGCCTCCTCCACTCACGCTTGCCTGCAAGAGCAGAGCAGAAAAATCCACAAACTTTAACAATGTGGAGCACAAATGTTCCAAAACACGAGAGGGGGGAGGAGGGGCGGGTGAAATCCAGCAATCTACGCCTGGGTTGAGAAGAGAGCTGGGGGATGTGGTGGGTGTGTGTGTGTGTGTGTGTGTGTGTGTGTGTGTGTGTGTGTGGTGTGGTGTGGGGTGGGGGTGGGGGGGGGGGGGTGTGGTCGGGGGCAAGGGTTTGGGGTGTTTATGTGTTCCTCTACTCGTCCATGATGTTCCTAATGGAAAATCTGGGATGGAGCCTCGTGAGGCAGTACTGTTTGAGAGCCGGCGGAGGTGGTGGGAGTGTAAACAGCCCCAACACGTGAGGAGGTGGCGGGGAAGAACTGTCCAGTACACCGCACAAACACACACACACACACACACACACACAGGTGGGCCAAAAAGCACTTTAAGAGAGACAGGATACAGAAAGACAGAGGAGAGAGGAAGAGAGGAGATATAAAGAGAGAAGAAGAGTGTGAGGGAAGACAGAAGAAAGAGAAGGAAGACAGAAAGTAAAAATAAAAAGTCCTATCTGTGGAAAAATCACATCAGATAAGACACACAGACACACACATACACACAAATATGTACGCACACGTGCGTGCACGCACACACACACACAGGCACAGAGTGTAAAGGAGGCTGTGTGTGTGTGTGTGACGCAGGCATGGCTGGGTTTGTTTTGACAGCGGCGCTTGTCTGGGAGGCATGTCGGCGTATCTGATGGTGGTTTACGGGAGATGGGGGTGAGAACATGAGGGCTGCCTGCTCCACCAAGTCACCGCCCACACCGCTGCCACGGCTACAGCTCCCGCTGTTGCTCTTGTTGCTGTGCTCCTCCAACTCATTTCTGTGGAACACCGCTCTCTCTCTCTCACACACACACACACACCACACACACACACCCTTCACCCATGTCTAAACAAAGACATGTCTTACCAGGCTGTCAACCAATGGTGACCTCACTGACACTGACACTGCGCGCACACAATACCAGTTGAATGAAAACATCATCCAACCACCACGCCAGTCTGGAGCAGCATCAGTGTTATGTGGTGGTGGTGCTGGCCAGGGCTGCCTTTTCCTCTGTGTCTAAGAACGCCTATGCTTATGAGCCAAAACTACTGACTTCACAATGCTTACTGTAAACCCACCCTACAGGGAGAGAACAGAGGGGCAGCCATCGAACATGGCTGTACATGAACCAATGGTTGTCGAAATGCTGTTCTATTTGTATTTGTAACATGTGCACGCACACACAAAAAACCACACACACAGACACAGACACACACACACATACCCTAATTACAGGCAGAAACGCTACAATACTGCTGTCTAAAAAACTCCTACTGAAGGGGAGAGAAAAGAGAGCACTTCTGCTGCCTGACTTACATTTCACAGCTGAGGTACCTCAGCAGCGTGCCCCATTCTCAAAGAAATCCCGCCGTAAAATATTTAAGGCCAACCCCAGGTCAATTCCAGGGTGCTTTGTTCACTTCATCACTTATTCACACACAGCCCAGTCTGAGTGTAACAGAGTTAGTGGACTAGACCGGGGCAAGCAGACATCAAGGGACTGGCCAGCCCCGTCAAAACAAATGTGCAGACACACACACACACACACACACACACACACACACACACACACACACACAGAGAGAGAGAGAGAGAGAAACACACATCTACACACACACAAACAGATACGCACATTCACACACAGACCATACACATGTGATACACTGCTCTAGTACCAATGTCTCTTTTCCCTTATGGGCTATGAGGTCAGTGGCAAAACAGTGGTGAAAACTGCCCTACTACATCAGCAAGGATGGGATGGCAGGTTTACTCGTATACTGAGGAGTGCATGTTTGCTTGTTTGTGTGTGTGTGTGTGTGTGTACGTGGCGGGCTGCAGTCTGTCTGAGACATCCTCCCTGACTTGTCAAAGTCATTTTAGATTCAAGGTTTCTGCGACCTGAATTATTTATCCGACCGCCACGTATCTTGGTCGCATTTGCCGGCGGTGAAAGAATATACGGCGATACGAAGAATTATACAGCAGTGACGGCAGTGGCCAACATAAATATTTATACACACCCCCCCCCCCCCCCACCACCACCACCACCTATTCATTTCACTCCGCTAGCAGATATGGCAAAAGGGGGCTGGTCTGGCCTCGGTCCGGCAGCGACGCGGCGGCCCTCGCTCACTCCGCTGACGCCTCTCCGACGTAGGCCAACGGAGATACAGACATGAGGGCACTGAGACAAAGAGGACCATTGACAGCAACTAAGAGCCAGCTGGCAGCGGCCACCGCTGGATGGGGACACAAGGGAGGAGGAGGAGGAGGAAGAGCTGAGGGGGCAGTGAGGGAGAGGCAGAGGGCACTGACCATGGGGCCTGACCCGCTGCTGCTGCTGCTGCACTGGAACAGATGAGGGAGGGCAGGAATAAATACCAGGGCAGCATATCAGTGATACATATAAAGAGAGAGAAAGAGAGAGGGAGAGAAGGAGAAAGGGAGAGAGAAATGAGATAGCAAGAGAGAGAAATAAGGGGATAGAAATATAGACTGATAGATAGATAATATAGACAGATAGATAGAAAAATAGTCAGACAGATAAAATAGACAGATAGACAGATGGATAGATAGATAGATGGATAGATAGATAGATGGATAGATCTTTGTGGACAGCCTGTCAGATCTCTGTGAAGTAACAGAGGATTGTGTGAGAAGTGAAAAAAGAGGAGGAAAACAAGGGAGGCATGTGCAGAGAAGAGGGAAATGTGCTGTGGAGAGCAGGGCAGAGAGCGCAGGGGAGGAGCCGTGCCAAAACGGGCAGCATTCTAACAGTCTCCTCACCTCTGCTGGGTCCTGCTCACCAGAGAAAGGGAAAAGGCGACGGGTCCAAGTCTGAGCAGCAGCAGCAGCAGCAGGAGGAGGAGGCAGGCTGAAGCGGGGCCAGCAGGGCGGGCCATCCGGCCCCCGCGACCAGCAGCCAGACTAGACCAGACCAGACCTGTCTGGCCTCCTGCCCCATAGGACTGCCCAACAACCCCTCCACCCAATCACACACCCCCCGTGGAGAGGCGAGGACAACTATTAGAGCCCTGAGGCTGGTGTGTGTGTGTGTGTGTGTGTGTGTGTGTGTGTGTGCGCATGTGAGAGAGAGAGAGAGAAAGTATGTGTGTGTGTATGACAGAAATTGAGTGTGTGTGAGTGGATGAGGGAGGGTGTGTGAGTGTGTGTGTGTGTGTGTGTGTGTGTGAGAGAGAGTATGTGTGCCAACTGAGTGGTGCGAGGAGTGATGGGGGCGTGGAAAGGCAGGGGCACCCAGCCCCAAGGCTGCCAGCGTCTGAGCTCTGCTCCCAAGGCCGGGAGCACGGACCGTTCCCACTGAGCCTTTGCCCTCGGCGTGAACCAGGGCTGCTGTTGCGTAATGCCGCGGCTCCCCGGGCCAGAGTCACACCAGCCACGCCAGACCCAGGGGCGAGCACGTCCAGATCAATTTGTGTGTGTGTGTGTGTGTGGGGGGGGGGGGGATTGGGGCAAACAAGCGAGGCACAGCGGGAAGAAGCAAACACTCCACACAAGAGCTCAATGACAGCTCTAACCCATTACTCCTCCTCCCTCCCCCTGCTCTTCTCTTTCTTCTTTGGTCTCGCTCTCTTCCCCGCCACCCCACCCATTTTGTTTTAACCACAGCTCAGGCATCATTTCCAAAAAACGCAAAGCGCTTCAGCAAGCATAAGAGAGGAAAAGAAAAAAACAAAACAAAACCAAAAAAAAAAAAAAAAAAAAAAAAAGACAGTCTCTGTACAATCGGCACACAGAGCCAAGAAAAACTCGCTGACAATCCCATCCAGCGCCGGGGTTGGCCGTGCCTGAAGGACCACGCCCTCCCCCCTTCTCCCCTCCCCCGCCCCCCTGTAATGTGCTTTCATAAGTGTTCTCATAGCATCCTCTGCACCGCGGCGACCTGCTGAGCTGGACTTGGCAACGGCAGCGGCAGGAGGGGCAGTGTGCCAGCCAGCCCCACGCTATGGGTGCTGCCATAGCAGAGTGGGCTCTGAAGGTGCCTTTTCAAACAGACGAGCACAGAATCTTCTGAAGGAGCACACACACACACACACATCCAGGCACGCAGGCACACACGTACACATCAGCACACACACACACACACACACAAAAACAAATCCATCCAGACACACAAAAATGCATGCTAACATGCACACAGACACACTACGCTCTGCTGGACCAAGACAGAGGCGTGCAGACATACAGGCAAAGACCTGAGTGGAGGGCAGTTGGCTGAGTAACAGCACTCACTTGCTCTCCTGTTCCATTCCTGAAGAAGACTGAGGAGCAGAGCAGGCTCCATTAAGGGCTGTTCACACACACTACTCGCCTATCACTTTGTCGCCGAAATGCTCTTGCTTGTGGGCTTGTTACCAAGGTCTTCCGTTTGTTTACTAGTCACTGTTATAGTATCGGAGGAAACACGTTACAAGTTGTCAATCATTCACCTGTGCATACGGGTATGTATAAATCGCTCACAGTTCACTCGTCAGTCGTTTAGTTTGTTTAACGCATAATATAACCCAGAGTTTCTTTCCAAGAACTGTATAAATGTCTCTACTTGACTTCTACGAACCAAAACCAAAAGACTTCGAGTGGCAAATCTCTAGGTAACTTGCTGTTTCAGTTAATTGTCAATCAATGTTATCCTTCATTCTTATTGGTAATCACGTCACTCGCATGACTGAAAGTTAAAATAATTTTATCGCAGTATCCGCCCACATCACACATCGCTAGCGGTCACTCGCCTGTCGCTGCCACTGTATCGGTAAAACACATCTGCATTCTGTTGTCCGTCATAGCTTAGCAATGGGCGAGTAGCGATGTGTCTGTACGACGCTTTACTGGGGTAAGAGCTGCATCAAGGCCTTGCAAGCCGGGGCCTTGCCTCCCTCCCTGCACTGGAATCATGGCTCGCTTCCCCGTTTCTCTGTTCTGCTCCCTCTCCTTTGTTGGAGAAGCTCTCCACGGAAATACTGGCTTGCTTCTCCTCTTCTTTCTCTCTCTTTCTGTGTGTCTCTCTCTCTCCTTCTTTCCCCTCCTCCCTCTCTCTTGCTCTTCCTTGTTGGGGTAATCCTACTCAATCCCTTCTCCCTGTCGTGCTCCAGCCCAGCTGCACCCCAAAGCCGGCGTGCCTAACGGGGTGTGACCGGCCGCACAGGCCCCTGCACCCAGTGCTCTCTCTCGATCCCTCTTTTACTCTGCTTCTCTCTATCTCTCTCTCTCTGTGTCTCTCTCTTCCACATGCTCCTAGAACATCAACATCAACACCCGAGACTCACCACGGCTCATTACGCCCCCCAAGGCCCGGTCTCGGTCTCTCTCTCTCTCTCTCTCTGTCTCTCACTCCCCTTCTCTCTGTCTCTCAGCCTCCTGCTCCTGACTGGTGGAACGTGAGGATGGTAGGAAGCCGAATGAATGAGAACGAGAGCAGAAGGCAGTTGGAGGAGAGGAGTGACAGATTGACAGAGAGGGAGAGAGTCACTAAAAGAAAGTGACAGACTGACAGTAAGATAGACAGAGAGGGGGATTGGGGACAGTGGGAAAGACGAAGACGAAGAAGAAGACGAAGAAGAGGAAGTAGTTGAGGGGCGCTGGTGGTGTTGGGGTAGGAGACAAGGGAGAGAAAGTGCTTTGTTTGGGCTTAAGAGATAGCACTGCCAGATTTGTTCCATTCACAGGCCTTAAAACAGGAGCTCTTAATCCGTCCAGAGAAACACGTGGTGTGGTGGAATCCTTCACAGAGACTGGCTTGGACACAAGGCTGTGGGGTGGAGACAGTGCGAGCAGGATCCCGTGAAGCCAGACAGAAGACATCTCCCTCCATTGCAGTCCCAGCAAATGAGGAACGCACATGCAGATCGGGTCCAACAGGATGGGGGGTGGGAAGGGAGGGTTGGGTGAAGACAAGCGCCTTGTCTCTCACTGGATGACGAGACACACCAGCTCCCAAAGAGCCTCGACAGTGTCTGATGATGAGAAGGTGAACAGTGACTGAGTGCTTCACACAGCCAGCGGTGCCAGAGGCGCTCTGGCATCACAGCTAAATGTTTCAATTAGATCTCCGATGAGCCACAAACCAGGCTCCGAACCCACTCTTCCAGAAAACAAACTGGCACAGGAGCAACTGCTGCCGATGATGTAAGGGAAATCTCATGGGGCGGGTTACTCAGGGTCAAACTCACTTACGGCGTCATCAACACGCTCCGAGGCATGGGTGCAGCACAGGAGAGGAGGACTTTGCCAAGCAATGTGGCGCGACGTGGCCTGGCACCCTGGCTGACATGATCTCGACAATAAAACAGCAGCTTAGTTTGAGCAGTGCTGTCTGAATGGGTGGCTGATGAGATAATATCGGTCTTTTGCAAGGCAAGGCTATGAGGATTACGACTTCTTGGCTTCCAGAGTTACATACACGCACAGGATTTATATCCACACACATGTACATGCCTGATTTAAGGATTTGTGCAAACATATCCCTTTTTATTTCTGTCTGGCTCCAAGCAGCACACAGTGATACTCTACTGATAACAGCCAAACTCCAGTCAATAAATATATATTTAACTCCAGTAAGTAAATGTACTTCATTTATTTATTTATCTGATGCTGTTATCCAGAGTGACTTGTAGCACATTTACTATGGGAACAGTTCCACAGGAGGAATTCAGAGCTAAAGGCCTGACTTAGGAGTGTAGTATAGCAGCTGGTGGTAGCAGGCTCTTTGGGTACATTGGTTATGTCACCACCGGGGCTCCACCAACAGGACACCAGTGTTTAGATTACGGCAGGCATCAGCCAAATCCACCAGTGTTTGCACAACCGGAGACAGGCTACCTCCGGGCAGAATGAGCGAGCGAGCGAGCGAGCGTGGGAGTTGCAGGTGCGTCCTTGTGTTAGTATTCATCTCCCAGAGTCTATAAGGTTAAGAGGGCTGGGATCCGCTCAAGCTCTGCAAGGCGCATCACCTGAGCAGTTCCAGAATATGACAGACATTCTGGAAGCAGTACAATTCCTGATGTCAACCATCTGATTGGTAGTGAGCCCAAACCGCAAAGAAAGAAAGAAAGAAAAAAAAAAAACTAACTATCAAGTGGAAATGTCTGCAAATCTGCTGAGGCCAGTTTGTCTGAGTCACCACAGGGACAAAGGTCAGGTGCCACCTTGTTTTCCTTCTGAGGAGAAAAAAAGTTCATTACATAACTTTACCACAAAGAGGAACAAGCCACAGTATAAACAAATCTGAAGTGGTTGAGAGAAACAAGATGTGGTCAGAAAAGGAAACATATTTAACGGGCAGCAGCTAACTGCCCTGCTCTAGAACTAGCACTCCTATTGTTGTTCAATCAGTCCTCATTTAGCACATGGGATTGCAACACCAAACACCACAAGGCAGATAACACAGTGAAGTTCCCATCGCTAATGTACTCAACCGCCACTCAAGAACGAGGACAACAAATGCAAGGGAACAAGGTTATGGCTTTACCATGAATTACCTTTCAAGACTAATAGCTAAGGCAGACAAATATTCAGAGCAGGCACGAGAACACTTCAAATTTACTGCCAAGAGTTGGGAAACTCACTCACTCACTCACTCACTCTGTCACTCTCTCCAGCAGAACACTTTATCAGTGTTTCCCCCCACAAGATACAGAGCCTTCCATGTTGGCAGACCTCCAGGCTTTGAAACATATACTTCTGCGAGAGGGGATTTCTCCATCCTCTCTTAAAACTGTGGCCTGATGGGAATGGGAGTGTATAAAATAAAAATAAATAATTTAACAGATCTGAAGAGGTAAATCAAGAATTTGACACATTTTTGGCCCAGCAATGAGCAACATCACTTTGCTGATTTGCAAGTTCCCTAGTATTTTCAGACATTTTTTGCATGAAGAAAACTACATTTCTTTCGTAAACAGATAATACTCTTGACACATATAAATGTGCCTGCACGCCAAATCCTCATACAAAATGACTATTTAATCCTTTGCATAATCACCAATTAACGCGAATATTTGGCAGCAAACATGCTTTCCTTGGGAAATGCAAAGAAATACTGAAAACATTCTGGAAAGCTTCTGAGCATACCAAACACAATCATAACGAGGCCATATGTTATGTACAGACATGCTAATTTCTTTCCAGTCAGATCTTGCAGCACACAGGCTTATTTCAATCAACCCTGCTTGCTGTGATCTTTCTTAAAGGCAAAAGTAAAAACAGCCTAATGCATTGTTCACCCAAACAAATGCATGAGGACACGGAGGTTAGCTGCGAGAGAGGGCCCTCCCAGCATCACACTCGCAGAGAAGACTACCACTCATGCAGCAACTTTTACTTGTTCTGTCAATGGTGAAGTGAAGTGCTTGACCTTGCCAGTCAGGGTTTTGTCACAGCAATAGCACGCATAGCACGCACGCACACACACACACACACACACACACACACACAAACACACACACGTGTATATGAGGGCATTGTGCATGTGAGTTCTGTATTTTGTATTTCTTCATTGTATTTATCCTTTGTCAAACCTGGAGGTTCTACCTGAGATCTCTTCTGCCAGGGAGCAGCAAAAAAGTTTCATAACTACAGTGAGTGTGTGTGTGTGTGTGTGTGTGTGTGTGTGTGTGTGTGTGTGTGTGTGAGAACATACACTTGTGACTGACTTACCCTCTCCAGGTCCTGCCTCAGGTGTGTGAAGAGCTTGAGGCGTCGATAGAGCACGTCCTGTTCCTGCTGCGCCAGGTTGTCCACCTCGTCGCGCTTGGCCACCACCAGTGGCTGGTTGAAGTTGGCCTTCCGCCGGAGTTTCCAGAACTGGTAGAGGAAGTCCACGTGCGCGTCGGGCAGGCCCAGCTTATCGGCCACCGCCCGTGGCTCCACCAGCCGGTAGAACTCGTCTTCCAGCTCCTGGAGCTTCTGCTTGCGCTGGCTGGCCTTCTGCCGCTCTGGGGTGGGCACGTCGGGCCGGTGCTCGGCCCGGGGGTCCGCTGAGGCGGCGGTGGTGGCGCCCGTGTTGTAGCTGTGCTCCAGGCAGTAGGATTTGAAGCGCACCTCATCGTTCTCCGCCAGGATGGTGTGCATCTCCAGGCCGTGGTCGAAGGCGCACGTTACGTGGAACGCCACGATGCAGGATGGCATGGAGCACTGAGGGGGCGGAGGGGAAGAAGACAGCCGTAAGTGATGCTTTATGATGGAGCTCTCGCCCTCCTTCTCTCTCTAACACACACACACACACACACACACAGGCTCCTATATACCGCCCAAACACACCAAAAATATACACACTCGGAGAAATCAGCAGTGACGCACAAGCACCCAGAGCAACAAAGGCAAAGACATTGGTGATGTTCCCTGCAGGATTTCTCCTTCACACAAACTCACACTCCTCTCCCAACATCCCAGAAGTAAACAGGACACAGACACACGGAGATACGCACACGCACGCACGCACGCACGCACGCACGCACGCACGCACGCACGCACACACGCACACACGCACACACGCACACACGCACACACACACAGAGAGAGCGAGAAATCACAGATTATATACAAACATCCTAGGATTCAGGAGCAAACATGTAGTTGAGATCCATACTGATGGATAATCTCGCTCTCTCACACGCACACGCCATCCCATTCTCTCACACACAGAGAACAAAATTAGTCATCCAAACAGAAGCCTAGCAGGACTCCGTAGCCTTCATAGTAACACCGTCAGGGCATTTGAGCTCTAAGCCAACCGGCCCTCTCCCCCCTACCATAACCCCCGCCCACCCAAACCAACCCCACTTTCATCTATCCGCGCAGACCAGATGACAACAGCATGCTGACAGCAGTGAGTGGCGGGGCGGTGTGGTGTGGGAGGGAAAGGTGAGGCAGCGGGGGCAGCGAGCCCAGCCCAGCCCAGCCCAGCCCCAAACCTCTAAATCACAGAGCAGCCGCGCTTCAACCCCCACAGCCAGCTCCAGCTCCAGAGCCCTGCCAGTGCTGTCATCATGCTGCTGCCCACACAGAGAGAGAGAGAGAGAGAGAGAGAGAGAGAGAGAGAAAGAGAGAGAGAGAGAGAAGGGTGTGTGTGTGTGTGTGTGTTTGTTAGTGACAGAGAGAGAGAGGGGCAAGGACACACACCGGTGTAGCATGCCACGCCTCGTCACGCCTTCATGCAAACCGGCCCAGACCACAGACCCCTAGACCCCACGCTGGCAAACCAGACAGCTCTGCCGCACCCATGCCCACTGTCATCAAGTTAATTTGTTCATTGCTAGGTGCAAGAAGAAGGAAAAAAAAAAAAAAAAAAAAAAAAAAAAAAAAACTTTTCTTCTCAGAAGGCACTACCAGAAATTTATCCTACGCTGCCATGCTACACACAGGATTGGAAAGGGAGCAGGATGGTGATTACATGAATCACACATACCACTGGTAGGTTAGTGTGATCATACGAGTTGGAATGCAGTCTATTTGTGTTACAACAATAAACACTGGACACCCGAGACCACCAGATGGACAAATCGTAGAGATTTAGCTACATATGGACATTCCTAAGTAGACCTTTATGGTTTTCTGTTTGTAACACATGTTCAAACTAGCTCCAATATGGGCCGTATGGTTGACCAATTTTTTATTTAATTCTTCAAAACTGAGCTACGCAAGGCCATGCTGTCCACTGTGCAGCACGCTGGTTAAGCATTATATGGTTAGCGACAAATGACAGTTCGATGACAGGCGTCAGGATCAGGCAGGTGTTTGGATTGGGCAAGGAGCAGTTTGGAGATACGTACCTGTATGCAGGTGCCTGTGTGCTCTCGACACAGACTACAGGACAGAGCCCACCGACTGGCAGGGATATGAGACACTTTAGTGATGGGTTCCATCTTCTCAGGACAGCCAATGCTTACCTAACACACACACACACACACACACACACACACACACACAAAAACATACAAGTAAAACTCTTGGTTCCAGGCAACAGGGACCATGTACAGTACACAGTGAGGGACACTACCACTGTACTCAATCTTAGAATCATAGAATTCTTCTAATGAGAAAGTAAATTCCTTGCAAGTGGAGTTTGTGGTCAGGCTCTGAGATGATGTGGTGACACATACACTTCAAGTGCTCTGAGTCATTTCAACCGCTAAATCATTCATGCCATTGGAATGCATACAGTCAAAAAGTAAAGTGATGTGACACAGACATGACCCATTCCTAGATTTGACAGATGATACAAGACGACATAATGTTGTCAACCGATACCGAAACCAGACACTTGAAAGAACTGGTCAACCCTATCAAAGTCTGTCTGATGCATGTCACCCTGCTGACATGCACTGCCCTGCACTAAGAGTCTCCAACGGGTAGCTCCCCACCTGCTTAATGGTAGCTCTCCAAAGGATCAAAGCAAAGGTATTTTTATGGCTATCAAAAACACTGATATAATTCAGCAATAGCAGTAGAGTAGCTCTCAGCCATGTTGATGTTGAAGTAAATCTTGCAGGGGGGGAAAAAAAAAGACTGGAGACCACTGCCCTGCACCAATACTCCCCAGCTGGAGTGTGTGTGTTGGGGGGGCATAAAGGTTGACTATCTGGCATATAGAGCTTGCCCATTCACGCTTGTTTGGCAATCCTGCCTAATCCATTCAGAGCTGAGCCACTTTTCGATTCTTGACTTGAGCCATTAGCCTTGGCTCTCTTGGAGGAGCTCCTCTTGGGATCAGCCTCTTCCTCCTCCACCTCCTCCCTCGTCTTCTCCTTTTGTCCTGCCTTGATTGGACCATCCTAAAGGGGCTCTTCACCACAGGCATTGAAGCGGAAGACGGCGTGAACGCATGCATGTGGGTGGTTGAGTGAGGAGGAAAGAGAGGGGCTCTTTTCACCATTCGCCCTCTTCTCTTCATTTCAATACCAATTACTTCATATTTTCAAAGGCGCACAAAAGCTCTGGGATTTCTCAAAAACTGAGGGAGCGTAAGAGACGGAAGTTATTACAGCCCCCAATTAACAGCCTTTTTACACAGCCCTGTTTGTAGGCCAGCTGAGCTATGTTCATATCATTTCATCAAACCATAAGAACGCCAGGGTCAAGCAATGCCTCAAGTAATGATCAAATCCTGACTCGCCCCCCATCCCTGAATCTCTGTAGTTAAAACTGTCAAAAGATTCAGAGGCCTGTACCGACATAATCAAACCAACACTGGTGATTTTAGCCATTTTAAGTTACTAATAAAGAGCGTCTACATGGAGGCAGTGTTGCAATCTGGTTGCCTCAGCCTCCTCCCCCATGTCTGGACCTGTGGTGTGCCTCATCTGACGGGAGAGGACAAATTACGAGGTCCAGTCTTCTTCACGCTTAGGCACGCGTGAAAAACCTCATCTACGGCGTGTCTTATCAACACCTCATTAACCTTCTCTGTAACTCGCTAACACAAATTAATTTCAATCAACAAGGTAAGAGGGTAAAAACAGACAAAACAAACAGAATAACAAAGCCTCTGCTCGAGCATGACAATTATATCTGAAATATCTGTTGGCTAAATGGCACTTAACTTAAAGGACCTAATGGTGGGCATATCATGAGCACTATTTGTCTTTTGTTTTCATTACATTAAAGGGCTGTAATGGTATGCCACGGCAAGAAAATTATGCATCCATCGTTTAGTGATATTTTTCCCAAACAGATCTAGCCATGGCATAATTGTGCTTGACAGTGTGCATCTTCACCATTACGCACGACCTACATGGGTCGACTTCATTTGTAAATGAATTAAACTTCATCGCAGGAATATGAATGTGTACAGAATAAGGTTACCTCTACTGCTATACATGCCATCAAGCTATAGGTGGAATGGCTTGGATACAATATTATGCACTCACCTCTGGGATCCATAAGGCACAACTGACGTGGACCCACTTGGTTCCGCTGCGTGTGGGCTTGAGGGCTCCGCCACGCTTGGGGCACAGAAGGCATTTGGGCTGCACCCCGAGGGCGCAGGTGCGGCACAGCCAGTTGCCCTGTGGCACCTTTAGGATCCCGTAACAGGCCTGCACATGTGAGACACCTCATTTTACACGCTGCACACCAACACGGCTGCATTTTCACAATTAAAAATCACAACAATCCACTTCACACAGGAAGGCAGCGTACGCGGCACTTCCAAATGAGGTATTAAATACGGTAAAGTAGGGGTGCTTAAGAGCCATCATGGGACTGACACCTCAATTAACACTCCATCCCACAGTTCAGCACTAGAGATTCAAATGAAAGGAGGGAGCTGGCAATCATTTTTTTTTTCAGGGTTTCAATGGTAACTTAGCAAGAGACAAACAGAGAGAGTAGAATACAATTAAGTTAGTGAGCTATTGTAAGATTAAGGAACAGAATCCTACATGTCCCTCCATGCATGAAGAACTTCCACAGTGCATATGGTCACCAAGGTGACCCCTGCTGCAGTCTACAAACAGCTCTGTGTTTGAAACGCGCACACTCAAACTGACTAGACAGGTGGACATTCCAGCATCTCCTTGATCTTGCTCTTCCCTTCCCACTCCCCGTCCTTACCTGATGCACGCAGATGTTGCACTTGTCGCAGAAGACCATCTCGTTGCCGTCCTCGCCCTCGGGCGAGCGGCACACGTCGCACACCACGTCCTCGTCGTACTCGATGCCTAGGCCTTCCTCGGTCTCGATGGCCAGCTGCATCTTCTCCTGGCACTGAGCCTCCAGTTCCTCCAGCACCCGCTCCATGCTCAGCTCGTCCAGCTCAGGCAGTGCTGCCGGGACAGGACACAAGGGGACACGAGAGATGAGGGACGGAGACAGGAGTGTGTGTGTGGATGGACAGAGTGGGAAGGAGAGTTTGAACATTCCACACAAAACACTTCTCGCTAGTTCAAGGGACTGTCTGAATCTATGTAAACATAGAGGAAGTAGTTTGAGAACGACATAGAACACTCAGGCATTGTTTTTGTTTTGACTGTTGAAACAGTCTATAAGGGTAGGCAGTTGGCACAATAGCTCTGGTCATAAACCACTCTCCGGTCACCTAAACGGATGTACTAGCGACACAGGCTAGCTAGCACCCATGGGTTTTAGTCTCTGTGCTAGCATTCCTGCCCTGCGGTTGGTTTTACAGGTTCTAGCCTGGGGTTTGGTTGCTCAGTCGGGATACTAGAGGTTACACTGACACAATGGGAAAGAAGGGAGCTGAAAGGAGCTGAGCACAAAACCAAATCGGTTTCTGTCTCTCTTTTTATTTTGGATCCAGGATAAATACAGTGAAGCACGAGTTCCTCTGAAGCTCAACAACATCAACTACATTTCAGCCCACTGAGTGGAAAAATGGGAAACCTCAGTGCATAAAACCATAACACTTGATTAAATCAGTGAGAGTACAAAAAACATAATACCTGGACTCATAAACTAGATGATGGCAGTACTTCACACCATGTTCAGCTTAGCTAGCGTAAATTTGTAGCTACATGACTACCTTTTCCAGCTTTTCAAATAAAGGAAGTTTCCAGAGATTAAGTGCTATGTTAAAAAGTGTCCAGAATAGAAGTCTTGATAGGCAACTGGGTTACATAGGTCACCATCCTCCTGTCTCCATTCATCCATCTTTTTTATTTCTTTCATTTATTTCTCCCCGTAGTTTATGAACCCCAGGATTTTGTCCAGACTTCCCTTTGGAACTTTGTGTTGCATGAATGTTTTAGTTTAGTGCTCCTCACCAAGAGGAAGTCCAGTTATCCATTAACCTCTGCGGCTGTGACATTTAAACTGAGTAAATATGTAATAGCTGAGTAATTTACAGATGTAAAAACAAGTATTGTGTGTGTGTGTGTGTGTGTGTGTGTGTGTGTGTGTGTGTGTGTGTGTGTGTGTAGATTCTACTGTACAAAAAAGACAAAAAAGGGGCTATACAAATAAAACCTTATTAATATTATTGTTATCCTCACTAAAACGTAGTGACTTCTCCTTTATGTTGCGCACCCTGTCTCAAATTCTAAAGCTGTTTTCTCTGGCTTGCAGTGACCTGTGCATGTTCTCATGACAAATGTTTTCATTGTCCCTGTCAAAAGCAGGGAAAAGAAGACATGGTCTTAGGCTGTGTGTGTGTGTGTGTGTGAGTGTGAGTGTGTGCGAGCGCGCGCGTGTGTGTGTGTGTGTGTGTGTGTGTGTTTGTGGAGGGGGGGGGGGGGTGGGGGGGTAAATATGCAATTGTTTTCCCCCCTCATCTGTGAGCATGAGATCGGATTGCAAGTAAACTGGGTCAGGGATGGAGATCTTGTGGGTCAGCAGTCGGGGCTGTTCTGGGCCTTGGGTTTTTGGCAGAGCCCCAGAGCCAGGGTTGGGGGGGGGGGTTGGGCAGCGTGTTCAGAGAGTGAGAGGACTGCGATTCCCTTTCTTTCCGTCTTCATCTCTCTCTCTCTCTTTCCCTCTCTCCATGCACTAAGGAAGTGAGGCAGATGTCAGGCTGCAGCACAAGCTATGCACAATACCGAGTGGGTGATATGTAGGGTTGCAATGCTATGAGGTTTCCACAGCTTGACAACGATATGTTCTCAGAACATATCAAAGTGTGTGGCATTCCATACCACATTCCATATTCCGCGACGTTGGTGTACCGCAGCGACCCTAGTGACGCAAGGCTTTGACACTCCTCACAAGTGTTCAGTTGTAGTGCGGTAGGGCCTAAAGTGCTGTTGGGAACTACAGTGAACTAGACATGAACTACAAAGCAGATGACAAACAGGAGAGAGGAGCTGAGGCTGTCAGCGGACTGACTCAGTGGCCTTACCCAGCTCCCTAAACTCTGTGTTGACAAGCTCCAGCCAGGCCACATCCAGATCATCCAGGTCGTATCGGGTAGGCGGCTCACCCAGGTGTTGCGAGTCAGACTCCGTGTGCAGTCTGGTGTGGGGTGTTGAGTAGAATGGGATGCGATTGGTCTCTGGAAGCATTCTGAAACCACAAAGACAAACAGACATAAAGGATAAATGGTCCTTTCTGAACTCTATTGCAACATCACTGCCACAAAACAGTGCCAGTCAGTGGGGCATAAACATGGTGACCAATGACACTCTGACATACTGACTTGACCACCCAAAAACAAGACCACCATAAACACCACACCACACACACACACACACACACACACACACACACACTCCTGTACCCATATCACTGTTACCCCTCAATAATATATTTGGTTTTGCTCCTAAAACATGACCAAAGACAGGCCTCCTGAGTCTCCCTTAGTGTACACAAACAACTGAACATTTGAATTGGGCATTTCAAAAATAAATCTATATTTGACCTTTAACTGAAGCAACATTTCTGCCGTTTTATTCATATCTCTTGATTTCTGCATTGTTGTTATGTTGTGTAATCAGATAATTAAGATCCATGCTCTTCATCGTCACACTGAATCTTGTGCGGTCTTGACTTGCAAAGAGAGTGCAGAGCACATTAACCTCAGAGATCTCATGCTATCGCTGTCTGTCTGGCACTTGTGGCCCCTGCCCTGGGGCCGTCTGCGGATTATTCAGGGCATTAGGTCAGCGAGGGGAAATCCTCTTGGCTCGACGGGGCAATCTTTCAAGCGGCATCACCCATGCCATTACTTGGCCTGGAAGTGACAGCCCAATCCCTCAGGGGGTCAGACGCTGTGCACTCAATACAACAAATTCCTCAGCGAACAAATGCGCAACACCCATAAGAAAACCCAGCATGAGATGGAAGCTGGTGATGTGACGCTGGTATCCACACAACATGTGCAGAGAGAGCCAGACAAGAGCCAAACACTTTGCATCCCACACATTTCCTGCATGAACCCATTTCACTGTGGGGCGTGAAGGCATGCAAATGACAATTCTGTAAATTCCCCACAAGGTGCAGCACCTAACCATCATCTTGATTAAAGGAGGAAAAAAGAAAACCTTGTTTCATCCATTTTATCAGGGAAAAGATTGCATGCGAGAGGCATGTTCAAAAGCAACAAAGGAAATGAGAGCTGAGAGAGGCACAGGATGTTCCCATACCAGTAAAGCTCGCAATGCTTTCATCTGACAAAAACCACACCTCTGCGTTGTACATTCAGTGCTCTTACACTCACTGCCAAAATGGTCGCTGCTTGTGGTCGTGCATTAAAGACCTCAGGGCTTCCCCTCTGCATTTAGAATAAGCTACTACATCCTCCCGATGGCAATCTCAGCTCAAGGTTTACAGAGGTTAAAAGGGCATCTCTTTCAAATTTCTACCTGCTTCCTTAAGTGCTTGATCATCCAACACATATTTAGAGTTTGTGCTTCTTATTTTAAGCTTGCAGATGACTAATGTGTCTCTCTTGTTCTGCATTTTGCTGACCACAAAGTTGCTGCGTTACAGAGGCCATGGAAAAGCGAGAGAGCAAGACACACACACAAACACACACGAGGACTGTCAGGTTAGGAATTTGAATCTGGTCAGATCATGCACCTGGCTCTTCGGACTGGAGCTTTAGAACGCATATCTCCATAGAGCGCAGACCTGTATTTGTGAGGGAAGGAATGGCTGTGGCGCACCACATTTGACTATGGTGTCAGAAGTGGGGATGTCAGATGTGGCGTGCGGCAAGTGCATAAACAGCGACAGGCATTTACAGCCCACGAAATGCAGCACAGGAGGGATGCAACTGGCTGTGCAGAGGTGCAATTCCTCAAGGTTAAGGGTGCTGAAGGCCACTTAAAGCCCTCAAGTATAGCACTGTATGTTGCATAACTAATGTGCCATTAAAAGCTGTCTCTTTGTAATTACAGCAAGAGGGTACATTTTAAGGACTTGTGGGCACAACCACTACTTTTTTGGAAACTTTTGGAAAGAGTACAAAGTGCACGCACATGGATGGAAGCATCTCTTGGAATGCTTACTGGCAGCACATTACATTCCCTTCCGGTCCTCAGCTGCTGTGACATTACAGAAAGACATTTGAAGACTCTTGCAATCTTACAAGAGGTCTTTCCGAGCCACTGAACTTCCAATTCCACTAAGATTTATTCATTCAGTGCCATAATACATTGTGAGGGGCTTACAAAACCTGTACTGAACATGAACCTTGAGCCTTCAACTTGGGATGATTTGTATGATCTCCATCCTCTCACACATGCAAGGTGACGCACTTGCTCCAACAGTCCCGATCCCCAAAGTGTGATTGGCCAATTGAGAGGATCGCTTCCTGTTTGCAGAGGAGATAAAGTCAGACTTTAGAACACCTTCCGACAGCATGGCTCATCGAGCTCCGCTGAAGCTGGAAACCAGTCTGCTTTATCCAAGCGGACCTAAACCTGATGGGCTGATCAAACAAAGCAGTAAGCCATGGGTTTCAATCACCTCTTTTTGCTGTTTGGGGGTATCCGCCAAAAACCCTTGGCTTGAGACAAAGAACTTTGTGGCCATTTTCTCATATGGCTTAAATGCCATGCATGGCGATTGTGTCATATGGTGACTGTGTTATACAGTCAATAATTTGTTTGATAAGGTAAATATAACGAATTGCTTGTTTCATACATACATACTTCAGTTGTTTGTTTCATGTGATGGCCTTCATGTTATGAAAGTGATTCATGATGTGGCTTATGCTCAGAATTACTTGTGTTATATTTTAAAGAGAAAAATGATTGGCCTACAAACCTTTCTGCTATTAAGCTATATTTTTGCTATATGTTATACTGTGGGTGAGAAAAAATTGTGTGCGGATTGATCTTTCTGAACCTATGGCCTCATTATCAATCACACTCACAGGACTATAGTCTAATGGAACTACGGAGTGGGACGTCTGAATGGTTGCTGTATTGTATGTGACGTGTCAGAACTGAACCCCTGTGAAGTCCAGTTTGCTCTTTTTCATTCAAAATTCATCTGAATTTAAATAAAAGGTTCAGTAAGCTATCTTTATTTGTGAATGAGATGCTTTGGATTCTTGTGACTGACCACTAACAAGTCCTCCCGTCCATTACAGTATAGGTGTGGGAGTACTTTTACTCTTTGTTTGCTATTCATTCACTTATGATTAAAATGATTAAGTGTAGTTTCATGTTCATTTAAGCTTTTCTTTTCTTTCCTGTTTCACCGCGTCGGTTTCTTTCAAGAGCACAGCTGGTCAAATACAGCAGCAGTTGCAATCTGCCTTGTTCTCCAAATGTAACCGTTATTTACATTCACACGTTGGATTTCCTAGTTCCGAGTTTCGGTCAAAATGTAGACTCGTTAAACTGCTGAAAAACTGTGACGGTACGTGTCCATGAAATGGAGAGGCACCCTCTCCAAACAAGCACTTGCATGATCTCGCAGACAGTGGAGCGGAAAGGGTTAACATGCACCCTGTGCGTAGTGTCTGTGCGCTGCCATTTTGCTATTCCTTCAGATGCCAGCGTGGTCTGCCCAGGAATGCCATGCCTGTTGTCATGGATATGGCAACACCTCATTAACATCCATCCCGTTTTACTATTCGTTCGCACAGCCAGTCTCGCCGTGCTATTTCTGTAGGACTTTTTCGCTCCCCCTCACCCAAATCACCCTCGGTTTTTAGTAGCAGCGAACTTACGGGAAAACACACACACACACACACACACACACACACACACACACACTAATCAGCCCCATTCCTCTGCAGCAATGAGAACATGTGAAAAAAAGCACATAATAATCCTGTTTTTGGAGTGCAATGTGGAGTGTGAAGGGGGGAGAGGGGTGGGTAAAGGAGTTTGAGGGGACTGGGGTGGGTGTGGGGGGGTTATTTTCATTCACATTTTCCACTGACTCAGTCTGCAAGCCAGAGAAGCAGAGCCTGCTGCCCAGAGCTGTGCTGGCAAGTCGCCAAGATTTCACTTCAGCTTGTGAGGATCTAGACACAGACACACACACACACACACACACACACACACACACACACACACAAACACACACACAGCCTCACATCCAAAACGGCCGCTCCTTCCTCTTAGCAAAACACTGCAGTGTTGCAAACCTCGGCAGAAGGGGCGAAATTCACAGGGCAGACGTTTAGAACAGCCTGGCAGAGACAATGGGATCGCCATGAAGTAAGATGATTATTCAACATACATGTAGATGTACACTGGTGTGTGTGTGTGTGTGTGTGTGTGTGTGGTGTAGCCTGGAAGTACTGCTTGAATAGTGGTTGACATTCCAGAAGAGACCGGGGCAAAGCCAAGTATGGACTAATAGTTCTCTTCATAAACTATTATGCAAGACCACTCGGGCAAGACTGGGAAACGCCCGCATTGTTTTCAGTACTCTACCCGTTAGGCACACACAGGCAGTCTATGCCTTTGAGGTAATAAAAGGTATAAAATGGATAGACAGATAAATACTTTTATTATCCCCTAGGAAATTCTGGTATCATATGTATACACATTATCTGTGTGTGTGTGTGTGTATATAAGAGAAAGAATGTGTGTGTGTGCAGCTCCATAAGCAAGAGAGTGAGAGTGTGTGTGTGTGTGTGGGGGGGAGTTGAAAGAGCTCTCCTGAGACAGAGCAGAAGAGGATGATGGATGCAAATAGATTGAGTGTGTGTGTATGTGTGTGCTCCACTGATAGTAAAAGACTCCACAGACCACTACTTTAATGTGGTAAAGGATGATGTCATCACTATAACCGTGGGTAATACACAAACTGCAGTGTACTGTAATATAAGGCATCATCTTGAGTCACATTGTGATAATCACATCGATTAAATGCAACCATTCAGCAGCTAGAGATGTTTATATGTAGCAGAGATGCTCTCCACCTCTAGTAAAATGACTCACTCCCCAGTCAATGCCACAGACTCTCCTGTACACTGATATCTTGCTTTGGTCTTTCTCTGAATTTATCCGGTGTTGAGCAGAAGTGCCTCTACTCAGAACACCGTCATCTCCGGAATCCCTGACTCGAATCTATGATCCATTATTAGACAACAAAGCACAAGGATGCTTTGGAATACGGGGAGGGGAGGGGAGGGGGTGAAGAAGAAGAAGAAGAAGAAGAAGAAGAAGAAGAAAAGAGATACTCTTTGATGCTAGAGTGGAAAACATTTGCTTGCCATTAACAGCCACGAAATTCATTAATCTGGTGTCGAGGGTGAAGCAGATGCTTCAGGGCTCTCTCTCGCTCTATCTCTCTCTCTCTCTCTGGGAGAGGATTTCTGTCACATAGCAAAGTCAACTGAGACTTGCACATGCTCGAGCAGCAGTGACGGGCACCGACACAGGCGAGCTTGGCTGGGGAGCAGGCGAGCGAGCAACAGAGAGGTGAGCCGTGGATCTGCCCAGTGCACAGTGGGAAGTGGGCTATTCTGGAGGCAGATCAAGGCCCCCGCCCCCCCCCCCCCGCCCCCTCCTTACAGCAGCACCTTCCCTGCCTAGTCCCTGGAGAAGAAAACAGTGATACGCTCGTCACAAATAGTGGCGGGGACAGGACCGGGAAAAGATAGCAGGGCATGCTAATCATGCTCTTGCCCGTGTGTTTCTGGGGGGAATATCATACTATGTCCAATAAGCTGTCCTCCTTAATTGCTTCGCTGTGAACACTTTCACCAGCAGAAGCCCGGAGGAGTGTTGAGGTGGTGGTGGTGGTGGTGGTGCGGGTGGGAGGGACGTGGGAGCTCGGAGGAGTGAGTCATGCAGCCCGCATTTTAAACACAGAGATAACACTCGTAAAAAGGAGAATAACCTTAGGCTCTCGCTCTCTCACGCGCTCCCTCCCTCCCTCCCTCCATCTTTTGCACACAGTCACACACATTGCACACACACACGCACAGATGCATGCACATATAGCACAATCTCTCTCTCTCACACACACACGCATGCACGCAAGCCTATTTTTGGAGATGTAGGGAAGTAGATCACTGCTTGTGTGTGGAAGAGGAGTGAGCTCCCTCCTCTTCCTAGATGTTAAGAAACAGAGAGACAGAGAGAGAGAGAGAGAGAGAGAGAGAGAGAGAGAGAGAGAGAGAGAGAGGGGAAGAGAGAGACAAAGACAGAGACAGAGAGAGAGAGAGAGAAACACAAAGCTCAAACATGCAGCCTTCGGCTTAAAAATAACTCCCACAGCCAGCGCACCTCATCCCTCTGCAGCAACCACAGGTGCTGACAGGTGTCCCAACAATGGCATTCCTCTGGAAGCCCAGGCTCATTACGGCATGACCATTTGCAGCCGACTTCTCCACAAGAACATCCCTGTGTCTCATCCACAAAGGGCCTGCAGAGCTAGGGCCGTGGGTATTTTCTGTTGTGAAAACACATAGATGTAATGCCTAGAGCTCCTACTGGCAAACCTAGAATTAAAGAAGGTTACAGGAATATAACAGTCTTCTTCTCACTTAGGGGAAATACTGCCAAAAAAAAAAAACCCAGAAAAGTGTTCATGCTTAAAATCAGTTGGTGAAACAAAGTTGGTGTGTGTGTGTGTGTGTGTGTGTGTTTTAAAACCTGGCAGCCGAGTGGTTATTAGTGATAATGGTGTGTGTGTGTGTGTGTGTGTGCGCGCGCTTTTTTAAACCTAGAAGTTCAGTGATTTTTAGGGATATTTACAATTGTTATTTCTCCATAACTCTTATGACATGCTTTCCCTCTCTTCACTAAACGTTTCTGGCACAGTTGAGTTTGGCACTGCATTGCAAAAGCCCTTCTCATTATTACAGTGCCCAATACTGGACACTCATTAAGCACTCGAGTGACCAAGGAGAGCCACAGCATTGGCTACACACTATATAAAGCTGTGATCTAATCTTGTTCACGCTGAACTAGCCTACATTTGGGAGGTCTTGAGCGGAAAGAACCGCTGTTCATTTGCTAAAAACAGCCTGAGGAATATCAAATGTCATGGCATTTTATCAACGCTGAAATCCAGGTAAATCAGTAATCCGCAAAGAACGGGACGCTGGCAAAGGAGGCAGGTAACGCAAGTGCAACGTAAACAAACACACTTTTGTTAACTTTCTATTATTCTGAAGTCAAAATCAACCATGTGTGTCCTTGAGGCTTACTGAACATGATGAGATTTCCGACCTCAGAAGAGGTCTGCCAAGTCATTTTTTTTTTTGGAATGCTTTGAAAGCCACATTGCGCTCGTCGGGTCCAGCAGGGAAGCAGGCCAGTGTTAAGTGGTGTTTTCTGCCCCTTCATTTGATTTTCCTGGACACTCTGTCTCTGGCTATCCATCAACACACAGTCATCCAATTGTCTAATTATGTATCTGCAATATGTCCGCAGCTATGTGCGATTGCATATAATGAAGTTACTGATCCATCAAGAACCTTCAAGTTGCGCTCTTTAATGTCCACATTCACCTAGCATCCTACCAGAAGTACCAACTCACATACATGGAACCTATTTGTATAGGTCTGCGTCTATGACCGCCACAGTCCTTGGCAAACCAGAGGCGTTCAGATCATAACACCTCCATAAATATCTATACATACATACTTGAATCTGTTTTAGTAAAGCACAGCAAAGAACAAAGAACATCACAGAACAATTTGGATAACGGCAGCTGTCGCTACTGCTTGATGTGGTCTATAACGCTCGACTGATCTGAACTCCGCTCTGTGGATCTGAAGCAGTCCCGTCCCCCATGTGTGGGGTGGGGGTGGTACAGTACCCATGTGGCTCAACCTCCGCTCTAGCCCTGTAGGCTGAGGGGGGTTGGAGGGTGCGTCTCAGTCGCTGGGAGCAGGGGGCACTAAGCACCTGGCGTGTGGTTAGCCTGGGCAGCCGTGATTGGGTGGGGTTGCGGTCTCTGCTACCGAGGCGGTGCCCCTGGCCTGACTGTGCCATGCCTCTCTCTCTCTCTCCCTCTCCAAGAGAGGCACTTCCCTCCAGCCGGACCACCAAGGCTTCAGAGGTATCCCTACCCTGTCATCCAGCTGGCAGAGGTTAGCCTAACTGCTCACCCCTTCATAACAGAGGGCAATGGGGGTGAACAGGCAAACCTGACCAACAAGGGCTTTAAACAGAGAAGGGTTTTTTTTTTTTTTTTTTCAGCTGGCCTTCACACGGAGCTGACACTTACAGTCAGTACAGTGCACAAGGCCAACACAAGTCAAACCTATGACTGTATATTAAAAAAAAAAAAATCTTTCAACATAGCTAGGCTACAAGCTTAAGATGAGGACACTGAAAATGAGGTCAGGCAAAAACAAAGAAGGCTCAAACGCACTTCCGTGTTCCTCGCTCATGAAGAAGACTACAGGTGGGTGAGGTTGCATTGCAGGACTGTGGTGAGATTGAGAGCCGTCCACCAAGCACAAACCGGAAAAGAACCTGCCACTTCTGACTCTGTGGCTTAATGGTGACCCATCTTCCGCTTCTCACCAAGGCCCAAACAAAGAAAGTTCCAGAAAGAGGAAGAACCATTTACATCTTTAGAAACCACAACAGTTTGTGTATTGTTTATTACCTAATAGTGAGTGTTGATGCTGACAACAGCCTTTCTTCCATGACAACCATCAAAGCAGTGAGAGACGTAAGCTCTCAAATAGGAGTCCCTCCCCTTTCATACACTTCAGATTAACCTTCATAATGTGACACTTTTCCAGTCAGTGGGGTATTATTTTAAAAGAAACACCTTTTGTGATGCCTCTGATGTCTGAACAAGCCTAAAGCAAATCATTGTGAGCACTATAAAGATCAAAATGTAACAGAACAGAACATCATTGAAATGAGACCAAAACAAAACAAAACAACCCAACATACAGTTTTCCTCTCCCTGCCTCTCACTCACACGCACGCACTCACACACGCACGCACGCACGCACGCGCACGCACAGCACAGCTGCTGTGTAATCACCAGGGGAATGGAGAAACAGCAGAGATGTCACCAGTAAAGCAGGGGGAAATGTCAGCTCAGGAGCGAGTGGGCTGAGCGGTGACTCAGACCGAGAATATGAAAAGATGATACAAGAGACACCTGTGCAACCTCAGAGCGACAGTGAGAACGAGACACAGAAAGAGGAAGAGGGAGGGAGCGGGGAGCAGTTGTGCCTTCCACAGAGAAAGGGCCCTCTTGAAAACAACACGTGAAAGGCAGACAGAAACCCAGATGTGGTGGTGGTGCTAAAGGAACAGCGGTGGGTAAGCCCAAAATTTTAACGAGAGGAGGTGTCAGCAGGCACAATATGTGGGGGAAAAAAAAAAAAAGATTGAAAGAGAGAGAGAGAGAGAGAGAGAGAGAGAGAGAGAGAGAGAGAGAGAGAGAGGAGAGAGAGAGAGAGAGAGGGGAGAGCAAGAAAGAGAAAGAGAAAATGGCAGATGGGTGCACGTCTGCACATTCAGATGCCCCAGATGTGCACGGCTTTGAAGTGCCATACAAACCAAACCACTAGCACTTCTGGTCCAGAAGCGTTTGGCAGAGGTGAGGTGAGGGTGGGTGTTGGGGTGGGGAGGTGTGTGTGTGTGTGTGTTTGTGTGTGTGTGTGTGTACGTATGTGTGTGTGTGGGGGGTGCGTATGTGAGTTTATTCAAGGAGGTGGCACCGAGTGTCTCCGTCTCCAAATAAAAGCACAGCTTTCCAAAAAAAAAAAAAAACAGAAAGAGCCAAGGCAGCCCACAAATCACATCAAGCAGGACGGCCTACCCGACCAGCTCCCCAGGAGTCAACCATTGAGCTGGTGATGAAAGATGTCATATTCTTGGAGCGGAGTTGCTAAACCAATGCTAACCTGGCTCACCCGCTGGGACTGGGACCGTTGCTCTCGTATGGCAGGAAACAAGACTTGTGCTCCAAGACTTTTGCACCGAGAGCCACAGAACCACAAGTGGCACAAAGTGAATTTGAGGCCAAAAAAAAGGAAAAAAAAAAAGGGGGGGGGGGGGTTTGCTTTCCTTCTTCAAAATATTTATAAGGATGAAAAAGTGGCATTTTTTTTGTCCCCCTCAACTGCAAACAGCATGATAAAGCTTCAGTGTAGTTATCGGTCACCATGTCACGAAGCACAGGTCTGACAATAATGTACTTTACACCTTGTCCACATCCACTGCACCTGGCGAAGAGAGTGCTAACACGTCTTCCTTAAGCACTCTGAAGTTACCAATGCAATTGCTGGTCATATATTTCTACATGCTGCTGCTCCTCCAGCAGAGAGGGCATCAGCAGACCGTGACCGTGACAGAGCCTGGGAGAGTGGTAGCAGCTGTGAGGGTCTCTCCGCAGGGCCTTGCCGGTGTGTGTGAGAGTGTGTGTGTGTGTGTGTCTGAGTGTGTGTGGGGCCTGCTCCACCAGTGCTGCTGCTGCTGCCTCTAGCCTCCGTTTCCACCCAATTGCCCCTTTTTTACCAGCCAGAAGCAGTGGGCGACTGCCAGTGGTGTTTTTCCCCACACACACACACACACCACACACACACACACCACACACACACACACTCTCTCTCTCTCTCACACACACACGCCTGAATCTCACGGATTTCACATGCCTGAAAAATTACCCCTCCTGTTGGCCATTGGGGGACTTCATAGAGGAGCTCTCTGATCAGTTATACCACAGCAGAAAATATTAAGCTGTGTAGAATGCCCTCCTCGTCAAGGGTGAGACAAGTTAAATAAAAAAAAAAAAAAGACAGAGAGAAAGAAAAGAAAAAAAATACAGACCATCTCATACATGTAATTATTTCTCCTCAGTATTTCAAGGGGACTTAGGCAGACAAGACTGTGCCAATTCGTCATCCTCTGTCTGCTGTGTGAGACCGTTATGCAACAGCTAATTACTTCCACTCGGCCCAGGCGGCCGGCTGCACTCCTTGTACTCCACAAAGTACTGAATGGAGGAGTGAGGGAGGGAGAGAGGGAGAGAGAGGGAGAGAGAGGGCAGGGAGCAAGAGAGACGAAGAGAGAAAAAGAGAGAGAGAGAGAGAGAAAGAGAGAGAGACAGAGAGAGAGAAGGAAGAAGGAAAAAAATAAGGGGGGGAAAGAGGAGAGAGCACAAATAAAACAGTCCTTCACAAATCCAGAGATCTCTCTCTCTCCGAAGGTCTAGGCTCTCATTCTCTCTTGTCCCCTACGTTCCTATCTTCCAACCCCCCCCCCCCCTTCTTCTTCAAGGAATCTGCTGCTTTGCAGAAAGACAAATAGGCTGGTAAACCACGTTGTTGGGGGCGATGGTGGTGGTGGTGGTGGTGGGGGCATCCAGACAGGCCCTCAAGCTCTATGCAAGCCTTTCAACATGATGTCATCATTTACCAAAACACACACACAAAAAAAATTCTCAGCTCAGGCTTTTGAAGGAAAGGAGGGGGGGGGAGGCAGGATGGAGAATGGAAGAATACAGAGAGGTGAGAGGGAAAAGTACCACATGCTACCAGTTCACTCGTTTTACATTTCAGTTGCTTTTTTATTCCTTCCATCCGCTCATCTTCCCACCTTTCACATGAATTCATTCGACCATTTTCTGTATTTCCCAGAGCCCCCTCCAATCCTTGCCTTTAAGTGTTTCCATCGTAGTCCCTGAAGGCTTGTTTTTTTTCAACCCAATGTTAATGGCATCTCATATAGGATTCTAGCAGTAAGAGACTGCAGTTATCTATCTGAACCCATGAGGAAGGTTGACTCATGTTAATCAGCAAGACACAGGAGACTCAGAAGAAAAACGATCTTGTGATCATGATTGTCTCAGTAGGAAACAAGTAAGCCTCTGCATTTTGAAGGAGTCCTTTGATATCAAAATTATGTTTTCTTTACCTTTCTCTGTGGACAAAAAAAATGACAAAATAGATATCTCTGCTGCCTTAAAATCACGAGTAAAACATGCTCTTAAATAGGAAATGAGACAGAGAAACAGCCTGCCCCCTCAAGCACCTCTGAAGCTCAGGTACATCACTTTGTTGTTTGGTTATGGTTTGTGGCTGGATTTCAGGATTGTAACGCGATTTCATGCCAAGAAAACCATACTTACCCCCACAACCAAGCAAGGGACCGATCAGAAAGTGGTTAAAAAAATTCAATGTGCTCTACTCGCTAACCTCACCAGCCTCAGGTAAACCACACTGGAGCTTAGCTACACGCAAGAGATGATACAGGGCATGCGGTGTGCACTACTGCGTGCTGTAGCAGGCCTACCAATAAAGAGGTGTCTAAGTTTAGAGACATAGAAGGTCTTGCTACAGCGAATGTGCAGGTCTGTGCCTGTAAATCATAAGACAAGAGTTTGTGTGTGTGTGTTTGAAGGGGTGTGTGTGTGTGTGTGTGTGTGTGTGTGTGTTTGAGTGTGTGCCAAATCAATTAAATGGGATACCTGAGAAGTGAGAATTGCGTGGGTATGCCATATTTCTGCTTCACGGCTGCATTTATGGAGCTCACATATGCAGCCAAACAAAAAACACAAAGTGAAGTAATGTGATCCTTTCAAATTCTCAGCTTGGAGGGGGAAACCGGCCAAATTATGTTCAAAATGAATACAAGGGCCAATATAAAGACACATAGACAAGCTATTGGAACAGTGCTGAATGCATTCTTTCAAAGTAAAGTATAGCACAGTGACTGGTATTTAGCAGAGGGATTTATCAAAAGAGACACTGCCTCAAAGCAGTGAGTTAGGAGGGGGATTGGCACCCTTATGGTCGAGGTGTTAGCCAACGATGCAACTGTTGCTCCACCACACCCATAATATTCTTGTGCTGTTGTACTGTTTGTTAATGGTCCTGTGTGCTGAGTTCACTGATTGATGTTCAGACACATACCTGACCACGGGTTCTGGGATGGCATCCATGTTGGCGGGGACCTGGACCCCCTTCTCCCACTCCTGTCTCCACGGGTCGGAGAGGACGTAGAACTCCTCAGTACTCAGCTGGGCCGAGTCTGGCAATTTCATGGCCGTGATGAAGTCTGTCCTGAACACCTACCAGCACACAAGGATTCAAGGTCAAAGGTTAAAACCCTTGGGGGGGGGGAAAAAAAACACACACTTTATCAAAGCACAGTTTAAAATGGTCCATATGTTGCTTGACGTCAAGGTGTGGTGTATGGTACCTCACAAGGCATCCAGTGTTATCTTTCCCTCAACTTGTATTAGTCCACTAATGACCACCGCACCAACTCAATATTTCATGTGTAACTTTAACATGCTGCCAATTTGGCAAGTGCAAAATGGAATCTCTCTCTCTCTCTCTCTCATATATATATATATACACTCACATATACATACAGGTATACTGAGAGCTCTATGCTACACCTTCAATGTAATTTGTGAAATGTGAGTTGGTCATACATTTCATTTCAGACCTTGTGTAATCATTGTGTTGTAGCATGAATGTTATGCTCTTTTGTAAGTCGCTTTGGATAAAAACATCTGCTAAATGCATCAATGTAATGTAAATTTCCAATTCAATATTTTGTCTAAAACTTCTGCTGTTCTCCTGCCCAAGTGTATTTCCACAACACCCCAATTAGGCCAAATCCTGTAACCTGTCTGAACCCAGACCAGGCAGTGGGTGATGGGTGCCACAAGAGAAAGAAACTGAACCATAACAACTTTCTAGCAGAGCTAATAGCTCCAAAAAATCCCTCTTCATTTACTGCAAACACAAGGTTGCTTCTTATTATGGAATAACAAACATAGCTGAAGACTAACAGTCTAATGAACCTCGGGAGACAGTGAAAGGGAGCCACATGGAGGTTTGCTTAGGGCTTTTTTTTGTAAGATTCTCTCCATCCTGATCTCTCAAGCATCACAGAACTGAGCTCCACTCTATCCACCTGTTCTGACAGCCAGGCTCCAGAGCTGCGATAGCATCAGTGCTATAAAACCCCCTGCGCGGACCCTAAACCCATTGGCAACCTTACTCAAGGACATCAGCCACTGTACACATTATCCAGCCTGACTGCAAATTTCAGTCCTCTTGACACAGACTGCATTATACACTCCATCATGTCTTCATAAGCCCCCTTATCCCTGCTTTACTGCCCCCCTTCACCCCCCTCCCCGACCCTCCTCCCTCTCTGTGCTTATGCCCTGAGAGCAAGTCTCCCACACACAAACGCACATCCGTGTAATCAAGTGTTCCTATTAGCAGCGGTATGGAGACGAGGGCTTGGTGTGATTCATTGCTTTTCAGTGCACGATAGAAAGCAGAATAGAGGCTGGAAGCAGAGGCTAAACAGAGGACTGGAGGTTAAAGAGAGAATCAGAGTGCGCGTGTATAAGAGTATTTTGTATATGAGTGTGTGTGTGTGTGTGTGTGTGTGTGTGTGTGTTTGAGCGATGCTTCTTGAGGGTGCTTCTGTGTGCTTGACAGCACCGTGTGTCTGGGAGTGTGATTGGAAACAGAATGGATAAGAATTGTCAGGATATAAAGAGAGCAAGTCAATAAGAGTATGACAAGAGGTGATGACACACTGGACTACTAGAATCTCAGAGAATGTTGCGGTCATCCGCCAAAGGCATTTCAATCCGTTCGTACAGACGCCTCCAGCACGGGGCTAAACAGCTGAGCAAAAAGAACACGACCGCAAGTCAAAGCCAGTGGAGCAGGCACTGGGGGGAAAACCAGCTGCCAATACAAATAAACAATCAATGTAGCATGGGTGTGTGATACAAGGACGCAGGGCCAAGAAACACCTCTTCACCAGCGCCGTTCCTCCTCTCCTCTCCTCTCCTATCCTCCCCCTGCCTGATGGAGAAGTAGGACTAGCGGGAGGGCTCAGTGTCAGTGATTCACTTTTACTGCGCCCTGTTTATACAACCCCGCCACAGCTAATTAATGCTGGCGAAACAGAATTACAAGGTCCCTGGTTTTAGTGTCTGTTTTGCTCCCTCTCTCCTCTCTCACTCAATCTCTCACACTCACTCACTCACTCACTCTCGCGCAGTGATATCAAACAGTTTCACTGCCTGCACAAGTGAGGACAAGTGACGCCTTGGTGGTTATTCGTGTGTCGTAACGATACAGGAGGACAGACTGTTCTCAGCAGCAGAGAGAGAGAGAGAGAAAGAAAGAGAGAGAGAGACTCGGGCACACACACACACACACACACACACACAGAGAGACAATTCCTGGGCAACAGTTTGCTGAAGCCACGCAAAGACTAACAGCAACACAAGGGCATGGCAATGACCTCATGTAGCAACAAGAAAGGGTTGGGGTGGGGCAGAAGTGGTAGGAGGGTGGGGGTAACTCTCCCACACAAGGGACTATATAAAGGATCTCATTGTGCTTGGGGGCGCTTATTAGTTCTGATATTTACACAACAACCCTGAGAGGATCTGTACCTCTGGCAGCCTCTCCTGTGTGCTCACTCTATAAAGAAATGAAGTGCTGCGATAAATGGGGAAGGTTAGCATGAGCGCTAAACTGCGCTTATGGCAGCTGTTGCCCATCTCTGCCCCCAGCATCAAAGGGCAGTCAAGAAGTGGCTTGACTCACACACAGTCATTTGAACTCTCCCGCAATCCCATTGAACCGCAACATGTCATCTTCATTGCCACAATGGATTAGCATGGCCTGGAGGAATAGCTGTATAACTAGCCAGTGTAAAATGTGTTTTATAGTGTACATACACACTGGTTCAGTGACACAAAAGTCTCCACAATATACTGAGGAATGCCGGGAACAAATCAACGGAGTTCATTTGTCATGCATCTATGCTCCAATGCCACAGCTGTTACAACACAGACATTTCTCATTTCAAATTACAAACAGGGCATTGCGTTCACTCGAGCATTTTAAAAGTCTGTTGCATTGATTTAAGGCCTTTTCCGCAAACTAGAAAGTGCAAGAGGTCTTTGCCTTTCTCCGACGAGCGTCACGACTGATGTCAGCCTGTAGCTGGGAGGTTAATTTTAGCCTGCGCTCCTCCGTAATGATGGGGTACCAAAGGAAGGCCTGGTGGATCTTTTTGAGGAACGCTGCGCGTCCCTCGCCATTTCGCTTTTCACCGCACTACCCCGTGACAGAAAGCGGAGGCGGAAGCAGTGGGACATGTGACAGCAGGCTGAAAGGGGACAGCGGGGTTAGAGGGGTGTACAGAATTGCACCGCTGTCAAACCCATACGGTGTGGGATGAACACTCCTGTTGGTGCCTCCTCAGGTTTGTTGCTGACAGACGAGGCAGCCGGCATCTGGGCTCCGCTCGGCTCGGCTCACCCTTGTGTGGTTCGGCTGCAGCCAAACTGTTTAGCGCGTCAGTGCGCTCCTGACCACAGCCACACTGGCCATTCTGTCCTGCCTACTCTCTGTCAGCTTTCTTGCTGAACTGAAACTGAACTTCTGGCCACCACAAAATAAACAAAAAATTACAGATAGATAGATAGATAGACAAATAAACAAATAATCCAACCCCTCATGACCGATCAGCTCCCAAAGAGCCAAGGGCAAAAGATGTGAACTCCATTTTTGAGAAAAGCCACTGAATGCATCTACCGAGGCAGTGACAGTACATAACCATATATCTTACATAACAATTAGTCCACTTAAAGGAGAAATCCTGTGTGAATCAACACATGGCCCTGTTATTCGAGGCCACCAAGTGCTGTCAGTAGGAAATAGAACTAGAGAACATTGACCAAATAGGGAATCGGCAGCTAGAACTAACCGAATGAGGCACAGAAACTCATCTTCAGTTTCATCTTCTGATGCCACATTCAGTTCAGATTAGCTGCCGGTTCGCTATTCGTTCTATGTTCTACAGACAGCAGGGCTATGGATTGATTCACACCGGATTTCTCCTTTAAACTAATTCACATGCATCACTATGTGTGCTGGTAATATTCCCACCCCCACCTCAATCCAACCCAACTCCTCTTCCCCGAGTTGAACAGACGATTCTTGGTCGTATGTTTCCACACCAGGAGCAGCTTAGGCCACAGCCTCCACCCAGTGCCTTAAGCGGCATAGCTTGACTGCGCTCAGTGCCGCTGACCGGATTTACCCGCTCTCCCTCTGAAGAGACCGCTCCGCCTGCTAACACTGGACATGGATGACCTTATCAAGGAGGAACAGGCACAGCACCTGTGCTCATGCCGGCCAAATCGACGGCTCATCAGGGCAAGGAGAAGAGGCATGACGGTGACAGCACCGAGTCCGAGCAGGAGAGAATTTGCATTTGATCAGACGTCGAATTAGAGGAGTGTGTGGCAGGGGAAAGGGGAGGCAAAGGGGAGGGGCGGGCACTTCGCCCCTTTTCCCATGATGTGAGAGTCTCCAACTGCTCAACCACCTCCACACACTGGCTATTATTCATTCCACGCTTCTGAAAACAGCAGAAGACCTGAGCACTTAGACTGATGCACAATGCACTTCAGTGTCATGTTTTTTTTCCAAGGCAAGTGTCATTTAAAGTGCAATTATCATGGAATCATGAAAGCACAAACTAATCCATTAATTCTATGCACTGCAGACCTCTCTAAACATGCCACATTAAATGGGGACTCAAATCATAATAATTGGATCTCCCCCAAGTTACAAAAAGTGAGAAACTCTTGTCTTGTTTATAGCATGGCTGTACCATCATCAATTTTTTTCATGATAAAGAAAAGAAAAATAAACCTTCGGCTTAGTGTACTTTTTATGTTTGATGCTTTAGACTTTTTATTGTTTTATGTGGTTCGTTTACAACTCCCTTCTAGGTCCAGCTTCCATGTTATGACAAACCTTAAAAGGTGTAGTTGCCCTCATCTATAATTCAAATGAAATGCATCCTAATTTATGCGGGTGCTGCAACCCCAAGCCAACAGCTAGATGCAGTCACCAAAGGAGGCTAGAGAGAAGTAGGAAGGCAGGCAAGATCAAAGTAGGAAAGTAGACTCAACACTCAAGAGGAGGGCAGCACTGAAAGCATTCTGAATAATACTTTTTTGGGGAGAGTACTTTTATGAATCTCCGACAGCCTTCAAGTAACTGTAAGTTACAATAATGGTTCTATGCGTCATCTTTCAGATCTTCGGTACACTGACAGTACGTAGTAAAATTGGAGACTCAAAAAAGATCACACTGTTTAATCTATGTACAGGAGGAAAGAGAGAAATTTTGAAGGGGGGGAGGGTAAAAAATATATCACTGAATATATTTGGCAGCAATCTGTTAAGAAACCAGGCACTATCAACATTCCCACATAAACAGTCTTCCTTCAGCAAAGTGTCTCAGCTCCCCTTAATCCTTCAAAATGTCCTTGGGAACCCTGAGCAACAGCGATACAGAATTGGCTCAGAGAGGATAATTTGCATTTGTCTGGGAGAGGCATAGTTAGCAGAGGCTCGCGCGCATCAATTACGCATGCAGGGCCAGTGCTGGGAAGAGATAATAGCCCAAACAGTGTGCATTTATTCCTGAAGATACCAGGGTTTGGGTCAAAGCTGGTGGAGAGCTTTGAAGTTTTGAATTAAACAAAACAAAACAAAACAAAAAAAGTGAAACTTAATATTCCAGGACAGTGTGTCTCACAGTCTCCATCCACACCCCCACCCCTCTTTCTTACACCCTTTCAATCTATCCTTCTTCACCGTCCATCCAGGGTTGCTCCACCCAGGTGCAATGACCCGTAGCTTTCAGTATGCCAGAGAGATTAACCAAGTGGAGATGTTCATGATTTATTTGAACTATCCCCAGTGGAGTGGGAACTGGGTGTGGATGCATAAATTGTCGAAATACATGAATTCCTCGGTGCTTTCTTCCCCTCCTGGTTCTTTTCAAGCAAATACAGAAGACTTCAGTAGATGTCACCAACACCATAAGATACTACGCATCAGAACAACAGAACATTCTTACACTGAATTTTTGGCGGGCATTTAACAACATTTATTTATCTGCATTTGTTTTTTTGTGTGTGTTGGGGGCCCAATGCTACTGCTCCCTGATCAAATCACAACCACACGTAAACACATACACACACGGCCCTGGCAACAAGCAATGGGGGCACCCAGGACTCAAAAAATTCTTTCAGCTGTTTGCATCTGGTTGCCATGGCTCTGCACAGCTGTTACCGCTGGCGATAATGAGCATCAGTGCCTCTCTCTCATGGCGTCTGCTTCCCTGCACAAGACTGGCAAGAGAGGCGCAGGCCTCTCTTAGCTAATTTCACACCTGCACGCATGCAAAGGACACTTCCTTCCTTCCTTCCTGCCCCTACACAGCAGGTCTCTTTATTCACACCAACAGCAGTAAATATCTTGCAAAAAACCACATTATGAGCATGACAATGTTTTTGGTTTATAGTGTTGTGACTGCAGACTGTGGGCCATGCAATGTAAATGTGGTAATTTTGCATTCATAACACTGATGTGAAGCTTTGAAACCAAATTATATCCCCTTTTTTCCTTAGTTGACTGAGATGAAATGCACCATTAGTTTTCCTTACAATACATACAAACACCACTTACAAATAAGAGCGATTTCAGCAGATAAATTCAGCGATTACCGGAAAGGGTAAAATTGCCTAGATTAGTCACAAAAGCACGCAGTCAGCCACACAAATGCACAGGTGAGATTTCCATTTGCCCATATGTCACACGTCAAACACACCACACTTGAACACAAATATCTCAATTAACCCATTTAACCCACTGGTGGCGAATGGCGACACTGAATGAATTTTTGCGGGTGCCAATAGCTCCAGCCACTAATGAACTGCAGCTGTAGACTGAACGCCAGAACATCTTTCAGTGTGCACTGCAAATGTCTTTTCATCCAGGCACGGAATAGCTGATATAAAAATCACATGGCACAGTATGTCTGCACCAAATGAACTCAATCCTTGTAAAGCACCATGTTACAATAACTCTTGAAATTCTTTTTTCAATGGAGACAATAAATAGATAAAACTGACCCACTGTGTTTGGATGCTACATTGAGCTGAGAGTCATGGCAGTGGCGATGCAATTCAAATTTAAATGAATTTATGAAATAACCATTTTGATCAAATTATCAGTAGTTAAACAACCATGTGGAAGTCAAGTAATAAACAATCAGAATCTCAACTGGAACAAAGTAATACATGATGAATTCCTGCCTATCTAAAATCATTATTTATCATTTGGCTTTTTGTCTTGTTTCTATGTGTCTTTGTGCACTGAAGACACTTCAGGTTGAGGTTGAGCACTTCACACACACTCACCTCTGAGGGTTTCTTCTGTTCCTGCCGAACCCATGTGCTGTTGGTACCAGTTGTCTTCGAAGACTTTGACCAGGAAGTAACATGACCTTATCAGAAAACAAAGACCAGATGTTAGATAGCAAAAAACAGATTCAAGTTATCAGCTTTCTTGTAACCATAAACTACACAATGCAAGTAACTGAGTGGTTAAGAGTTACAGGCATGTATCTGGCAAGATGATGTTTCTCTAACACATCACCTTAGCAAAGTTAAATTTACATTTAGGCAAAAATGTCAGCTTGGCTGCTTTGGCATCACCTCACCACACTCACTGCATTGACTTCCAAGCGCAAGTGCAGGAATTATTAAGAAAAATTAGTGTGTTTGCCAAAGTGATGCTGGTGATTAGGTGTGCTGGGCTACTGTGAGACAGTGGTCTGAGCCACTACCATCACTGGCCTGGCGGAGCACAAACTACAGGATTTCTGTCCACCCAAATGAAAAACACTAGCAGGGAAAACAGCTATAGGCGCTGTTATCGTGATCCTTGAATCACATTCACACAGGGAGGTCATGAACAGTGATATACTAACGAGCTGCCAAGAAGCCTTTAACATCTGCTCCACGCCTCGCCGTTTGATCCGCGCCCAGGCCACTTCAAAGACATGGGATGAGCACAGAAAACAAGATGCAAGATGGGAGAGGGACAGAAAGGAAGGAAGAGAGAGAAAGAGAGAGAGAGAGAATGAAAGATGGAGACAGTGGGAGAGAGAGATACAGAGACAGAGAGAGAAAAGAGGGTGAAAGAAAGTGAAAGATGAATAGGGAGGGAGAGAGATAGCGCGAGAGAGACAGAGAGAAGGAGACAGAGCAAGCGAAAGAGAGTGTATGAGAGACATCAAACCCATGACAGTGTGGGACCATCTTCAGCGTGCCCTCGACCCAGTGAGGCTGTTTACCCAGGCTGTTTGTTCAACACTTGGCTGTGAGGCGCTGCTGATCTGAGCTGAGCTGCCTGCCAGCTGTATTAAATCCGTCCAGCTAAGAGTAGCATAGTGCAGTGTAGTGCAGTGCAGGAGAAGACTCTCGTGACTCACGCCGAGCTAATTAGTCTCCAATGGTGGGGTGGCAACCTCCCGCCACCAAACAGCACACACCAGCACGCCACTAAAAGAACTACCATCTTCCGCCACAGTGTTGCACTTACTGTCAGTGGTGTCCGAGTCATTGCTGCTAGTTGAATACTTTCTCCTCTTCTTCACCACACTCTCCATCTATTAAAAAAAAAAAAATTAAAAAAACAAACACACACACACATTAGGGAGGAAACGAAAACAATCGAAAAGGCATTTTAGCATTTCCACATAGGCAATATATTTCACATCACACACTCATGGCCGCTTCCAAAGCCACAATGACAGTTTGGGTTAAACTAGGCCACAGTCAGTGACGAGGGGAAAGCGATGGAGGGTGACCAAGGAAGACCAATGAGGGCAGAACAGAGGACTGGAAGAAAGCAAAAGAGACAGAGAGAGAGAGAAAGAAAGAAAGAAAGAAAGAAAGAAAGAAAGAGAGATGAAATAGGGGCAGGCCACAGGACAAGGGATGACAAGAGTGACCGAGGATGACCGACAGCAAACAGGGGAAATGGAGAGAAACAGAAAAGGAGAGAGGAACGCATGAATATGAAGAAGAGGAGGAAGGAAAAAAAAAAAAAAAAGATAACGAAGTAGGGACAAGGTTTTTACGAGGCCCTGGCTTAGATTGGCTCCGTTCTGCTCTGTGGATGTACATGTCTGACTCCTCATCCTCCGAGACCGCATCGAGCCAGGAAAGAAAAACACTAAAGGAAAAAATGGGTTATGGCCCTCGCCGCCTGTGTGCAGATTTATGTGACCATAAAGCGGGGCTTTTCCCTCTTATATTGGGCTCTTCCTGCCGCCTCAGAGCCCGCCCTGAACTTTACAAGTGACATTTAGACTTACAAACATGGCCAGTCAACTCCTGGCCCTTCAAATAATTCACTGTAAACATTCTGTGCATTACCTGCTTCCCCTATCTGACCCTTTCTTAAGTGTTCGGCTACTCAGCGAAGCCCCCCCCCCCCCCCCCCCCAACACTTTCACTGTCTAGTCATCATTAGATCAGCAGCCAGAACACACACACATACACAGAGTTGGCAATGGGAAGCCAGCACTCAAAATGAACCAAAATTTGCAGGTCTTATTACCGCTGATATGTCACAAGACTCTTTTTTTTTTTTTTTTTTTAAATTCCGACACTCTGACCACATGAGCACCATTGAGGCAGAACATCTGAGAGACAGTGGTCAAACCAACCTCACTCACTCACACTCTCCCCTCTGTCTGTCTGTCTGACAGAGTTTGCAGCTATGAAAGAAAAAGGGGAAAAAAAAAATCCCCTGGTGAGATTGAGACGTTTCTACGGCAGCGAAGTGGAGCGGTCTGCATTAGGTGCCAAAGAGGAATACCAGATGTAAAAAGAATGCAAGTCTCACTTCAAAAAATGAGAGAGGAAAGGGGTGGGGGAAAAAAAAGCACCCAGGATCCAGTTTCATCTTAAAATTTGGGAGATGGGGTGGAGTGGGATTAGGCCATTTTTCTCCAGGAGGCAGTTTTTTTTTTTTTTTTTTTTTTTCCAGAAATGGATGAACTGTTCCCATAGGAGGCCCCTTGAGTATCTGCAGTGCATTCAAAGAAATGAAATGCCCAAAGTCCCAGGCAGCAACACAAACACTCAACGTGCCTCGCCTAACTTCATTAATGAATAGATCCACCAAGTTTTCCAGCAGTAGGCAGAAGTGGATTATGTTACCTCCACCCTAAAACTGCCCCTCTCCAATACCCCTTCACTTGCCTCTTTGTGAATGGCAACCTTGGCAGACCAGACTGGCAGCACCCCTGACCTCAAGTAAGAAAGCCAGCCAAAACACGGCTCTATGGAGCAGAACATGGGTGCAGTGCCTTCTGGGTAGTCCGTCCTACTAAATTGGGTGATGCCTTTAATGAAAGCTCTAGTGTAGAACAGACTGGCTGACACTCAAAGTCTAAGCACTGAGCCCTCATGGACTTCACTCACTCGCTGTTAAGTGTTTGAATTTGCTGCGAGTGCTCACCTTGCTGTCAGCATGACTGGGACACCACCTGTGACAGGCTAGGGTATGGGCAGTGTGTTATAGCAATGATGGTTGTACAAATCAGGACTCAGGGCCACACTGATAAAGCATCATGGGGGGGGGGGGATCTGTTGCTCAAACAAAGACTGTAAAAACCAAGCTGATAGGCCTACCTCAAAAAAAGCTTATATCCAGGTCAATTAATCACTGTTCAAAACTTCCCAACCAGACATAGTTTCTAAGGCTAGTGTACTTTAAATGAATAGGGTGTTAGCGAACAGTCAGGACCCAGAGCAGACTCTCTGCCAGTCTTGTCAGAGCAGGTGTATTGGACTGGGTGCATGTTAATTGCTTCGTAACCTTCTCTGCTCTTAAAAGGCAGAGGGCTGCCAGCAGCACGTCTGGCATCTGGCTCACCATTTAGTCTTATTTAACGGATAGTCCATTATCAACTTTCCCATGGAAAACTTGGCACAGAGACTGGAGGGGGGAGAGAGACAGAGAGAGAGACAGAGAGAGAGAATGAAAGGAAAACGCTGAAGAGTTTGGTTACATCATGAACTGTGTGTGTGTGTGTGTGTGTGTGTGTGTGTGTGTGTGTGTACAGGCATCAACTCTGTGTAAGGCTGTGTTATAATCCCTTCTCATCGTTCCTAAATCATCTGTTTAGCTGTATGCGTCACCCAGTCCCATGTAACTGCCACCAGTCAGAGCTGAACTCTCCTACACTGAGCCTAGACTGGTACACTACCTGGGAACACTGGTAACAACTTCAAGCTTTACTGCCTGCTTGCTTGCAAACACATATGTGAAGTGGATGTGCAAAGTGTCCAAGGGATTTTAAGGATTTTCAAATTCCAAATACACCATCTCATCCAAAGTTTTTTTTTTTCCACTGACTGCTATATTCTATGTGAAGTTTTAATTCATTTGCTTACAGAGTAGGCACATTTTCAGTGATGCACAAAACAACGGAAGTGGAAACCTCCTTGATTCAGAGGCAGACTTTCCTCCACATCCTGAGCAGAGCAGTTCATGAGAGTTCATGTGAGGACAGGCTAAGGAACCCTTCTCACTGCCAGCACAGTAGCAGACCACAGTCATACAATCATACTTTTCACAACTCTACAGACTACCCAACAGTCTAAATCACAAGAGCCTGATACCAAAATCTCGTGTGAGTTTTAATGTAGGCTGTGTTATGTTTATGTGCACTAACTTTTTGTGTTTGTGTGTGCTGCTTTTATCCAAAGCCATGTACAATGCAAAAATTTGAGGCTATATTGAAGACAAAAACTACTTGTTCTTGCAGGCTATTTTTAATTTATTAAGGCTAGAACACAAAGACTAGAACACAATAGTTCCTAGTGAAAAAATAGTGAAAATGAATGAATAAATCTAAATGAATGACAGTAATCCAATGCCCTGTACTGCAAATTATAGGTATGGCAAAAAGTCACCTTTTTTTTTTTTAAACAACAATAAGAATGTGAGTGCAAACAAACTAAAGAATTGAGATATCCACATAAAACACCTAGACTAGCCTCTAACTCTATCTAGGCCAGGGGCCAGGTGGCTTGCCACCCGCTTAAGAGTAGCTCTCTAAAGATTCAGAGAAAATGTACATAAATCTCATAACATGGTCACAGAAGGTATCAAACCTGTTAAATTCTTCATGAAATCCAAACATTCAAACAGACACAGGCTAACATCTAGGCTAAAATCAAAACTAGCCTAGAGCACAAGGCGGACTATGTGTGCAAACTCTTTCAGGCCACATCTCAGCTCAGGTTTCACCACAAAACACATCAGGCAGAGATTTCCTGGTGCGCCACAGATCAGAGAGTTTTAACAGGCTGGTTTAGATGATGAACAGTCAGGAATAATATCAGAGGTTGCTCAAGAAAGCACTATCTATGCCAGCTGGTTAAATGCTGATTCAATCGCCTGAAACATAATTGAGGGTTCTGTCTATTTCTGATGCCACCATGCCAAAGAAAACCCAAAGGAGGTCTTGCAAGCCACAGAGGGTGCAGTCATCTTTGTGGAAAGACAACGACAAACTAGTCATGAGTTTTAGCTCTCAATTTAACTAATGTTTGACCAAACATTGGGTCTTTTTGCAAAAGAGCAGTTTTCATACACTAAAGATGAGCATGTTTCTCATCTCCAAAATGCATTTCCCCTTAAATGTCAACCAGAGGTATTGGGAAATATGGTCCCTCTGAGGGAAAAAAAAAAAACATTTTTCACTTGCTAGCCTGTCCAATGAATGAAACAGCCTATTTCTGCCTGTCTCTGTCAGCCTCATAACTGGTACCACCAAAACGGGGCAATGCCAGGGACAGACTTAACCAAGCTAATACCAGGTCTTAAAGCATAGGCAGGTTGTAGGCTAAGCAAACAGTTGCAAGCTACATATCAGCTCAGATTACACTGGGACAGTCTGGGTGAATGACCACATGAAATAGCCTACTTTCTGCCAGAGCACCTTTCTGCCTTCTGTGTATGGTATAAACTTCCACTGCCTGGAGTACAAACACACAAATGCACGCACGCGCGCGCGCGCGCACACACGCACACACACACACACACACACACACACACCACACACACACACACACACACACACACACACACACCACACACACACACACACACACACACACACACACACACACACAGCAGAGGCAGCAGCAGCATCACTGCAAAACCTGTGGGAGAGACATTCAGCCTTTCCCTCTGGTCCACAGGAACACAGAGGCTGCTATTTTGGGATGTGAGGAAGCAGGGAAGAACAGGAGCACAGGGAGGGTAGTGAGAGAAACAGAGCAAGGTGTGTGTGTGTGTGTGGTGTGTGTGTGTGTGTGTGTATATACACTTGTCAGAGAGTATGGCACAGAGGGTAAGACACATTCGTTTGTAACACATTTTCTGTGGCGTCTCCCAGGAGAGGATGGATCATGGTCCTCTTGAGCATCTACTACAGAAAAGGTAAAAGACAAGCTGCTGACCACTAGCAAGGCAGAGATAACATCAGGGGACATGAGGAAAGCTTTGAAGATCAAATACAGCTCAACCTTAAAGCTTGCGCACACACCCTATACTACACACATACACAGTAATAGCCTCGGCTTATATTTCATTCAAAAATGTAGAGTAAACTTTAATATAAATCAATCCACTTAGGTTAAACAACAAAAGGATAAGCCACTAAAGGATAGTATTTCTTGCCATAGGCATTCACCAACATCAATGAAGTAGAACTGCAAGTCAGAATCAATGAGCCCTGCCAAGCTTTGCTCCACCAGAAGGCAAATAATGTGAGCTGGCATTATGAGCCATTTCTGGTACCCCCTCCCCCTCGTGCACTGTGTGCTCTGCATCTCTTGCACACAGTGAATGATGACACAGCACTTGCAGGTGAGGGAGCTGCATTGCCGTGGCAACAGTATGCACAAGCACCACCTCCACACAGATGACCTCACCACTCGAGAGCAGCAACGGGGGTTGGGGGGCAGGCAAATGAGCAACAACTAATTTACCAGCAGAACTGCTCCAAAACAACAGCTAGGGCTATATCAATACATACATTTCAGCTTTACAGCTATTGCACTTAATATCTGGTTTCTGTGCTTCTGAAATGAATTGGTGAACAATCCTTAAATTATATGCATTTCCTCTTTAATCCTCAGACTGCCATAAAGTGCTATCAGATCTTCCAAATGGTTGCCAGCTTTCCCCTGCAAGACTGAACCCTTTTGATACGGAGCCAAAAAAGGGAGGGGGAGGTAGAGAGAGAGAGAGAGAGAGAGAGAGGTAACTGGGAGGGTAGGAAAGGTGAAGATTAATACACATGCACTCCCCTCTGAAGTTCATTGGCCTGGGTGATGAATGTGGGAGAGAGCACAGTGCCCTCCGCTTGGCGAGGACCAGACATCACACCAATTCATCTACAGGCCTCTAAGCCTAAGCACTGTGTGCTTCCCTTTCTTTTGGGGAGTTTATATGTTTATTTTGAAACCAAAGTCAGGGTGGGCATCAGTTCCCAGCATCATATCAATGAAATATAAACAGATTTCTGTACAGCAGCTAACCCCAAGATCAAGAAAACAAACAGTTTAAAGAAGACGATACAAAAATTAAGTCATTCAACCCTTCATTGAGCTAACAGATATGTCAATGAATATTCAATACTGAGTCAATTCATCACAGCCATGCCTGACATTCACTGTGGCAGGTTGAGGCCCAAAAGGAAAGCAGGATCTGGGTCAACAAAATCAAACACCACCTTCACCAACACTGTCTAATGTTTATTCTCTTTCATGTTGATTGCCACATATGTCTGAGGTCATCTTCATAGACAAACAAATGCCAGGTGTAACCAGGAATGCACACAGCCAGTACAAAGAGAACATCTTTTCAGATTACCACAGTAATTTATGCTATCAGTTGAGGCTCTGCCAGGACACGACTAGGCTACACTACAGTCAAACTACTTGAACCACTTTTCACTCACTTCACAGTTCCTGCAAAGACAGGAGAGCCAAAGAGTAAAAGTACACACAAAAATGTTCAAGCAGCCACAGAAAGCTGACAGGGATTGGAGATAATACACATATCTGTACAACATTTCTCAATACTCATCTGTGAAGAAATCAAATACCTCTTCCAAGTTTAATAATAATAATTTTAAAAAGTATTTACACAGTGGGTCTATCACACCCTGCTGGGATAAAGCTCCTAGAACCCCTTTCTCTGTTATTACCAGTTAATAACATTCAGTGATTCCACGCCCTTGGTCACAGACAGTTCATATTTGTCTGTTTGGAGCAATGTCTTCTGATGTCAACTCAACAGCATGATTCACTGGAACAGATGAGCTAAATTTGATGAGCATTCAGGCCACCTCAAGGATACTCCAGAGATATATGTCAGACAAGCATGCATGCTAACCACACACACACACACACACACACACCACACACACACACACACACACAAGAAGGCGCTCGCTCTCTTTCTGCTTCTACTTTTCCCTTTATTCTTGGACACAAATCAACCAAGCACACTAGTGCTTACAAAGGTTATGGGGCCATGTCTCTCTTACTGCATGTGTGTATGCATACTGTATGTGTGTGTGTGTGTGTGTGTGTGTGTGTGCACGAGCTTCACGGCACTGATGGGTTGCTGCAGTTCATTCATGGATGACACACCCCCCAATGGTAAGGTTGCTAATAGGACACTGCTGCCCATGTGAGCTTGATATCTACTTCTCAGCCAATCAAGGGAGACTCCCTGCTAGCACACAAGCTCACATGCTGCTTCTGCATGAACACACAACACACATAACCAGCGGCATCTCTATCTCTCTCGCTCGCTGTCACTCTCCCTCTCTGTAACTGATGAATGATGGAATTAAAGATTGAGCTTGAACACCTTCATGGACACAGACATCTGCACAGAACAATACTTGTCTAAAAATGCTAAGAGGGCTTTCCAGATGGCTTACTAAGATGGCTAGCCCATAGGGAAAAGGTGCTTATGCCCCCTCACAGTGAGTCATCTCCTGTTACAAGACCAGCGGGAGCTAGGAGTCAGCCTGTCACTACAGGGAATATTTAGCATGCCCTCAGATTATTCTTAAGTAATTGACTAGAGGCTACAATCCATTACACTTATTATTAATCAGAATACCAATGAATGTAAATATTTTTTGGAGTAACATGCAAAGTCAGTTTCCCTCTGTGTCAATCTAAAGACATAAAAAAAAGAAGATTACTGCAAGATATACCTTTTTGGCAGTCAAGTTCCACTTCTATTCAACAGTGCTGCGTTGTATCCCAATACAATTCTGTATTTATTGTAAAATCCCTTGTCACATTAAAAAAAAGACCGGCATATGTACAACTTATCCCAGAAACTATCCATGGCACCACTAAAACTGGGAAAGAGGATGCAGCTACTCTCGTCATGCGCATCACAGATGGTGTCCCGCCCCCCCTCCTCCGCGAAGAGCAGAACAGACTTTTCTGAAGGTAAACAACAGCCACTCCCCCTACAGACAGCCCAAGACGGGAAGCTGCGGGATTCGGAAAACATGCAATCTTATCTTGAAGCAAGTCTTAATCTCAATGATAAATATGTTGTACATATAAGACCGTTCCCCTTACATTTGAAGTTTCATTACGAGATTACAGCTTACTTGATGGGTCTAGCGATTGCAACTTAACCAGCCAACAACCAAACAGAATTTCTCCTAACCACCAACCTATGCTCAGCAGCGAATATACGGCTGCCATAACAGAAACCAATCCCTGTCAAAGACGTCCAAAAATCGCCCAACTCCGTAGATACTACCAACCCAGCTGATCTGAAAATGAAGCGACAGACTCCGACAAACCGCACAGTCCTGCTTCGAATAGGTTCAACGCGACAGCAGGACACGCTTGCTCGCGCCCTGCTAAATGTGCGCCCTCGTGGGCAATTATTCACATTAACACAGCCAGCTAAAAGCAGTTTATGATTTCAAACGCGCGGAAACTGTTTGATGTTCCTTTAATTTCATGAACTCATACATATATAGATTAATGTAAAACCGTCGAATTTACTGACACACAGAATCACGTTGGCTGTAGCTACTTTCAGAATCTTCTGGATAAAAGTTACAGCTGTCTAACGTAACATTTTTGGGTCCTAATAATGTCATCTGACCTACATGCATCATCTATGAACATAAGCTAACGTTACCGCTCGTCTGTAAGACAAGTGCGTGCAACCTCCCCGCTACAACTAACATTAGCAAGCTCAGTATAGCATAACATAACCCAAGTGACCAATAGCAACGTACATCTTTACCTTGTTTCCAGTTTACTGTAGAAAGTATAACGTCCTCCGTCCTGGACGATGTCGGGATATCTGGATACCATTTGAAGCTACACACATGTAGCTTCAATGGTAAGTCACCACCGTTAGTGAAATACCAGTGCAGCTAGACAGCTAGCTAGTTAGCCAACACTGACTTTCCACGTTGGTGCAAACGTTAGTATGAGCCCAAGTGCTGCTGTGACAGCACGAAACAAGATGCTCTCCAAATAGTGAAAATTAAAGTACCTTACGCCAATCTTATTCAGCTGAAGGATCTATCCACGACTCAGAAAAAATCTCTGAAGACTGTGACGAAGGGTTACGCAGCCTTCGTCTAAATATTACAGTTGCCTGACTTTCTCGGGGTATCACGCATAATCCAAATTAGCAAGCTAATATTGTTAAATTCTCATCTGAAAGAACCAACAACCTTGCTTGCATCTGTAGCTTGTATATCAGTGTTAAGCAGGCTAGCGTGGTAAGCTAACTAATTGAAACTGCAAAACCATGTCGCATTTCGATGGTAACGTTAGTTCAGGTTTAGTCTTGTACCCATCAGGTAACGTTAATGTTAATGCAAATCACATGACTGCCTCTCTCTCCGATTAATTGAAAGAGTATCCAGAGCGATATTTTAGAAATACACAAGAGAGGCTAACTGGCTAATGTAGTTGCGCGACGTTCTGCTTAAAAACATTTCGACTTCGTGGTTTCTTCCTCAAGCTACCTCAGTCGTTCTTTCCCTCGTCTGCGATTGCACAGTAACGTTACAGGCATACACACTGAGTCTTGCAACCTTACAACAAAATAAGCTCATACTTAAAACTCTTTTGGCGCCATATTAATGACGTACTTAGAATTCACCGTTACAAACAAGCATACTACAAGACAACTCAACATTAATAGCCATGCACAATCTGCAGCGAGGACAAAACCAACTTTACGTACCTGTCAAGTTTCTTCAAAGAGTGATAGCAACCATTAAGATAACGTCAACGGCTTGTCGAATCAGTAAATGGGGCGGTTCGTGATAGTATAACCGTCCATTTTACATGGGCGACGATGGAAGCGGGTATCGACAAAACAGATCTGTATCTTTGTTAAAACGTTGAAGTTGCAGAAATCGGTTGCATATGAAATAACCCAATAATGTGATCCACCTGAACTTTCTAATCAAACACATGAGCCTTTCGTGCCAGTAGAAGACCAACGACACAGTGCTACTTCAACACTCCTAACGTCAAGTAATATGCGCTTCCTCTTAAAGTCGTGTTAAGGTAGGGCTCAGGTGCGCAGTTCATTTCAGCGCTGCATTCTGCATCAACTTTGGAAAACCCAAACTGTCATTTTTTGGTAAAATTCAGTCGAACTTTTGTCGAGAAGCTAGCATCACTCACGATTAAGGCAAAGCATTATAATCTGGATTAAAAGGCATGTGCTTAACAGAAAAAACTACTTAATTTGTATGTCCTCCTTCCCTTTTCTGTCATCTAAAACAAGGATAGGAAAAGGAAGGAAAAATCGTTAAAATGTTAGAAGGAAGCCCCAAAGGGCATTCTGGTTTGAGAAGCAACTAGCACTTTGACTTCTCACTTTGATGTTACTCACACAGCAATGAGGCACAAAATGAAAACAATTAATGTAGACATTCCCTGAACATCAGTTGTCCCCAGGGATATTACATTCTGTGTTGGTCATCATATGCGGTATGTATGTACAAGAGAGAGTGAGAAAGGGACGTCTTTGTGATAGATTACGTAAGTATTTGGTTCTCTTTAATTGGAAAATGGAATCTAGGATCTCTCACCTAACTATGCAGGGAGGGGGAGGTGACACAATTGAGTATGTGTCGTACAGATGTATGTGTGGTACCGAACAGGTAGACTTTGCATAAAATATTTTTTAAAACTCAAGACCCTAAAGGTCGTATATAATATGTTTACATTGCCCTCTGCAGACCAGTAGTTGGAAATGTTCATGTGAGTTGCATTATGCTTGGCCGCCAGAGGGCATTGTCGGGAAATGCAACGAGTAAAACTTATCAGCGCACGCATGCGCATGAAAGTCCTCAACCGACGGACGGAAACGCATGTGTACTATTCAGAAACCACATAAACAGACTCCAGGTTGAATGAAAATGACTGAGATGGCTTCAGGAGATGTCGAAGACTTTATTGAACAAAACAGGCAACTGGCTGATCGTGTAGAAACATTTCGTTCAATATCAGAGAGCGAGAAGCATTGGAAATCAAGAAGAGAGTTCATTTTTAGGAATATAAACGATTATGAGGATTCTCATCTAGATCATCTTCTCGCTTTGTCCATGGTCTGGGCAAATAACGTCTTCCTGGGCTGCCGGTTAGATTTCTTTTTGTATTTTAGTACACTGCGAGCTTATTGGCATATTATTTAGGTAGCCATTATACTGCTGAGTGTACGTTCATTTTGTTACAGGTACAGCCCGGATCTCGTCGAAAAAGTTCGCGTTATGGCAGAGGGAATTGTTGTTGAAGATGCTCCCGTGTTCAAGACCAGAGACGAGATCATGAAACAGCAACAGCAGGTAGCGTTGGCAAGATGCGTTTAAAGAAGTGGCACAATTCAGTAACTTAGTCAGTCAGTGCTTATTACGTTTGTGCGCAGCTGCAGTATTTTCACATCCAGGATGTGGCTAATATTTATGTAAGTTATTTCCATATCTCAGTAAACTCCTGAAGAAAATGTAGGCTACTATTAACACCAGTGTTCTTTGATAGGCCTATGTGTGCAAATACTTGTGTCCATAGTATGCAAAAAATAGCCCTAACTTAGATCTGTACTCAACTCTATGCTCAACATTTTAGTCCTCTTAGCAGACCACATGCACTATAGCCTCATCCTCTTTAAAAGCTCCCAAATACTGCGATAGTTTTCTTTACTTGGTTATGACAGTAACGTATAAACGTAGTTCAGTACAATTACATATTGTACACATTAGGAATGCCCAGACAATGCATTAACATGGGTTAACTTGTAAAACCTGTACTCTCCAGATGCCAAACCACAGAGCCCTGCAGACAGTAAACTGGTTAAATAGACTCCATATTTCATTAAAAATAAAAACATTCCTCTCTCAAATAAAAAAGAGGGCTTAAACTTTTTATAAAGTGCCCCCCCCCCCCCCCCCCCATATCAATATATGTATAGACCTGGAGACTAGAACGGCAACTTCATCATATCCTTGGCAAAACGTTTTAAGTCATTAAAAAAAAGTTTTTAACATACACACAGAATAATGTACTCTCAGCTAAAGAGTCTAATATGTCATGAACATGGTAAAGACTTCACAATATCACGATCACACAAAACAATCTATGCACTATGTACCATCTATGCATGTTGCTTTACTTGCTCTTTAATGGATAGGCCTATGTTTTAAATTATATGCCCATTACCAAAATGTTCTGATGTTTGAATATTGTGAATAACTTTAGTGCAGCTGTAGTTTCAACATTTGAGTTTATTAAATAGTAGCTTTATTAATAACTATTTTCATTATTTTCTTTATTTTAGCGGAAATGAACAAATGCCTGGAACTGACGTGGATTTACTATGAAGAAGAGTCAAATCTTGCCCCTGAATGAACAAAATGATTTGCTCATCTTGCTGGATTGTGAAAGGTTTTAGGCTGTTAGCCTTATAGTTTAGTTTTACAAAGTTCTAAAACCCCTTTTTTAAATCATCATTTTAACCTTTTTATAATGCTATGTCTTTACAAAATAAACCTGTCAAGAGACCTATAACTGTCTGATCAGATACTCAAATATTTTACCTCACACATTAATAAATACAATCAATCATTCAAGTTGTCTGAAAAATGTTTATTATCTTTATACAGCATATTATATGTATAAATTGTTTTTCATATAGGGTAACTTAACAAAAAATACTCAACTTATCCTTTTCATATCATAGACACTAGTAACATTACCCTTATTTTGAAATTACTTTTAAATGACTTCCATTACAGACATATATTTGATTTGAATTGCAAGAGTTGAATTATTCTCGGGGGGGTGGGGGTGAAAGAAGGTGCAACTGGCTGGTAGCTATTGTGGACACTATTTATGAACCCAACATTTCACGCAACAGCTAACAATTTTATCACATTCCTTGTCATGGTGTGTTGGACCTTAAATCAACAGAGTTTGATTAAAGTCACTCTCAGTCTTGGGGACAACTCTGACTACAAATTCAAAACCAACAACAGTAAAAGCTATTTCTTTTACAACATAATGAGAATAATGCCAGTTCATCACTTAAAATAACGTGGCCTATTCTCACCATCCATCAACAACAGTAAGAGCATCAGTCCAAAAAGATATATTACAAATTCTGTTTGGAATAATTTATTTCACATCATGCAATAAAAATAACAATAGCACAATATTGTTTATCTTAAAATTTGTCTGCAAGCATGTAATAAGACCCTACTGACTTAATGTGTGATTTCCCTCGTAATTGTTTACTTGTGTGGCACTTGAGTTCTTGGATGATGATCATGAATTGATAAACTGATGAGGTAAATGAAAGTTTGAAATATTTTTCATAAAGAATGAGGCACACTTGCACTTGTAGTGTTACGAGTCCACCCAGCTCTGCTCGACAATGGCAGAGACTCGCTTCTCATATTCCCGTTTGTTCTCTTGATAAAGCTGGGCAGCCTGACTGTTTGCGGGGCTGTTGGGATTTGGCTCGTCCAACAGAGACTGAATCATGAGTAAAAGGAAGAGACAATGTAGGTGGTACAGTCAAACTAATATTAACCTCAAAAGCAAAAAGAAAAAAGCAGCTTCAGATGTGCAGTCATCAATAACTAGTGATGGTTTATATTTGCCAAGGTAACCAACCTGGATTGAAGTCAGAATGGATGACACATCATAAGTAGGACTCCAGCGATTTTGTAGAATGTCTAAACATATACTTCCATCGGCATAAACTGTGGTACACAAAGGTAATCGGTGAGAAACACAGCAATGTGACAGAACATGGACAATCACCGTATTATTGAAATATTTTGTGCAGTTTTTCATGTAACCTCTACAGGTGAATACAACGAATCCCCAAATTTCATGTAATCATTTACATCATAAAAATCTGGCACTGTATTGCCATTACGGATGAGACAAAAAACAAGTCTACTTTCCATGGAATAACCCTAAAACTAAAAAATAGACCACCACCGCTAAAACAATATACCCAAGAAGACTAAAAAAAGTGTCTGGTGTGTCAGTATTGTCATTTTATATAACATTCAGTATCTAAAATCTTACCATTTGGGTGAAACATTTTGGAGCTAAATCTAACAGTGGGGGGTTTATTGGGGTACTCTTCCGAAAATTCTATCACAAGCTTAAAGGTTCCTGTGGAAAGACATACAATGAAAGTGGAAAATAACTATGCCACCGATTGTAAATCCATGTCAACACAGCACATATTTACATGAACAAGTTAGACTTTAAAATTGGGAAACTGACAAAGTAAGATAAGAAAGTTGTCAACAGTTAGACCAAGGAAAGTTGAAAAGATGAAAACAGACTACAGTGTAAGCCTGAGGTATCTGTGTGTCATCAAGCTGATGCCAATATTGTTCTACACTTTGTTTCGATTTTAGTCAAAATCCTGACATCACTTCAAATTCTGTCATTCATCATTAGCTTACTTTCAAAATATCTATCGTCTCAGTCTCCAAATTAAGAAGTCATAGCAAACTACATCCTGCCCTAATGGGATGTATTTGTTGATGCCAAAACTACACAGATACTGTATTTCATGGTTAACTGTTTATGACAGGTGCCTTACCATCCTCAAATGGTGTCCCCACAGGTCTGAAAAGAAAGATGTAACAGTTATTTCTACAAAAACATCCTACGCAGTAGGCTACTTTTACATCAACAAGATAGCACATGTTCAAATTATGTTTCATTGTATTCAAAGCAATTTATAAAAGCCTTTTTGACCTCTGACCTATGCTGTAAAAATTCAGATATAAGAGATGTGGGAAGGGAAGTGTTATGGCTCACCCAAAAATAACAGCATTCCACAACATTATATTGTTTTCTGAGGGGGCTCCACTTACTCCAGTTGGGGGATCTTCTTGAAGTCTTATGAAAAAAAAAAGGTATGGGAAACAATTAATATCTGCAGCAGGTCCTCCTATTTGACTGAAAAGGGATCTCAGTTCAGGTACATATGCATAAACATGTAGCTGCAGACTGACTTGTGGAAGATATTAGCTTAGTACTTTAAAACAGATATTCAGTAAGAAGCTGATGTATTTTAAATCAAGCTGGACATCACTGAACTCCCATCTCACTGAAAAATATGATTCAACTGCAAATCATTTAGCCAGTGTGTGTCTGCTTTGGCTGAGTGTTGCCACATCCAGTGAAACTCACAGAACTGTGTACATGATGCAATAATGATACAAATTGTTCAATACTAATGGAAGAAGTCTTGAATATACCAGCCCTGATTTTTTCTAGCCACGTTAAATTCCACATGGTCTCACAACTTTTAGAGGCCTATTACCTATGTTCTTATGGGTGTAGCATACTATTATTTTATCATTTAGTGTATACCACTTGAAGATACCCAAGATCCTATGACAAAAATGTGTTGCAGGTCATACTCATCGAAGAATATTGGCTGCTCATACAAATAACGTTGCATATTGTCCACAACACAAGTGGTTTCCAATCAAATATTTGCTTTACATCCCAATTGTCAGATACCAGACGTATTAAGCATTAAGCAGGAGCAGACTAGATAGCTTACTGATGTCATTATGAAGACTATCGTTAACTGCAATCTGTTTTACATATGCAACAAACAGGAGGGGTAAGCAAGGTTGCTGAGATAGCCTATATCTTCAAGAAATTGTAGGCTAAAGCAAATCAATAACGGAGACAAGGAAACACTTCCTCAACTATAGGCTACTGTAAAATTAGACTATAGCCTTGTAAAACATTGACGTTAGTTGCATAAGCAACAGCCTCACGTCAAAGGTAACGTTATGCCTACTGTAAAGCGATTAAGAAACCCATAATGTGGATTGCCTTTGTCAGCGGCAGTTTATGACACTGTAATGGTTTCACTATTTCCTAAGTAACATATCGTCAGTAATGCTGGGTAGCCCATAGCTAGCTTTAGCTAGCAAATGGTTTATTGCTATGGTAAACGTTAGCCGACGTTTGAGGAATTATCATTAAGGCGTTTGTTATATATGGCCATGCAACACCTGCATTAATGTAAACATTACCCTTTCTTAAGCATGCCTTGAATCTAAGGCGACCTAAACAAACTGAAAAATAAAGGATACGCCATTATTACAATCGACAGGCCTTTGTGGCAACACTTCGTTCACCAAGCTGACTTGCTAGCAAGCAGAATGCTGAAATTGCATAGGGTACTAGCTTCATTTTCAGAACCCTTGTTAATAAAACTGATGTTACCTTTTGAAATCTCTCATAAGTCGTCGTCTTGCCGGAGTGGACATGGTGGTAAGGCAAGGAAATTCGCTTTATGTCATAAAATGTTTCGGCACCGGTGAGATTGGACAGTGGTGGCAAGGCTTGTATTTTTCTTCTCCCAAACAACTATAGTGACGTCATATACTTGCACAGGAAAATGACAAGAGATTCGATTCTAAACCATTCTTTGTGTCTGGTTACTTTGTATCATCATATAGATCAAAAGTAAAAATATTGCTTCCTTTCAATGGTGATTTTCAAAGCGGTTCTTGAAGCGGTGGTGGGACCAAATATTTTGTCACACGGAGCTACACCATCTAATGAGAAATGCAGTTGCCTTGAACTAACGCCTTTGTAATAGTTTAGTTCATTTCAAGATCAGTTATCCATCGTAATACGATGTGATGGTCAATTAAATGTGTAGAATTCACCACTGATGAGAGTCCGCGTTCTAGAAAAAGACCATTTATGACTTGATGTCTATTGTCATGGTCACCAAGTTCTGCTGTTCACTAACTTTAGGATGGAATTGAATTGTGTGTGTTGCAGCAGTGGTGTAACAAGCGTTTAGATTTCAAGTTTCAAGATGACCAGAGGAATATTGTGGCAAAATTAACAACTTGTAGGGCTATCCATAAAAAATGGATATGTATGAGAACCTCGGTGTTGTTGGTGAGGGAAGTTATGGAACAGTTTTGAAATGCAGACACAAAGAGACAGGGCACATTGTGGCTATTAAAAGGTTCATTGATAAAGAAGAGGACAAATCAATGAAGAAAATTATCATGAGAGAAATAAAGCTCTTGAAGGTAAGAGAGAATCAAAAGGGAAGTCTACTATATTTTTTATACAGAGTATGGTTATGGTTCAAAAATTGATAATTGAAATAGCAGTTTAAAGTGGTCATAAAATGCTACTAATAGTAGAATGCTTAACCACACTTTCAATAGCAAATGCTACACTGATCATGATGATTTACAAACCTGGACTATGAGTAAAATTGGTTTTGTATGTATTTTGCAGCAATTTCGACACGAAAATCTTGTCCACATGTTGGAAGTATTCAGATACAGGAAACGCCTTTTTGTTGTTTTTGAGTTCATTGATCACAATGTTTTGGAGGACCTTGAACGACATCCCTCGGGTCTGGAGATTAGGCGTCTCAGGAAGTATATCTTCCAAATACTGAGAGCAGTTGATTATCTCCACACCAGCAATGTAAGTACTCAGTGTAATATGCCCTAGGGTTATTTTAAGGCGTGATAATTATGGCATCTGATTTTCCACCTTGACAATAGACAAACCAAACAAAGGCACTATGCCACCAATCAAAGTACAAGGACAAAAAAAGATTTGGCATTGGCTACAGGTTGGCACTGATAAATTGAGGAGATAAATCACTGGGGATAAATTCCTGTTCATGACTATAGGCTATATGCTATTATCTCAACAGATTATTCATAGAGACATAAAGCCAGAGAATGTGCTGGTGTCCAACTCTGGCATTGTCAAGCTCTGTGACTTTGGATTTGCTCGCACACTGACACCAACTGGTGAGCCCTTCACTGATTATGTGGCCACCAGGTGGTATCGAGCTCCTGAGCTACTGGTGGGGGACAAAAACTACAGCAAGTAAGTATTAGGTACATACTGAGTGGGTATTTGTTTTAAATGTATCCTATACAAGTCTAGGATTTTTCAGCGACCGAGCTCCCCCCAAAACATGTGGTGGAGGAGGATGTGCTCCTCCTAACCCTGTTAAAGTGTCAAACACTGTACCCCAAACTGCTTCCACTGAGCAGGCACCCATTTCCCAAAAGCATAGTTGCTAACCATTTAATCAAGTTGGTTGGCAATTACCAATTGCCAAACTTAGTTAGCATCTATGCTTTTGGGAAATGGACTCCAGGTTGGCACCTTGCATTCAGTTGCCTCTGCCCGTTTTTTAAGTGAATGTAAATAGTGGTTGTGCTTACACAGAGGAACCCTGTACCTCCTTCCAAAGGCCATGTATCTCACTCTCTGGCTATTAATCTACCCAGGTATCCCATCTCATGGGTTCACTAAAGAAGCTATGTGTAGCACTTTTATGTCCAGATATCCAAAAATGACCAAGAAACAGCAAAGGAATGTTAACAACTATTATGTTAAAAACATCTAAGAATGTGTCCACATATCCAGTGAGTTAGCATGCAAATCAACTAGTTGTTGCTTGGCTTTCTTATATCACATGCTCCCATATGTGTCCACTCTGTCAAATATATTGCAAGGAAATGTTGTGCTAAATATTATGCTATGTTATGTTATGTTAAATTATCAAGATGACTTGAAATGAAATGACTAATATTCCATTGGAAAAACCCATATCGGCTTTAAAGAGATGCTTTCCCCCCAATTTCACAGGCCTGTGGATGTTTGGGCTTTTGGCTGTTTGATAATAGAGATGGCAACCAGCAATGCTTTTCTCACAGGTTCATCTGACCTAGACCAGGTACACAAGATTGTCTGCAAAGTGGGTAAGATCTTCTTGCTGTATTGAATTCTTTAATGTGAGTTAAAATACTCCAGAATGTCCCTTTAATTGGATATGCATACATGTACACTTTCAGGCCCTTTAACCCACCATCAGCAGGACCTGTATTTCAAGAACCCTATATTTGCTGTGGCTCGGCTACCTGAGGTTCAGTTGCCCAAGGATCACAGAAAGAAATTCCATCAACTCCCAATTACATTAGCAGACTTGGTTGATGTAGGTTTGCTGTAGGACCCCTGTATGAAGACAGACATGTTTTTGTTTAGCCATCTCTTGTTTCAGCAAATCTTTTCTTTTCTCAGGCATGTTTACAGATTGATCCAGCTGACAGAGCCACCTGTTCCAAACTGCTCAATCACCAGTACTTCACCAAAGACCAGTTTAGTGAAAGGTGACTCAAAACACCTATTTTTGGTTCCTTGTCATTTTACCTCTGCAGTCAGACTAAGAAACTGATGTTTTTATTCAATTCCTTGCAGATTCATTCCTGAGATACAGGCATTAGTCATGAGAGATGCCAAATATTACAACACTCAGTGGTGCTACAGTAGCACGTCTGTTTGCGTATCATCGAACATCGTCAAAAGACGTACCAGAGTATGCACTCCAGTTTTTGAGCTGTATTCAGGCTTGCATGTGTACAATGGCATATAACCAAGTCTTTTATTTGTTAAATGAATGCATTCATCTGTTAATGTCAGTGATTGGTGTGCACTGTACTGTAATTGATTGCCGTGATTCGCGTGATCCATGGAAGCCTCTATTTATTTCAGGATGCAGAGAGAGAAAAACGAGGGAAAGAGGAAAGCACCGAGCCAAAGCACTCCAGAGCCAGCCGCAGGCATGGGAGGGTGATGGTGGACAGCCCAGTCATTCATACCACAGCCTCCTCTCCTGAGATGATGCTAGATAAAAACATTGCTCCCATCACCTTTACCATGCCACGAATCAGCCAGGGCAGTAACTTGTATGGAGCAGCCCCATCCTACACAGAGGCCAACAAAACACGGTTAGCCTGTAATCATTAGAACATTTGAGGACCAAGCATAACGGTTAGCTGACAGGCTGGTTTATTAATTAATTTATTGATTGACTGTTTAGGACAAATAAGGTGAAACGAAGACCAAGTCCTGCAGATATGGCACTGTTAAATAGCCAGCAGTCTGAGAGCAAAACTCAGGTAATTAAAGCCACAAAAGTCTCTTTTTAGGGCCTTGGTGTGATTAGTGGGGGATGATGATGAGAAGCTTTATTTTCTATTTATTATCATTAGGGACAAAGGCAAACTCTGAATTGAAATGTATCATTTGTAAAAGGCAAAAATAGTCTTGTTTAGCCCATGTTTTAGTTAGGATTCTGTTTAGCAGCAGAGTCATGGACTCCAGGTAGAGATGGTGGGCCTGACCAAGAAAAAGGTGCGGACTGTTGGTGATGTGCGTTTTCCTAACCTTCCCATAGTTAACCACCAGATGGAGATGAAAACCACAGATGGTAAAGAGTTCTTTGATTTGTTGTAACAAGGCTATGAAATTTAATGAATAATCGAGCATTTCACCTTGATGGTTTAAGAGTTTGATGTGTAGTAATAGACAAAAAAAACCCTACTGACTATGCTTGGCTACTTGACATAACGTCTTATAAATCATATTTTGGTGTGTTTAGTTTTCCCTTCTATCACCAACATAGTATGAGTTAATTTCTTCTTTGAGCTCCAGTATGTAGGCTGTGTTCTTTTTTCCCCCATTCAAGTGAAATCAGCAAAGCCCACAAGGAGAGAGCAGAGGAAGTGTGATGACTCTAAAATACCAACATTAGTTCAATTTGATTTTGACTTGGGGAAATAGGACCTAAATAGGTGAGATTAGGAGAATTATTCTATTATTTGTATGCATCAGCAAATGACAGGGTTGTCTCAGCCTGTAGACACATGTACAAATAAGAGAGAGAGGGAAAATTGTTGTTCTGGTTCAGGTAACTCAGAAACTTAATCTACTATACCTGAACTCCAGTTTGGTAGTGTATCTTTGAAATGACATTATTTGGTAGCATACACACAATGGATTCATTATTTCGGGGCCAGCATCCTGCTGTCATTTTTCATCTGTAGAACAGCTATATGTTTGGGGAAAAACAAATACAGGTGAATATTACCAAGATCTACATGTAGTGAGTGTGAGTTAGAAAATTTGAAGTTGACTGCATGATGTAGCTGACTATGTAACCAGTAGCATGTCATATAGAGTCAAATACTGCATAGATGGTTCATGTACTACCTATTGGCCTAAAGTTGGGAAGGAATTTTAGGGATATTACTAGAGCCCAGCCGTTCAAAAGTTATCTGGTCAGATTTCAGATAATGGATTGGCTCAAATCTTTAAAATGGGTTGTTCAAAGGAAACTATAGGTTTTTAGATTACGTAATCAAATCTTGGTTTTGATTTGGATCAAATTTCAAAAATATGTTGTGCAGTTTGTGTTGTGTGCTGTGAAGCCCTTACCAGTAGGCCATGGTTGCCCCAAGTTGTATTAGTTAACCCACCACATAGGTCCATATTGGTTAATTGACCAGTAGATTTTGAAATTATGTATCATTTTGTTGCAAATGTTTTTTTAGAATGACAACAGCCTTATAAGTGTAGAAAAAGTATCCTAATATCAGTTACGGGCACTCACTGAGCATATTTTTTTTTTCTTTTAACCCATATGTGATTTTAAGGCAGGTGGAAAAGAAGAAATTGAATGCTTCCCACTCAGGAATTCTTTACATGAAATTAAATATCCATAAAATATGTATATGTATGTGTGTGTTTGTGTACGTGTGTGTGTGGGGGGGGAGTGTGTGTATAACTTTTTCCTTCATTGTGAGAATATATGAATAGGAAAACCTATTTCAGCAAGCTTGCTAGCCTACTTCCTGGTGAAATAATATTGTTGACAGATATGTTCACACTGTTATTGCACATATAGGCCTTCATGCATACAGGTGCAGATCAGACAGCACAAAAATACACATTCATGTCTCACACAACCAAACAGATAGGCTACACACAGGCATATATAGACTCTTTTCATCGCAGATACAATTAAATATTTTTGTATTCTGTTAAAAGTGTTTAGTTTAGCTTGCCATTGAAAAAAATGTTGCAGCAGTATGCCTAATGCTCAGTTGATTTGCAAGAGACTAAAATACAGTTTATTTTGCAGCTATTTTGAAACGTTTGATAGGATTATCATGATAGATATGGACGCAGTTTTGACATATTGTGTAATTATTTTAAAACCTATGACTGCATTATCATAGTGATAGTCTAAGGGCGCGGCTGTGATGCTCAAACCAATAGATATAGCCAACCCTTGTATCACTTGGTAGTAACTGCAGTGCTCAATTTGCTTGCGCCAATCGTACAATGTTTACGTGAAGGCCAATGAAAAAGAACATTACTGCTGGGAAACCAATGAAAACACAGTATTCGGTAGATTGTCAAGGGTGGGACGAAGGAGTCTGACGTCTTCGCAGTTCCTCGTCTGGCTTCGCCTTGATTTAGTTATCAATCAGTTGAGGGGCCGTAACAGCTCATACTCTTGTTGAACAGTTCAATTCGGTACAAATTTTCACAAAACGGGGGAGGGTACAGGAATCAGTGGAAGGTTGTTTTTTTGTAAAAGAAAAATATAGGAAACTGAGCTGATTAAAACAACAGATATGGACGAAAAGGCGTTTACGAAGGAACTCGATCAATGGATAGAGCAACTGAATGAGTGCAAACAGCTTTCAGAAAATCAAGTCAAAACGCTGTGTGAAAAGGTAAGTATCATTCTGTCATTTTACACAACCTCTTCATCCTGATGTTTAAATTAAACGGCAACGTTGACCGGTGTTTTTTGGCAGCACGGCAAGCATTAGCAAGCAAGCCTGCCATCAGTGTCACAACATTGCTAACATAAGAGCGCATTACCCTGCGTTAGTTTAAAGATGGCGGTGTACGTAGCCTTCTACTGAAGTTTTCTCATTTAATCAAATTCTTGGAAAATGTGAATCGAATGAAACGTGGTGTCTGTACCCGTGGCAAACATCTACTTTTATCTGTCGAATTATTGTGACTTTCATTTAATTATAACAATAAAGCAACAAAATTAGTCATTTTGTGCAACGAAACGATTTTCGATTCAAGTTCGCCAAAATGGGTAACGTTAGCAAGCTATCGCGCCGTCAGTGATAGCTCCCGGTTAGCCTACCTTAGGTTGGGTTGGTTGCAAGGGCTAATTGATGGCGTTATTTTGGATAACCAACATTACTACATTAGATATCTTGTCGTCACATATTGCCGTGAATTACAGGCCTTTGAGTGTGCTGTATGTTATACCGTTAGTTTCGTGTTCTTTTAGTTACATTTAGAAAGTGATCTATTTTCTCAAAATCCGTAGGATACCGTCTTCCTGAAGTAGCAGTTAGCCAGCTTATATTACCTAGCTAACTAGCAAGCTAGACATTCTTAAAATGGCGCCGATTCCTATGGTAAATCTCGTTTATGGATAATTATGCTGCCATCTGCATTCCATTGTGTAACAGTTACACTTAAGATTACTAAAATTCAGCGGTTGCAGTATTTTGCGATAAATTCACGGCGTGTGTCCAGGATGCATAGTATTATGATATCAGAGCCAAACAAACGCGGAGAAGATGCATAACATTAGCAAGTTAGCTGTCAGTCTGGGAGGAAGAGTTTTCTTGATGGTTTCATCTCTAATGTTTGCCTAGGATTTAGGCAGCATGAACATTGTCATTCAAGCAAATTGTCATACCCAGTTAGGGTTAGTGAGTAAGTAACGCTAACTTAATGTCTTATGTTTATTGCAAATTTCTACTGCCGCTAATATGTTTCCTCAGATTCTTGATGCGCCCCAGTCCTCTGTGATATTGTTGAAGTTTTAGCGATGTGTGGAGGATGTGCGTGCGTGACTAGGTGGTGTATGGTAAACATGCCAGGGGCAGGTTTGGTACATAAGCCATTTGCCAAGTCGACCAGAGGTGTCAGAACGCAGAAAGTTAATGTTATCTTTATTGACTTAATTCAGAGAAAGTTTGTCCCAAACGTCATTTCCCCAGCTGATAAATAGTAATGTCACTCACTTCCATTTGCAACTTGACAGCCCCTCACCATAAGTAGGTCAGGGGGACGTTTCGGTCTGCTGTATGTGCCGTAGAGAGGATTTAACCTCGGTATTTACAACGTTGTGTAGCTTTTAACCCTCTTGGGCGACTAAATAGTAAGCGTGCTACCACAACAGATATTTACTTTTATAGTGTGTAGCAAAGCAGCATTGCAAGGCCCACAAGCACAGCCTGCTCAAACAGAGTTGATGCATAGGCCTACAGCTCAGCCCTGTGGGTTGCAAGAGACATTTTACATTTGCATTTTTATTCACCCATGGTTTCCTCTCAGACTGCTCTTGAAAGTAAATGTTGCTTATTGGTTAGGTGGGCAGTGTATCAGGTTGTTTGCAAAGGGAAACTATAACAGCACAGAGCTCACAGTGCAAATATTGAGCCTAACCAAAAATGCACATCTGGCATTTGTCACTTCATTGTTGTGGATATTATAAATGATGTCTTGTGTGTTGACAAGCTTAAGTTTTATCTACATGTAGGTTCTATTTTTATATTGGGTAATGTTGCAAAACCATAATGACTGCAGTCATGTGGCCCATTTTGTGTTTCATACTCAAGCAATGGCTGTTTTGGTGTTGCACACCCTTTGAAAGCAGTTCTCTTGCGGTTGTTGATATTACATTAGACATGGCGAAACACCTTTTCAATGTGCAAGTCCTTTTGCCCAGACCTTGTCTGTACAGGCATGTAGTCAAAGTAAGTATTAATAATGCTGTGCACATGAATGCCCAGATGTTCATAACCATCTTTGTCTGTAGCTGTTTTGAGAGAGCAGTGCTATGTCAGATATCCTTTTCCGTTTAGTTTTTTGCCTAAATAATGAAACAACATAATATTTAGCTTACTAAAACAGATTCATCATAAAATAATTGAATCTCGTCCACAGCAGGAGGAAGTGTTAGCTCTGGTAGAATTTTTGGATCACATTGCTTGTGCGGTTAAAGTAGAGAACTTAAGGTGATGTAGACTATGTTTATTTCACAAACTAGTTGATTTGCAGTGCATACTTGGGATGCATTGTGGGAAAAGACATTAAGACATCTAGCACTGAGAGAGTTGGATGGAATCAGTCAGTGGGGTGTGGGGGGATTTAGGTCACCAGTAGCTCATCTCTCCAGCCAGGTTGTCTGACCCTCCCCCAGAGCTCTGCCTTGAATTCAAAATGACAAAATGTTGCAAAACGTTTTATACGTCACTCATAGGAATGAATGTGAACTGTAGCAAACCTTTTCAAAACGTTGCAGCCACTAAACCTGGCCCTGGACTTGCAATATTGTCTTGCCTTCATTTCATCTTCCTTCAATCCCGTGCTCTCAACGAGCCACCCTCCCCGCCCTTGATGACCCACAAGCATGATTTTCCCTCGTCATCTGGTCAGCAGAGGATTTACGATGCAGAAGCTCCTTATGGTCCCTGCAATGTTTAACTCGCTGCTGCTGACATTTGTGACATGCCTTGGCAGTAAACACGAGTCATGGGTCATGATTCATCCTTCTTTATGCTGTCATAGATTTCTGGTTCATTGCATCTGTGATTTTCATGATGACCATATTGTACTGTTAGGTATGGAGACATTATGATTGATGTTCCTAGATGATGTTCTGACTTGATCAGATTATATTTTTTTGGTTTTGAAAACACCACTGATTTGCTAGAATGTTCACTTTATCTCTTTCTTTGTCAGAGTTTACCCTGCCCCCATGGAAACGCTGTCACTGACTGACTGACTGACTGACTACCATTTATTTACAAAACAGTTTTTGTGTGTGTGCTTTTCTTTCCCCAGGCAAAAGAGATATTGACCAAGGAATCTAATGTCCAAGAGGTACGATGTCCAGTCACAGTATGTGGCGATGTCCATGGGCAGTTTCATGACCTCATGGAGCTCTTCAGAATTGGAGGAAAGTCGCCAGACACAAACTACCTATTCATGGGAGACTATGTGGACCGAGGCTATTACTCTGTGGAAACTGTCACACTCCTTGTAGCTCTTAAGGTAATTTACCATGTCATCTTCATGCAACTTGCTGTGAAACGCAACACCATGGTCTGTGTTCATGACAAGTTTATAAGTATTCCTCTCTTCCTTAATTAATTCGCTCAGAAAAGAGTGCATGGATACCTGTATTTTGTAAATGGGCTATAAATCCAATAGCTTCATAGTAAAAATGAAATACTTCTTGTATGGGACTAATGAACACTTGACTACAAAAGTCACAATGATTTTATAATATTGAACTCCCTGTGTGAAATTGTATCCATGTGTAAAAAAATGTTGCATTTTTGTCTTTACCTACCCTCGGGTAAGTCATAAATGTATGATGGTAAAGGTCAGACACTAACTTGTGCTTTTACTGTCCTTTTAGGTCAGGTACAGGGAACGTATAACAATTCTTCGAGGGAACCATGAAAGCAGACAGATCACACAAGTGTATGGCTTCTATGACGAGTGCCTCAGGAAATATGGCAATGCTAATGTTTGGAAATACTTCACAGACCTCTTCGATTACCTTCCTCTCACTGCCTTGGTCGATGGTCAGGTAAGACTTTGCATGTGCTAATGCACTCTTGCCTCTCTTCCCTCTCTTCCCAGTAAGGGCTTGGTTGACATGTTCAGGTGCAAGGGGTTGCAGATTGATTGATTGATTGATTGATTTTATTTCCTTTTTTTTTTTAAATAGATATTCTGTCTTCATGGAGGACTCTCGCCATCCATAGACACATTGGATCACATTCGAGCATTGGACCGTTTACAAGAAGTCCCACATGAGGTATAGATAACCTTTTTGCTGTTTAATATTTTATGTACAAATTGGTACTTAGGGGAATGAGACAGCAAGAGGATTTCATGTTTTTTACTTGCTTGTATGTATGTCTCTGCCTTAGAGGCAGCTTTGATTATTGCCTCTTGGCTGTTTAACGTTTAACAAGTACCAGTTCGACCAGCTCGTCATGTCGTGCTTGAGCACCGCTGGAATGGCGGACAGGGAGACATTCTTTTAGTGCAGTCAGTCACAACAGTTTTGATATCTCGGATCATGCAGAACTTTTGATGTCTGTCCAAGACTAAGTAATCAGAGCAGAACTTCCAGTTTTTAATTGGGGGGGAAAAGAATTTGGCCATAATTTCCTTGGTAATGCCCACAGCAAGCCAAGCCTAACAATCTGCACTGATAATTAGCATGGTTAGAAAGTGCAATGACATGAGAAGCATCCTAGCAAAACTTGCATCACACCACTGACTTGCATTTCTTGTATAAGTCTAGTATCCATCAGCCATGGGATTAAACTGTTATCTTTCTTGTAAGTTTCAGATACATTTGATTTTTAGCTCGAGTTTTGTTTTTGGCTTGTTTTGTCGGCTAAAGTAACACTGTCTGGGGAAGTTTAGTAAACTGCATGCTTTTTGACTATAAGTTTTTGACATGTTCTTTTGTGGTTACTTTGATATTGACAAAAGTGAGGTAAGCATTTGTAATATGCATTCAGCTTGCTTTGAAATGCTTTGCACCTGCAGTGTTTGGTGACGTATAGTTTCGTATAGTTAATGTTGACACCATTGCACCTCTATGTGGAAGATTATAGATAAATACTTTTTCTCACTTAGATATTTTTATACATTTAGAAAAAGTAGTCGCCCTGATATTTGTGCGAGACTGGCTGAACAGCACTCATGGTCAGTGAATAGAAACACGTTTTGCCTTGAAAATTGTCTCTATAAAATGGCAAACATCCCTTCTTTTCTCCATAGGGGCCTATGTGTGACTTGCTGTGGTCAGATCCTGATGATCGTGGGGGCTGGGGTATCTCTCCCCGAGGTGCTGGCTACACCTTTGGGCAGGACATATCTGAAACATTTAACCATGCCAATGGCCTTACTCTGGTGTCCAGAGCTCACCAGCTCGTAATGGAGGTGAGTTCTCTTTGAAATGGTGGCCACAAAATTCTGCCTAATGTGTATTTAGTACACAGGAAAACTAATACAAATGGTACCAGAATGAGAAAATGTCCATGCTCAACATTCTTTTTATTCACAGGGGTACAACTGGTGTCATGATCGTAATGTGGTAACAATCTTCAGTGCACCCAATTACTGCTATCGATGTGGTAACCAGGCAGCTATTATGGAACTTGATGATACCCTGAAGTATTCCTTGTAAGTAATGACTGTTCTCTTTGTTTATCCTCAACCTGACACATTGACCTGAGTTTTAGTGGACTCTTGCTGAATGTGTACACATATACCTGTACCTGTAATGGTGTTGTAAGCTACATGTGGTCTGTTATAGATATAGATGCAGTATATGATTTAATATCTATTTTGCAGTTTAGGTTGAATCTGCATTTTGTAGGATGCACATTGTAAGAATATTGGATTAAAATCGAATGGATCCTAACAGAGTTGTTTTTGCTTGCCTCCAGCCTGCAGTTTGATCCTGCGCCTCGCAGAGGAGAGCCTCATGTGACTCGCCGTACTCCGGACTACTTCCTGTAATCTTCTAACTCTCTGTATAGTACAGTATTTGCCATGATTTTAATAAACTACATTCAGCTTGAAAACCAGATAGGAGGGACAAGGCAGCCGTGGGAAATGCATTGCATTCAGATAAAACTGATTCAAGTATCCAGAAAAAAAAGTGCGTACATGGACCAAAAGGTGTGCCATATTCAAAATAAGTAGACTGTTCAGATCATGACTGTACGATCAGATTCCACTTAGCTCTTCTTGTTTTCTTTTTTTTTTTCCCTCTCTCTTTTTTCAGTCTGTAGTAGCATTTAAAAGCTGTTATAAGCACCCTGGTCTGTTTTACAAACTCAGCAATGTTTTTTTTTTATACAAATAATTGAAGAGTTTGCACTCTGTTTTTTTTATCTGGTAAAGTTGTAACTCAAGTAAGATGTCAAATATTTTCACTCTGATCTTTTTTTTTTTCCTCCTCCCCCCTCTCCGGTTAGTCATTTTTGTATCCCAAATACACAGCAGGACTCAACTCATGAAAGAGACATAAACAGTTATGTTGAACTGACAGTCAACAGGCTACTGTGGAAATGGTTCCAGTTAGTACTTTTGCTGGAGTCTATGTTGAGGACACCAACTGAATAATAAAGGTGGAAGTAAAGAACAAGAACATGGTCCTTAATTTGTCATTGACACATAACACACAAGAACCCTTATGATTCATTTACAGACCAACCTGTAGATGGATTTGTGGTGTCTCAGGTGAACATCTTGCAATTCTGTGTGCATTTAGATCCAATTCTTGTTGAAATGCTTGAACTGCGTGGAGCATAGACAGATGTCTGTACAGATGGAGAACTGAACTGTCTGAGCAGGTGCCGTTGTGGTAATTAAACTGTTCACTTACATGGATGTCTTTGCCAAGGTGGGCCAGTTGTCTTTAGAAACTGCTTCAAGTATTACCAATAATAATTTCTCGTATTGGTGCAAAAACCCATAACTGGTATATGCATTAGTGTAGAGGACAATTGTTTGGTGGATTAAGAGCACAGAATTTTGAGATTACTGTTGCTGCACACAGGAGATTTGTAGACTGGCATAAATATGGAAGCTGGTACTGGAACACCAGTGAGGGGATATCGAGCAGTGTTGAAAGTCCCATTTGAGTGAAAGTACAGATACCCTACCAAAAAATTACTTTGGTAGGAGCTCAAGTCACCCACCTGCATATTACTCGAGTAAAACTTTTACTGTACTAAAGTACGAGAAGTAATCTCTAATCAAATGTACTTAATGAAACGTAATAAAAGTACAAGTAGGCTCACATGTAGCTTACAAGAAACATCAGAAAATGTCAAAAAAAGAAGCCTGAAACACACATATACAGTCAGAATAAAAAATGTTGCCTACATCACATTTACTGGTTTAACGGAGAATATGTTGTTTGCACATGTCCAACGACAAGTCAGCGTCCCCAGAACGTTGTTGCAGTCAGTTGACCATCATCTTCATCCATCTGATACCTGTAACTATGCTGCCAATCGGAAGTTTAATGGAGTAAAAGCATGCAATTAAGTCAGGAAATGTAGGTCAGGTAAAGGCAAAACTCAACAGAATTTTAGCAACTCCAAGACAAGTGTACATACTCCCAAAAGATACAGAAATACTGTTGTGAACTATTTTCACTTGGTTGCTATACATCTCTAGTCAAGCACAGCTTTTAACTTTTTAATCGGATTGTTCTCAGTGTGTCCTGCCCTCTGCTGGCTGAATGGGGGAATCGCAGAAGAGGTAAGTGGTGAATTCTGGAATAAACTAAATAGTTTTAAATAATATGCTGACACTTTGGCCAAAGCTTTTTGGACGAAGCCACACTAGATGTCTATAATAAGCATTGGCTGGATCCCTTGGAACCGTCGGAAAATCTGCCCGGTTCATACCCTCAACCTACTGTAAATTAATGACTAAGGTTATGAGGCAAGTCAAGTGCGTCCTAATACGAGCCTGCATAAAATTATTTTCTTCAGGGTGACGGGGGATTGAAAACATTTTCATGTTTTCAAGACGCTGTTGGGATACGTATTTTCATAATTGCCATACATGTAGGTTATGTTGTAAAGTATAAAATGAGTCTCAGTATTTTAAATGTTCTGGCCCATTTGATTTCGGAGTTACACTCAGTGAGGAATTTTTCAACTTTCCAATTAAATGTGAAAAGAGCCAAGGTATTTCTCCACATAGACTTTTCCACTGATCATAACCATGCACAGTTTGGTTTTAACCATAAATAACTAAGCAGGCAGGATTGTGGACTACAAAACGTAGGTCCTGGCGTTGATCTTTGAGAGTACACCGCGCATGAGCGCAAGCCCTGAGTAGTTGTTGTGAGCTTTGTAACCAAAGGAATCAGAACCTGCTTGTTGTTGTTTCCAGAAATTATTGCCTGAGGCGCTTTGATAAGGTGATAACAATAGCTGTTTCTAAGTACTTGTGCCGGAAAACATTGCTGAATATTGTTATGTGCTGTGTGTCAACCAGCTAACGTGAACTCCACAGAGATGCCTGACATTGTCAGTAACACAGCACGCTAGTGTGAACGTTAGCTCTCACTGAACTAAACGGCCCTCATGGCATAACGTTAGCTTTATGGTCAGTGTGGCGAGCTCAGTAATTTACTGACACTAGCCAGTTAGTTAGTATAAATTCGTTCAAGCAAGACAATTCAGTGTAATGTTCCAGGTGGTGTTAAATATCCAATGTCTGAAAACCTCTCTCTTGACGAGCTGGTCTTGGAGAGACGCTGAAATTGTCAAGACACTAGAGATAAGCAGCGCTAAATTTGCGTCGGGATTGTTTTGTGTGACATTTATGTAACGTTAACGTTAGTCCAGTTAGCTGTTGTTCCTAATATATACTGAGTGTTTTTCAGTTCCCATGTTCAGAGTTTGTACTGGATTTTGTCATCGCGTGGTACCTAATGTATTGTTACTATTTCCAGATGCCTACTATTAAATTGCAGAGTTCGGATGGCGAACTATTTGAAGTCGATGTAGAAATTGCGAAACAGTCAGTGACCATAAAGACCATGTTGGAAGGTAAGATGGTCAGCATTTTTTCCTTTGTCTGAAGTTTCTTCATTGTTTCTTAGAAAATCTAAGAATGTTAGAATGTTAATTTACCACCGGTAATTTCACGTGTATGAGTTATTTTACTTTGCAGATTTGGGGATGGACGATGAAGGGGACGATGATCCTGTGCCATTACCAAATGTGAATGCAGCCATACTTAAAAAGGTAGTCAAAATTTAGAAACGGAAAACTCCCTCTGTGATGAAATTAAATTGTGACTCTGATTTCTGTCTGTGTTGTGTGAGAGGTCTCTGTGCTCTGATTTTGAGAAGTATTGTTAAATGTTTTGGAGTAATGAGAGAATTCAGCCTCTAGTTTATTTCTCCCAACAGCTGATGTTGGGGTGGGGTTGCTTGAAGTAGTCTTTCATGTGTTTGTGTGTAAAATTTGGCACAAAATTGTACATGGGTTTGACAGTTGATTGCTTTTACTGCATCAGCAGATCAACACAGAATTTCACTCTCTCAACCTCTGTTGTGGTTTTTAGGTAATTCAGTGGTGCACCCATCACAAAGATGACCCTCCTCCCCCTGAAGATGATGAGAACAAAGAGAAGAGAACAGATGACATCCCCGTGTGGGACCAAGAATTCCTTAAGGTTGACCAGGGCACACTCTTTGAACTTATCCTGGTAAGTCCCCTGATATGCTGAATATTCTAATGACAGTCAGTATATGATATGATCTTTCCATCCAAACACATATTGGTAAACTACATGCAATTTGGTGTTGTGGCTGTACTCTTCACGAAAGAAGGCATTCATGTGGAACTTGGTTGGGTCATTGATAATTCTGGAAATTATCATGTGGACAATGGTGTCAGGTGTTTTCATGATGCTGGCAAAAGCTGGACCTGTTTGTCAAGAAAGCAGCTAGCAGGTAGTCGTCACTCCATGAGAACATGCAGGGTGGTACAAATACAGCTAATCTTCAGGCTCAGGTTGTCAAAAAGTAACAGATATCTTGTTTATATTTACAAATTTGTATCTTATTTTAACTTTTTTTCACTGTTCCAGACATTTAATTTCACTATTCCCCTCTATGTTATTTTGATAAGCAATGAAATATAAAGGAGGGGATTTTTACAAAATGCTTTCCAAGCATTTTCCTCTATCAGACTATAGCAGCACAGCACTTCCTTCACTCTGGAAGTATATACTTTCATACTAATCACCTCCAACAGTTGTACCCATGGCTGTCATCCCTAGCCATGCTGGATGAAATTATTCAGTTCCCCTTCAAAAATTAGTTTTAGCTCTTAGACATAAAACCAGCAGAGTTTATGTACATCAACATGGCTAAATGAATAGGAATTCTCCAAATTCAATGCAAAATGAATTAAAATCTGCAACCTCGAAATTATTTTGCCCCTTGATGCCATGTGTCTTTCTCCTTCACATGTCCCATGAGTTTTGTGCTTGAGGAAGCAAAATAGCCCTAGAGTATCACCAAGCCATCTCCACGCTTCACTTTAGACATGGAGCATTTTTATGGGTGATGTCAGGGTAACATCCCCCAGATATAATGATATGCCATGTGGTTGAAAAGAACAGAATCCTGAGCGAAAACCATGTAAAATGAGTCTGTGCTTTTTTGGACTTACTGACCACTGGGTATGTCTGAGGGAGGATGAATGGAACAAACCCTGAAGTGGATAGCCTGTTTAATGTCTAAAATGAAATGTGGCAGTGGCTTGGTCATGCTTTAGGGCTATTTTGCTTCCTCATGTTTGGAATCCTGTAACATGTGAAAGAGAAGATGAATTCATTCATCCGAGTGTTTGGAAAAACTTGCATAGGAAGGAGACATCACATCATCTACAGACGCCCATTGTCATATAAAGTTAATCAAATTAAGGTTTTTGCTAATTTATTTAAAATTTATTATGGTTCCTCACAAATGCGACCTGGTCTGATGAGGGGCTATCCATAACGTTTCCAGTAGGTCATAACAGTAAAAGTGGGCTGTTTATGGTATCAAAGGTGCTTTGCATGAAGAGGATTGATTATGAGTATGTGCCAGAACATGGTCAATCGCTCTAACTGTGAATGAACAGGAAGTGAAATTGAAATACGTCTCTGGGGTTTTCCCTGTTCTAATAGTAGGTAGGATAGGCTTAAGTATGGTGACAAAGTATTTTTAATAGTTTTATGTGCCCAAACCTATAAGGCTATAATTTAGCAGCTTGGTAAACAACAACAAACAGTTTGCATTTGCAGAATTGCAGACGCCGAGAGGTAAACAAAAGGACATACAAGTGAAGGGCAGATGATGCTAGTAAATGCATGTTAATTTATCACTCAGTTTTATAATTATCCTTTTTTCTAAAGAAACATTGTGAGTTATGTTGGAGCCATTCTACACAGTATTCAGACTTAAGATAACAACAATAGTATAGATGCTGAAGATTGATTAGGTATTGATAGGAAGAATTGTTACAGAATCTGTCCAATGATCAGTATTTACAAAGTCATTCCCATTCCCGCTCCCAATAATGATCGTTAGGAAGTCTGAAGCATCAATCCGACGTCAATTTCTAGAAGCGTTTAGGCTGTTTTCAGAAATGTAATGACTTCTTTACAAGCTACGTTGATTCATTCACTAAAGTACAACCTTCATGCTGTCAAGGTGATTAGCATACTCTGTACTCTAGGAGTAATACATTTATAATGTGCTCACAATTGACATGGTTCAGTATGGCCACACACTCTTGAACTGCTCTGGTTACTATGCCTAAAAAGGATGGTTTAATCTGCACGACTCCAAAGACCAGGAAGCACAAACAATTACTCAATATACTTAATATCTACTTAATACGCTGTGCTTTGGATGTTCCTGAAATGATTCAACCATTGTATGCAATGTTACTGTTGCTTGCCTGAAACTGTTGTTCAACACAGGAAAGATGGATGTTGACTTGGCATAGCTGAACTCATACTTTGTCCTGTTGATCTTTATTGCGGGGTCTGATTGCTGGCTGCCAGACATTCCCACAGACTTTGCTGCCATAATTTGTTCTAATGTGAAATACCAGAAGGCACTCAGCAGATGGCACTTAAAGACTTTTAGTGAATGTGACTTGAGCATAGTTGAGTGTGCTTTATTTTCTTTTCTGGATGTTCGTATGGAAACTGATACTTTGATTTGACTTTGATTTTCTTTCAACATTTACATATGCAATTGTGTAACAAAGTGCAATTTTACATTTAATTGAATTGTGTTAATAGTTCACTTTAAAGCTTTGTTTGACCTTGTACTATTTCAACTGAGCAGTGTACAGACAAGAAGAGAATGAGCTGCATCGTTAAGCCCTTTATACATGACTACCGTAAGAATTTGGCTTGAGCTTGCTGCGATGCTTGGTCCAAAATGACAGTTAAGCATTTGACGAATATACTGGAGGCTGCAAGAGCCTTAACATAAGACATGGCCTGCTAGCTTGATACTGTTTAAATCACTGCAGCAAAGCTGAAAGGTCAGCGGCAACCGCATCGAAGTTCAACCAATTTGAACTTTGAGCGTCTCATTGAAAACGCAGACGCCGACCACAACAAGACGCAGAGACCGAAATGAAGGCGTTAACGCCTCTTCATAGGAAAACAACGGGCCAACAAACGTCTGAAGCGTTTGACGGTGGCCATCTGCAAGCGCTTTTATACTCTTGCACAGTCCTCATGGGTAGTTGGACATCTGTGAGTCATCTGTAATGTCATCACTGTCGCTGCTGTGCTGTGGTCCATACAGTTTAGGTTTTTGAAGTCACTGAATAATTATGATGGGGTTCAAAGGCAGGCTTGCAGGCATTGGACTGGCTGTTCAAGATGTGAAAATGGATCATTATTAAAATTGTTTTTAAAAAAATGTCTGAACTTCAAGAACGGCAAATTTTCTTACTTTAATGTTCATTGAATGTTCATTGTTATTCATTAAATTATGTCCCTGCAGCTTAACTGATTGCATGTTAAAAATATGATCTTTCCCTCCCTCCACGTTGGGATCCATTTTTATTTTGGTTGTGTGGTGGGTATTAACCTCATGTCTGTCTGTGCGTGTGTATTTAAATGTTAATGTGAATGTAATTTAAATGTTCCTTAAGGAAGAGGAGAGAAGACCAGATGTGTTTATAGTGTGATGTCCACTGTTTTTGTTCAGGTCTCTCCACTATTGCTTAGTGATGCTTACATTTACACTGGACACTGTGGACACTGACTATTTGATAAATGATAAGGAATTGCATGTCTTCCACATGCAATACTGCTCATATTTTTAAATCTTTTTCAAGATGCCTTCATACAATGAAGATATTGTTAATTATATTGTAGCTTAAGTGTGATACGGCTAGTGACAGATGAATGAGATAATGTTTGGGATTCATTTCAATGGCCAGTCAACATCTAGTGTGGCATGGTGGCACAATGTTGGGAAACACTTCATGCTCTCAGGATCCCTCTGAGTGCATATCTTATTTACCACCCCTACTTTGTTTGTTCAGGCTGCAAACTACTTGGACATCAAAGGGTTGTTAGATGTCACCTGCAAGACGGTTGCGAACATGATCAAAGGGAAGACCCCTGAGGAGATCCGGAAGACGTTCAATATCAAAAACGATTTCACAGAGGAAGAGGAGGCACAGGTACCATCCCGATTGTGTTCTTGTTTTCAGAGCACATGGAGAAAAATTGCACGGTGCACAAGCGTGGATGTGGTTGTACGAGCTCATGTCATGTTCTATCTTCCTTCTCTTTCAGGTGCGCAAGGAGAACCAGTGGTGTGAGGAGAAATGAACTGTGAAATGAGATGAAAACGAAACCCTGCGTATGGATTTTGCTAGATAACTGGTTGCACTGCACTGTTCATATTTATGGATAGCTGTCATGTTAGACCGTTAGTGTGGCTGATTCTCCCCCTCAAATGTAGTTACCGCATGCTCACTGACACATGGTCACATGGTTCAGATAATTTAAAACAAACAAAAAACGGAAACAAAACAAAAGTAGACTTTAATACTATTCATTGTAGGCTTGAGATATTGCTCATATAAACAACAGCAGCCACTCTTTCTGGCCACCTCATGTGTTTTGTGTTCCCCGTGAGACAGTAGGACAGCTTGATGCAATGTTTTTTTATATAACACAGCCTTTTGTTTACTGATTTTTAGGAAGTTTTAGGACAAATTTTTTTTGAGGGGGTGGGGTTACATGGTTTTGCTAATGAAGCTTGAACATAGTGAATCGAAAGACATTCTGTGAACTGGAAGCACTTGTATAATACTGTTGGTGTTTCAGTTTGGATTTTTATTCTGCCTGTTACTGTTGTTGTTGTGCATGGTTGTGTCTGCCTGTTGAAAGTGCAGCCAACCACTGTAATTGAAGAAAGGAATATAAAGTGAAGTACAGAATATGTTGAGTTGTCTGACTGTGTTCTGGAACGAGTGGTCTCTTTGGTGCACACAGTATTCCAACAATTAACAATACTGCAGTCGGAAATGGCAATTTGACACAAAACCCTAGATCCATACCTTGGACCTGTTTTTGGCCGACTCCACGTGATGAAGTACGCATTCTTTGAAAAAAATGACATTTTTACTTCTTTGAGAAGTCCCCGTTTATTCCTCCCTGTGTCATCCTTGTATTCTGCTCTGGAGTTTGCACACATACAATAAGAAGAGACACATTTTCAAAATACTTTAATATACATCCAACAAAATCATGAACACATAAGCAAGACCTAAATGTGTTTAAAAAACAAACAAACAAACAAAAGACTGTCTACAGTTGTTTAGCATCAGAGAGCATGGTCCAGTGGAAAGAGATACTCCAGTCTATCTGCCGCTTTTATCTCTTCCATCTGGCAATCGTCTGTTATCCAGGGGTGAGTGCACAAGCATGACCTTAGGAATAAAGCTATGTCTGTCAGTCGGCTGTATTGTATTTTGTTTCTTTCCTTTTTTTGGTAAACTAAGGCAGTGCATGCACACAGTGGCAGTGGTAAACAACATCATCTCAAAATGGCGGCTTCAGAGACAACAGGCTGAGAACACTGAAACATGGAAACGCTACTTTTAAAAAATAAACAATGGAAATATATTGCTCGTAGGACATAAGAACTAAAAACAATTTGAAACATATAAAAAGCTTTGTTGTTTTACTTATATATCAAGAGATTCAACTTTTATAAAACTTAAGATTTACAACAAGTCAGGAGACTGGCCAGGGAGGAACATTTTCTGACAAATGATTGATTGAATAATTAACACAGAAATGGAATAAGAAAATAAACCACACCAAGCAAGGAATAGTCCTTTTTTTAGTGATTTGGCCAAGGTTTGGCTCCTTGATGAGAAAATGTATATGAACATGAGAAAAATCTTTCCCTTGACAACAAGTAAGACCGCACCAAGTAAGAGACATTTTGTAATCTTTGGCTGGCCAATTCAGAATGTAGGTCATTTTTTAAAGAAAGTGCCATAGATACTGTAACAAAAGGAAATATTAAAAATCTTGAATGGAAAACTGGTAAAAACCCTTGGATGCAAAAACCTGTACATATGTGTGTATTTGGGTTACTGGAGGACTGGACTATGAACTATGGATGGAAAAGTTTAGAATAGTTAAGTGTTAACAGTTTGACTGTTAAAAAGATGAAGCTCTTTGAAGTTGAAACATTATTTCATTCACAATTCCCAACACAGCTATTATGCTTAACTCCCTGAAGCCCTATAAGAGTTTATGCTTCTCTTGCACTCCAGTTTTGGAAGAGCTGTTTGGAATTCTGGTATGGAATAGAATTTGACAGATGAATCCTTCTTGTATCAGACATGATCTGGAAGTGGCATAGAAAATGAGAATGAACATGATGAAACAAAAACAAAAAAAAGAAACATCACAGCACCATATAGTGGTTGATAAGCCAAAATGACAGCAAGTCATTTGAAAGTAGGGTTTAGCAGGAGGTCACAGGGTGTAACCACAAAGTATAACTGGGTCCTCTTGACACGCATCTGTGATGTGGCCATGCTGGTTTGCGACCTCTCCATTTCCAGGAACAAGTGGTTTGCATTCGGGTGTAGTTTGATCTTTCTCCTCTTGGGGTGAGCGGGGTGAGCGGGAGCAGTTGTGGCATGGACACTGTTGAGGCGTGGGTGCTTAGTGTGCACAGGGGTGTGGGTCGGGTGGGGGCCTAGGGCTATTGTGGCGGACTCTTGTGTTGCCTGGTTAAAGTTTGAATTGACAGTCCGTGGAGTTTAGCATGAGCGTGGTGGTGATGGTGGTGGTGGTGGCGTCGTTTGTTGGGTGGGGAGCCGCTGGAGGGGGAGGCGGGTGTGGGGGATGGCGGGCGTGGATGGCCAGGGACAGGCACTGGGGTGGGGGAGTGCGGCTGCTGGAAAGGGTACACGGGAGAGGAGGGTGAGTCTATAGCGCTTCCATCGGAAGAATGGGTGCTGGCGCACCGTCCTCCTTGAAGGTAGCGAATGCACTTCTTTTTCCTCCTAGGAACAGTCAAGAGAGTTATCTGTGAATAAAGCGTGGATGTAAAATGTCACCAATAAGAAACTTAATGTCAGAAAAACCACAATAGAATACATTTATTTGCACGCTGCTAAATCATGGACTACGCCGATTCAAATACAGTCACTGTTGTCGTCACATATGAACTCAAGACTGGGGCCCATGTGAAAGAAGCCAAGGACACCCAGTGCCTGAGAGGGGACTTGCTGTGCTGTTTTCTCAGGTCAGTGGTTACAAAAACATCAGCTGCTGCCAACAATCTCTCCCCATCTTGTCAAAGCAGAACACGCGCGCGCGCACACACACACACACACACACACACACACACACACACACACACACACACACACACACAGACACAGACACGCACACCCTATCAGCATCAGATCAAAGAGGCCTATGTTCACCAGAGTGCTATGTGTGAGTCAGTCACTCACCACAGAGGTGGGGCCGACGCAAGGTGCCTTGCCTTGGCAAGAATGGCGAATGAGACAGAGCCAGCGAGTGCACGCAAGAGAGAGAGAGAGAGAGAAAAGGAGCTCGCTTTCTAAATGTCAGAAGGGCTCAATGTCACTTGTGGCTCCTGCCTGACCGCATGAAGGGGAGAAAGTGAGACGTGAGATGTGACAGCGGGAGGCGACATCAAAGCCCAGAGAAACACCCTTGGATCTGTGTGTGTGTGTGCAGCAGGGTGTGCCCAGGCAAAACCAGGTCCAGTGGTGGCTCTTCAAAAAACAAACAAACAAACAAAACGAAGAGGCATTTGGTAGCATTTTGCTGCCCAGGGACATTTGCTTGACACCTGTGAAGATCTTCATTGATCAGTGGGATTATGGACTGTCTATGGGTGGACTCCAGCAGAATATTGCCTTGTCATGGTGACCATGGGCCATTTTTGGACAATGATGCTTTGGGTGTCAGTTCAACTTGATTTGGATTCAGGCTCATGATAGAAATCGTGTGTGTTCGTAATGGTTTGTTTTGTGTAACTCCTAATGAAAGTCATTTCTGTGTATTAAACGACGTTGAACAGCAGAGGGCAATGTGGAGTTAGACCAGAGCATGCACTGCATGCAGAGCAGAGCACAGAACAGCACAGCAATACCCAGAGCAACTGGAGGACAGGACAGGACAGGACAGGAGTAGGGGTAGGAGGAGGAGGAGGGGGGGGGTTGTCAGTGTGGGGCGTGGAGGGATGTGGGGGGGGCAGGGCAGAGAGCGAGAGGTACACACCTGCAGGGACCACACCATTCCGTTTGTTGGTTGAGGCCGAAGCGAGCTCTGCATTTCTTAGGAGAGCCTGGGTCTGAGCATAAGGCAGCATGCGGCACAAAGAGACCAGGGAGGAGGAGAGGAGAGGAGAGGAGAGAAGAGAGACAAGGGGCCGAGTGAGAGAGAGAGAAAGAGAGAGAGGAGAGAGTGTCAAAATGGCGGCAGGGAGGGTGAAAGAGGAAGCAATAAGAGAACAGACGGTTAGTCGTCCCGTTACGGAGGAGAACGCAAACAACCAGTCAGAATCGGGAAAAGAGCAGGAGGGTCTGATACCAGATGCCCAGAGATGGGAGGGTGGAGAGAGAGAGATAGAGAGATAGAGAGATACAGAGAGAGAGGGAGAGAGACAGAGAGAGAGAGGAGCGTCTCCACGGAGTTTAAAAAAAAGCTTGCCATGCGTCTCATGTGCGCCCATCCATCAGTCCGCATTGGACATTTATAGCTCCATAAAGCTGCGGGAGGAAAGGAAGGCGTAGGTCCATACCTGTGGTGGGGTCTTGCTGCTGCTGCTTCTCCCGTTTCCTCCTCTTCTTCTTGCCCTGAGCGAACACAACAAAACAAATCAAACAATGACTCAGCAAGTTTATTTAGTACCGGATTGATAATCAGAGTAATTATCCTAATTTCACTCCCGTCATCTAAACTGAGGCAGGTTTTTTGCTTCTGCTGATCGTTTTGTGGCTTTAAGGCTTTAATGTTCCTAACAGTCACATGATAAGTCATTCAAACAGTCTAAGCTCTTCAGGTGCATATTTACATGTTACATTTGGGTGAAGAACCTTTACAGTGTCATTTAAGGCATGTGTTCTAAAGCTAAGAGGTGAACAAAGTTCTCCTAAGATCTTTTCATAGGGTGATTTTCGTCAGAACCTCAAAGATCTGAAGGACCACCTTCTCAGAACACCTCTTAGCGAGTGGTACCCTAAAAGCCCAGTTGGAAAGGTTCCACAAAGGGACCCTTCCCTACCACGGACCCTTGTTCAGACACTTCTAAGTAAAATCTTAATGGGCGCTTCCAAAGAACCCCTCTTTGTTCTAGGAGCGCAGCCCGCCAAGGTGAGGGGTGCAAGAGAGGAAACCTCAGTGTGTTTGGGAGAGGGAGGGAGGCTGGCAGGGTGGCTGGCATCAAAGCGCCAGGGGCAGAGCGTGCTGCACTGTGCAAGGCGAGACTTGTGTGTTCTTGCCACCCCCTGATTCTCAGCCCCCCTCCCCCAACCCCCTTCTCAGCCTGCTTGCGTCTATGTGTGGTGAGTGTTGTAACAAAAAAAAAAAACGGTAGAGCAATCCAAGCTGTGAAGACCGTGGGTGGACGCCTGACTTCCTGTAAGGGAAGCAGGTAACGTCTTGAACGCGACAAGACGTGCCAAACACGGCTTTGTCTCTCTTGTGTCCTGAGTTACGACACCCTGCTTTATCTCGAACACATTTCATTGAATCATTAAAGGCTACATGTGGTCACATGAAAATTCATTACAACATTAGTGTTTAATGTTCATTCTCTAAATAGAGCTTTAAAACATGCAGCGTCACATTACATTTTATTCCACTGAATAAAATGCACCTTAAGCCATAACAAAAGCTCCATGCAACATCTCACCAACATCAGTAGCATACCCACACTAAAAATAAAAGAAAGAATGAAAGACAGGCATCTTGCAAATGTTACCAAACCCCAAATTCGTCTCTGAGGAAAAGGTCGAAGTAGGTGTTGAGAGATTTGTACCCACTAAACATACCCATGGATGGCAATGACGTCAAAACAGAAGATTCGCTCTAGTCAGACTGGTGATAACTAGGAGGACGACTGTTTTGTTCTAGCACTGTAGCTGCTTAGCAAAACCTCCATAAACTCATGATTCTCCTGACTCTCCCCATAACCCCACACTAGGGCTGGATATGGTCACAAATACCCCAGGATATGTGATACATTACAGATCTAGTACAATAGCTGTAGTAACTAACTGACGCAAACTGACAAAGAATACTAGCCTACAAAAGTAAAAAGTGAAAGTATTTAATATGTCATATCATAGCCATTAAATAAATATCAACCCAAGCACTGAGCAGAGTCCCCATTATAATTAACAGTCAGGAGAAATCTACAATGACTTTATACATTTATAATTAAGTCCTGAGACGAGAGACCTAAGCACCACTACGGCACCATGTAAAATATTTATCCAACACATGGCCACAATGGGACAATTCTAACCCCCAACCCAGGACAGGCCTGCAAGCAGAAGCAGCCAAACCCCCCCTGCCCCGCCCCGCGGTTAGTAGAGAGCCAGAGTAGGGTAAAATGTGTGCCCTACCCCGTCAGCTTTTCGCTTTTCCTCCCCGGCCCCTCTAAGGCCTGCATCCTGAAAGAGTTCAACACACACTTGACACTTCAAGCACAGCGACACATACACACACACACACACACATATAGTGACACAAAGCCTTCTACTCGGGGCACTCTCTCCACTCTATATGATACAACTGTAATCAGTGGGTTCTCTGAAATCAGTGTGATATCTGATGTCTTTAGTTGGCGATAAGACGAGGGGGGGGGGGGACACACACATAATACCCAGGCAGAAGCCATGCAACGACAGCAGAGCACACTTTATCTCATGATGGTGGAATTCCTTTAAGACTCCCCAGTTTAAACTCTAACAGATCCCTCAGCTTCCAGCTGCTGCAGTCAAGCGACCCACACCCCCTCCCCCTATCCCATGCCATCATCAAAAATACTGCACTGATCTGAGGTTATTGCAAAACAGACATCAGAAATCTGCTAGCTTGCTAACATGGATGCATGGACTCCTTACAGCCACACAGCTATGGCAGAGTTTCAAGGAGAGTCCACAAGAGGACGTGGAGAACGTGCTAGTAAGGGGTTAGGGTGTGTTTTTGTGCGTGTGTGTGTGTGGGGCGGGGTGTTACTTACATAGTTGTCCCGGGCGGACCAGCTGGGGTAAAGCTGCATGTGCAGTTGCCGCTCCTTCCTGGCCAGCTCGTAGTACTTGGCCTGTTCTTCACGGGTCAGGGCATGCCACTGTGGAGCAAAGCACAGCACAGTCACTTAGGGAATCCCTGTGGATTCAGATGCTTGCTACGTGAATACATGACAATCAAAAAAAGTCAAATCAGATGGGATGGATCGTTACAGGTATTTCTCAAGAAGGGAAAAGCTTCCAGAAGCCACAAGTTGTAGATGTAGCAGTTTCACCATCTGTTCAGAATAGTTGCTTATGAATGGATGGACTGAGTTGGTCAAGTACAAGCATGAAATAATACAATACCCGTTTAAAAAGGGCTTCAGTAGCAAGTGCATGAGCAAGAGTATGAATCAACTGTTTGTTTCATGGACTCTTCATTGGGAGGAAAAAAAAAATGGGATCAAAATGGAGCAGAATGTCCAACTTCCTACAGCTGACATTTTCTCCTTCTCTGCTTGCAGATTGGCCCGTTACTGCGATGATGGTTCCGGGGCGGAGCGTAAACCCCCACCCGTGCACTCACCCTTCTCCCCAGGATCTGGTTGATGGCGGCGCTCTCTTTCAGGGTACACTCGGCGATCACCTTGGCCCTCATCTCCTTCATGTAGAGCATGAAAGCGTTCAGAGGCTTTTTGATCACAGGCTTCTTTGGCTCCTTCTCCCGCTTGGGCTCTGGGTGGGGTTTGCTGTGGATGGGGTAGAGAGGGGGCATTCAACGTGAAAACTCAGCTACTGTTAACACTTCTTTTCCATAATATTAACACAATCCCTCGAGCTGCATTTCGAATAAAATACACTCTGACTCAAGTGTACGCGAATGTGTTTAGCTGTATGTATTCAGCAATGCCTGCGCTTATAAACAGTTTATAACCTGTTTGTAATCTGGGTGGGATACTCACGCATACATATTTCTGTCGTACTGGTCATGTTCCTGTTTGCCTGAAGGGGGCACTATTGCTGGGTGTGGGATGCCTGTGGGATGCATACCAGAGGGTCCCAGCATCAGAGAATGAGAGAACCTGCAGAGGAGACTCAGGGTTATTGTCATTTTTACTATTGTAACTGTTCTGCAACAGGAGCCAGACACACACACACACATACACACACGCACACAGCTTCCATACACTCCTGTTCATTCCTCCACTAGATGGCGTTCTGTAGACAGGGAAGCACATGGAAGCTGAAGCGGAACCAAGCTGGAGAGCAGTGTGGACCATGTGGACCATCAACTCTCCAAAAGCAACATTTGTTTTACTTTTCATACATACCTTTTAGCACCTTTTCAAAACATTTTGTTATTTCAGCGTTGCCACAGGAAATTCAATAATCCACAACAGCAACACAACACAAACTGACCTTGTGACATGTCGCCAGACACACATACACACACACACACACACATACACAGAGTGCAAAAAGCACAAACGCGAAACCAACAAACTTCCTTCCAGTGGAAACATCGTAATTCTCCCCTCCTCCCATTTTTTGGGATCGTTCGTCTTTAAAGATTTCGCTTTTAAACAAAACAAGCTGAGCGCCGCCACCGCGGTGGGGACACGGCGGCGAGCTGGAGGAAGATGCGTGAGACTGACGTCTTGTTGATGTTCAGACGTAAACCATTTCCACAGCTTGGATTTATTACTGATAGTGAATGAGCGAACACGATTTGTTCGCATAAAGCCCTCACCGCCGAGCTACAAAGAGAAAAAAAGGGGCCTTTCGTGACGGAGCCGGAGCCTAACAAGGGAAGCCACAACAATGAACTGCAGGCGCTTTTCGGCGGAGCCAGGGCATAATTCATTGGTGACATGGGCGCGGGGAGAGAGAGGGGATTGGGAGAAAGAGAGGGGAAGAGATGGAGCGAAAGAGTGAGAGAGAGAGAGAGAGAGAAAGAGAGAGGGAGAGAGAAAGAGAGAGAGAGAAAAAGATGTCTCCTTCTGCTGGTCCCACTCAGTCTCTTGTGAGGCGGCTGGCAGACCCACGCAAAGCATGAACACATGAACCGACACACACACACAGATGTAGCGCATGCACACACACAGACAAACACACACACACAGATGTAGCAACGCTGGGCCATAAGTGAAGGGCAAGGCATGGCACTTAAGCGGTTGTCGAGATGGACGGGGCGGACGGGCGAGGAGGCGTTGGCTGGGGGTCTGGAGGGCAGGGTCAAACAAACAGCAAGCGGACACAAGGGGCGTCAGTGCGGACATAAGGACAACGGGCATCACCCGCTGGGCATGGGGGCACAGACATGAGGGGGCGGGGGTGGGGTGGAGGGGCACGACTGCTGCTGCTTGCTTGTTACATATACTATACCTTGGGTAGGAGGAGCTGGAGGGGAGGCTGGAAGGGTAAGACTGCCTGAACCCACAGGAGGAGAGCGGGTACACAGGCTGAGGCTGCCTGTGGAGTGGGGAGGAGGGGGAGGGGGAGGGTGGGGGTGAGACATATGCATGTGTTCAGCTGAGATCGGTAGGGGGTCCTGGGGAGGGTGGGGGTAAGCTGTGGGTTGAGAGGATGAGGTGTTGGGAGGGGAAGGGTTGTAGTGCCATGGTCCATGCTCTCAGTCACACAGAAGCCAAGCCAGCCAAACATCTGTGTCTGATGAGGACTAGTCTATAGGGAAAACCTGAGACAGGCATACAGTCTTTGGGGGGTGAACAATGGATGCTGAGCGCTATGTGTGGGTAGCATCTGGAGCCTGTGTGTGACTGTGTGTGTGTGTGTGTGTGTGTGTGTGTGTGTGTGTGTGTGTGTGTGTGTGTGTGTGTGGACTCGGCCCCACTGCGGTGAGCCACACAGCTCCACAACCAAACCAGCCTTTGGGGGCCTTTGATACGGACGTGCTCCAGCCGGCCGCAGCATCCCCACGCAGCCAGGAGGTAGGTGTCTGTTAGACCTCCATGAGCAGCGTCGGGACAGTCCCACACCCACACCCATCATGGTCCCTCACACACACACACACACACACACACACACACACACACATTCACTCACACACACGTGTGAATCTTTTGCTAATCTCTACCAAACAGAGAGCCATTGGGAGGTGTTTGGTAACGGTGAGGACAGGGCTCCAACACCTTAACCGCATCAGAGGGACACAGAGGACACAACAGAACCCTTTGAGCTTTGGTCACTTCCTTTGTGAGGGCTGGGGTTACACCACTGCCTGTGAAAAGCTTCGATATAAGCCTGCTCAACTCTGACACTGGTCTGACACGCAACACGGGATTCCAAGCTGGATAAGTGACATGTTAGTTCCCCTCCAAATCTCCACATTACATTTAAGACAGGAATTTGTTAGGCTCAAACTAAGCCACTGTCTAAGAAATCTCAAGCCAACAACAGCATTCTTTTGCTCTAAATTACACAGAACACTAAGCGTGACAGTCAGGATTTTTGTAACAATATCTCGTTTTACAATAAAAAAAAAAAACCTCATGTATTGCCTGTCTTTGCCACTTGAGTGGTCACAAAAAAAGCATCAAATACTAGAATGTGGAGATCCACACATATAATCTTCTGCTAAGAAGATTAGGATAAACCAAGAGCTTCAGTAGTCCCTTAGCGAAGGTCAGTGTCTGTGTCTGAATTGGCAAACTCTTGTTTGAATCAATACTGTGGGCCTGACGGGGGGCCTTGGCTCTGTGTGCTTCATGTGTGCTTTGTTTGTCATGTCGGAGTCTTGCACAATGACAGGGTTTTTGGCTAGCACAGATGAGGAGACTGTCGACTGTGCCTATCTTCATTACCAACATGGCATGAGACTGCGTCTCAGTGCAAGGTCCTCATTTCTCCTTCAAATGTTTTGTACGTCTTTTTATAACCCTGTTTTGTCTGCGTGTTGAAAAACAAAAGGGATTAACCAAACAGAATCCACACACATGGCGCGGAAACAGATGACATTTTGTTCAATCTCTGCGTAATAGCAACCACTGCAGACACAATGTTGCTCTTCAGCTTTGCGCACATGCAAATAAGTGGAGAAATCCACATTAATTGGCTGTGAACTAGTTCCTTCTTGTTTTGCTCTCCCACTGCTAACTAACTGGAGGAGTGGGATATTCTTGCCAACAAACGGCCGGCATCGCTACTGGTCTTCAGTCCTGAACTGGCCAGCAAACACACCTGACTGAACTTATCAGCCAACAACAACACTGAACAATCCTATCAGCAAAATCGCTGCCGCTGCTGGAACTGTAAAATGGCCCTGGAGGATTTTTTTGTTTGTTTTTTTGCAGAGATGATTGGCAACCCCCGGCTCACCATCCAGGAGCTTCAGTGAACACACATGAGGATGAGGATGAGGATGAGGATGTGGAGACATACATGCACACTCACACCTGAACGTCATGCAGGTTCTGCTGATGGAACTGATCAGTAGGGGGCAGGCTGGGCCACTGACCCAGAAGAGAAGGAGAACAAGGTGAATGTGTGAATGAATGAATGGATGGATGGATGGATGGATGGATGGGTGGGTGGGACTTACCAGCTCATGGGGGGGGTGATCTGGCTCACGCCCCCGGGCGGAAGTGAGTAGAAACTGGACAGGTCCTGGGATTGGTGCCTGTGGACGCCTGGGGGAGGAGAGAGGGCAAAGGGGGGAGGTTAAAGAGAGAGAGACAGAACAGAGAGAGAGAGAGAAGGAAGAGGGGTCGTTAAACTGGGGTAGGAAGGTGAGACATGGGGGTGGGGTTACGGGAGGTTGGGGGGGGTATATCTGACTCAGCAAAGGGCGTCATTACCCGCCTGGGAACCTAACATTAGGCCCAGGGCTCAACGCACACAGCCACTCAACTGGGTCACGTTGCCATGGATACCGGGAATGTTCTTTGGTGTTTCCCGCACTGCTGCATTTGGGACCATAAAGTATCTCAAAAGTCTCGCTCACACACAAAACCCAGAAAGTCAAGGGGTGAGAGAGAAAATTTTGGTGTAACAGTGAAAATGCAGGTTTAGCTTTTTTCCAATTCAAATTAGATTAGTCTAAAAACAAGACAGACAGAAAGTGAAAAGAGCCCAACACAAATAAATATAGCTGAAGCACATTGTATCATTTACTGACATTAAAAAAGTGTCATCTTCTGACTTCAAATCACATCTAAACAGGCAAATCTGGTTCTTTTAATACATTTGCTGGATTCAAGAAACGTAGCAAACATGGCTCCCAAGCTTTTAAAAGGAAGTCATTTGTCAACGGAGAACACCTTGCACTTAGGCCCAACCTGCAGGTACCCTATACTTGAACAGAAGAATGTTCCCCAATGACTGTAATTTGCAGTTGCTCTGGGTCTGTTTTCTGGCCTCTGTCATCCATAAATCTGCTTGAGTGGAATGTAACTGACTCAGCCTGCTCTGAAGCTGTCCCCCCCAAACCCCCACTGACTTACACAACACAACACAACACAACATAACACGACACAACACGACCCACACCACCTCTCTCCCTCTACACCTCACTAGTCTCACATTAATCAGACTGATGCAACCCACCTGATCACACTATCACTCCTCTATTCTGGGTAGAGGTCATATGACAAAAACAGAGCAAACCTCAGTTAGTCAGATGTGCCTTAGTTTTAAAATGATTCAAAGGTGCATTTTTATTCTGCTTTTAGAAAAGTTATTGGGGGTTAGGGGAGGTGACTAGGTAAGGTCACTGAACCAGATCAGTGGTATGTCTACTTTAATTCTGAAAAAGGGACTTTTTTTCTGTGCTTTAAGGCTTTTGCAGCGTAACTGATGCAAGTTTTTTTTTTATCCAATCATTAATGTACTGTGTACTGCAACTCTCTCAATAATGGATTCAAAGAGCACTAGACGTGTTTCATAATGATAATACCTAGAAATAACAAACTATTTCAGTACTGTATCAGCATCTGTGCTGTTTCACCCTGAAACCAATAAGGGAACCCAAATGACTACAGAGACACAGTGAGATCACTCCCGACACCCGCCCAAAGCAGAAAGCCTTTGGTGTGCCTCGCTCAATCCAGCTGTGAGACTGGGTGCTGTGTGGAGGGTGACCAGGCTTGGGTGATGTGCACGTCATCTGACCCATCCCGGCCCCCACCCCGTTCCCTCCCCAAGGGGCCACGTCACGCCCCACAGGTGACTACATCAGAAGTCAAGAGGGGATTGTGGGGGGTAGGCGGTAGGGGGTTTGTTGGGTGACAGGGTTACGTGAGAGTGCCGGCCCGGCTGAGTTCAGAAGTTTCACCTTCTTTGATCCTGGGGACACTTAAGAGAAGATGGTCATGTCCCAAAACACAGGCTGCGTGGGCCAAGGTGCGCGATCTGTCTCAGCTGACTGCTGTCAGAATAAGTGGTCCTGAATATGGCGGCCCTCAGAATACAGTAGGCCTCCTCCGAAGCATTACAAGCCCACAGGTGACCCCCTCATGACTTTACACAGCCAAATGAATAACATCTTCATGCTGTTTATAGCACCAGAAATGGGTAATCTGTGGGATTAGTATCATTTGTTATGCCAACATCTTTTGATTTAAAAAATAAATAAAAGGTATTACGCAAATAGGAAGAGCTGGTTGAGGTACTTTCTGATTTCACAATCTCACCACACATTTGCTTTCATGTAGACTTACTGGCTCATCACAAAGGAACTCTACACAAACACACTGACGAGGAGCCGTTGTAAACCATCGTTGCCCGGAAGCCTGCCTACCTTGGGTCATAGCTGGCAGTCAGCACTGAGACGACTATTGTGTGTGTGTGTGTGTGTGTGTGTGTGTGTGTGTGTGTGTGTGTGTGTGTGTGTGTGTGTGTGTGTGTGTGTGCATGCGTGCGTGTGTACAGAGGGCCAGAGACAGTCCAAGAGGCGCTCAAATATACTGTAGTTTCACCCACCATCCCTGTAAACTGGCTGGATCCAGGTGTGAATAGAGTGGCTGTGTATGAAAGTGTGTATGTGCGTGCGTGTGCCAGAGAGAGACCGAAGAGGTGTGTGACTTGAAGCATGTCATTAACTGGTGATTCAACCTTCAGCTACAACAGATCCGCTCAACAACTCCCCCCCCCCCCCCCCCCACATCACCTCCTTAAAACAGCCCCGTCTAGACCAGGAGTGCCAGGCAGGGGGAATTCCAGCCGTGGGTCTCTCAATAATCTCTCTTCTCATTTTTTTTTGTTTCTCTGCAGTTTTCTCTCTCTCTCTCTCTCTCTCCCCCCTCTTTCTCTCTCTCTCTCTGCATATCATTTTTTTTTTAAAAACTCAGCACCCGGCAAACAATCACCATCACCCACAGTTTTTCTCTCACGCACGCCTAGTTGGACGGAGGTCCCAGTCCTATGGCACCATCATGAAGCACTAATGGTCATTAAAAGGCCCTCCCTGGGGACTAAACTAATTGTCCACCTAATTTCCTCCTCTCTCTCACAGTCTCCACAGAGTTAGGTAGACATTAACCGCATTCCATCCGCTGATAACGGAGAGGTGAATATCTTAAGAGGAGCCTTCGCATTGCAAACATTCTGCTTACGGCATGTCTTAACAGTGTGTGTGTGTGTGTGTGTGTGTGTGTATGGTGTGTGTGTTTGTGTGTGAGCTTGTTTGATGTTACCGACTGTGTATGCTGTGCACGCTATGGCCATCCTGGTGACTATGTGACTTTAGAAACGTCACCATAATGATTTCCAGCAGTGCGTGTGTGTGTGTGTGTGTGCGCATGTGTGTGTGTGTGTGTGTGTGTATGTGGTGACATTGAGGCTGGGGTTCTCTGAGGCTGCAGTCCCTCTGGGGGACCAGACCACTTCAAGTGCGGCTGGAATGCGGGAGGCTCTCGAGCAGGATGGCCCTTCTGGGCTACAGCCACCACTCAACCACCAGAGAGAGAGAGAGAGAGAGAGAGAGAGAGAGAGAGAGAGAGGAAGAAAGAGGAAGGTAGAGAGAGAGAGAGGGCGAGAGAGAGGGGAGAAGAAAGGGGGAGGTTGAGAAAGAAAGAGAGAAATGATGGAGAGAGTGAGAGAGAGAAAGTGAGAGAGAGAGAGAGAGAGGAGAAGAAAGGGGGAGGTAGAGAAAGAAAGAGAGAAAGGATGGAGAGAGAAACCAAAGGGGGGGTGATAGAGAGTGAGAGAGAGAAAGTGAGAGAGAGAGAGAGAGGGAGAGAGAGAGAGAGAGAGAGAGAGAGAGAGAGAGAGAGAGGAGTTGGATCTGGGCTGCTGCACAAAAATAACTGCTTCATAAACGAGCCTAATCTCATCCAGATAACACTGTCCAGAGAAAGACCTCACAACGAGGTGAGATTAGGAAGGGACAGATGAAAGCAAGACATGAAGAACCAGAGGAGCACAAAACAGATAGTGAAAGAAGGAAAAGAAAGAAAGAGTAACTATCAGCTGCGAGGAGAAAAACAAACACAGGGGTGGAGAGAGAGGGAAAGAGAAAGGAAAAGGGGAGGGAGATAGGAGAGAGAGAGAGAGAGAGGGTGAGAGAGAAAGAAAAGAAGAGAGAAAGAAAAAAAAAGTGTGAGAGCGAGAGCGAGTAGTCAGGACTGGCGTGTGTACCTGGTTTCTGGCTCATGTCCGTTGGCAGGTGTGGAGGGCTGGGGTTGAAGTGGTCAGAGCTGGGGTACTGCAGAAGCGGCAGAGGGGGCATCCCATGGGACTGCTGGACCACAGACACTTTGTTGGACTGCAATCACACACACACACGCACGCACACACACACACACACACATACACATGACAAGACATGACCATGTTATTTCAGGAAGGGCTGGGGAGACTACAGATGAGCATGGGATGCTGAATACATTTGCTCACATTTCACTTGCTTGACTTGCTAGTGAATGAGTTTTTTTTTTTGTTTTTAGTTGGGGGGTTGGGGGTGGGGAGGTTGTGGGGTGCATTTGATCGATGGGTCTTTGATGATCAAGGCAGACTGCATGAGAGCTTGTTTGCTTTCATGTTTCTGTTTACAAATGGGTTTCAATAACTTACGTGAAATCGAGTTATTCCTAATGCTTACAACATGCTGTTTGACATACGATATGTCAAAGCGGTTAGAGTGTTGGAGGTGGTCACATTTCTTGGACACAGTTCCAAATGTGAAGCCTCTTTTTTCCTAATTACTTTTGTGTGTGTGTGTGTGTGCTTGCATGCGTTTGTGTGTGTTTGCCAAAGGGAGGGAGAGAGGGAGAGACAGAGAGAGAACCATTTGTGTGTGTGTGTGTGTGTGTGTGTGCGCGTGTGTGTGCGTGTGTTATGCACACATTTGAGGAATCATTTTTAAGGGCAGACCATCCCAACACTACTGTATGTGTGAGCTCTACTTTTCAAAGTCCCCCTACTGTGTTATTTATATATTTTAAAAGTGATAACACAATATCATCATCATCAACATCTATCAGCACACGTCAACATCCACAGTTGCACCCTCCATAGTAGCAATGTATCTGAATACACAGCAAGCCCCGACGAGATCTCAAACCTGTACCTGAAATCAGAAACTTGCTTTGCTCCAGTGTCACATTAAAACACCCACAAACACCCTTACTCATGAACACACACACACACACACACACAGATTTAATGACCTGGCCAGTTTGAGTCCGAGCTCGCACACCACTTTGAGGTTTGAGGTATACGCACCACTTCCGTCTGGCATTATAGAAACACCATTTTGTTCAAGTGTTCTTTAAGATCTATGACTTTTTTTGGACGTGCGCCTGAACGTTTGAAGTGGTCTCCATGTTCCTTGTTTTAACACACAACCCTTGAATAGATAAAATGGGATACAATAAAACATATAATCATCAGTGACCCCCCTTATGGGCCCCATTCCCTACACACACAATTATGATAATTACATTTCTGAGGATACAAAGCAACGCATGCATGCAAGTGTGCAAACACACACACACACACGCGCGCACACACATACACACACGCACATGCACGCACACACTTCGAGCAAATCTTGGGACTCCGTAACATCAAAGAAAAAATCTTCATTAAACATTAGAGCTTTCCTTTTTTTTTACGTACAGCAAACACAACGCGCTCATGAACTACCTAATCTAATTCCAGTTGAAAGGAGATTTATTAGCATACTCTTATTGCCTTTATGTTGTCATTGACTGAAGACAAATCTGGTGTTGAATAAAAGAGTTAATGGTGTTTTTTAGAGATCACTAGAGAGTAATAGCGCTCGTTCTAAACAGGCCAATAAGGGCCATGCCTTGACCCCATAGACCTAGTGTTAATTTGCTATGTAGATGAAACACTTTAGCCATAATATATTCTTTGGTTTGAAAAATGGAAGGGCTTTTTTGAAGCGGAAATTAAAGGTTCTTTAAAGAACAGAGAGCAGCTTTTCAGAGTGTCGTCTTTAATCTATTTAAGTAAGCAGACATTTAATATGGCTCATCGCTTGCCTCATGCTCTCTAAACAAATGATTTCTTTTCCTTCCTTAATAACATCCCATCATACTGCTGTTGCCAGTGTGGAGGTTTCAAGTGTATTAATAAAGTATCAATTAAAAATGTATAAATCCTCCTTGCTTTGCAGAAGCAACTTCCTGAGAAGTTCCCTGTGCTTGTTGAAATGTTTGTGTGAATTTATTCACTAATATTTTTTTTTTTTCTCACCTGCTAGAACATTTTTACTAAATAATATTTTGAGTGCAACAATTCTTTTTTTGTTTGTTTGTTTACTGTCATAAAGATCAACCAACCAATAAATGAATTAACTAATCAATCAATTTGGTTGAGGATGTGCTGATGTTCTTTCAGTCACTAGGCAAACAACATGATTGTGTACCCAATCAAACACAGTATGTGCCATGTTTGGGTGATTATGAAAAGACTTCAGCAGCTGCAATGCGTCAAATGTCTCACATGCACAGTTCAGATATCACAGTTTTTAGTATTTTTGTCCTGAGATGACCTTAAAGATGAACTAATTTTCTGTCTGCGTTTCTGGCATTTTCTCTACAGCCAAGGCAACTAAGCTATTTTCACTTAATAAAAACTCAAATTCTCCAATAAATAATGACAACAGATAAACAAATAAACAAACAAACTAATTAATAAAATAACTGCAGTAAATGCATTCGCTTCAAATAATTTGTAACAATCTTACAAAAAAATCTCGCTCTGGAGATACAGAACAGATTTCCTGTCGATAAATATTTGTCCTTTCTCCTTTTCATTATGAATACTTTTGATATGTTCGAAGAAAAAAAATCAGATTTTACATCAAATACGTTTCACGCTGAAGACGTCATCAGGACTAAGGTAGGCCTATGTTATCTATGAACATCACAGAACATCACCATGAGTGACCAACATTTCAGTATGGTTTTACACAGCCACCATCACTGGGCACCATTTCACTGCGATAAACGCAAAAACTACATGAATGAGCCAGGCTAACAGATCATATGCACAGGAAAAGACATACAAGTCAGGTCAGATAAAGTCTTCAGATGGTTCATTGAGGGAGTTTCAGCCACAGAGCTCAGCAGCATTTTTTTCCCCCATCAAATCAAACTTATTTCAAGGTTCGGCGCCTCTTCTATTTAATTTTAAACTCTCTTGTATTTCTTTTTAAATCTTTCAGGGCACAGCTGAAATTAACATTTAAAAATACTTGCTCTCTGAATGAAAAAAAAGAACGGGTAAGTTGGATAAGTATACCAAATCAGTTGAGGAAAAAAAAAAATGTAAATGCAGGGAACACCTACCAATTTGACAATGATTGGGGAAAACAGAACAAAACGCACAGTAACAAACTGAAGGGCCAAATCAAACATTATGGCAGTAGTAATAGTAGTTGGTAGTGCTTTGGTGTAGATGCAAATGTCTTCCAAATGGCTTTCGTAAATGACAGCATGCTAATGCAGGCTCCACCGCAGCCCAATCTGCCCTTCAGAGTCTGCAGATGTGAATGGCAATGTTCAAAGGCAGCAAAGCGACAAGGCTGTTCGTGCCACTGTTTGGCTGGAAGGTGGAGTCCCTAGCCTTAGCGTTGGGAGCCGGTGGTGGGGTAAATTTCACTCCGCCTGCGACAGAGTGACTCATTCACTTTATCACAGGAGCAGAGAGAAATGCCCAAGCTGAAGAAAATGGACAGTCCCTGGACTTTAGGGAGAAAAGATAGTGGCATATCTTCTGGAAAAAATCTCCAACGTGTTTTCACTAAAAAGTATGCTTCAAGTATGCTAATGTTGTACTTGTGTGTGTACATGTGTGTTCCTTGAGCAATACTGGGAGTTTGGAAAAAACACAATATTTGTGTTTATGATTACTGTAACTGAGAACATAGTTGACTTCCTGTCTGAATGAAAGTGAAACATGCAAAATTTCCAGTGATCTCAAGCAGAGCGTATCCTTGTGTCTTTCACTATGTGTGTGTGTGAGAAAGTGATTGAAATAAGGTTTGCGTGTGTGTATGTACATGTGTATGTGTGTGTGTGTGTGTGTGTGTGCATGCGTTTGTGTGTGTGTGCGTGCGTACTGTGTGTGCTCATATGAATGATGAGGTGTATGAAGTAGTGTGTGTGAGTGAGTGCAGAAGAGCGAAGGAAAGTTATGATGTATGTAAGGTTAATAAATATTTGACACTGTGCCTTGTGTAGATATCCATAGGACGAGTAATGCATACATGTACAACATAATGTATAATCCAGCTTTACAATAACATACTTACAACATACTTAACATACTCAAAGGGTTTTACACAAAAATTCCTTAGGAAGGCAAAACTCAGACCAAAAACTGTCTCACAATTATTCATGGCAGTTCTTTCAGAGCAGTTGAGTCAGCTATGCACTTGCATCAGATCTGGTGTTGACCTGGAACCAGTACGTCAACATTACAGGACTCCTGGAATCAGTGTGTCAGTAGGAAGAATGCTGGTCATGGTTTGTTCACGGCCTTTGGTAGACAGGGTTTATACTTTTGGTGGAAAAGCAGTAGAAGCTAGTTGTTAGTAGTGTGTGTGTGTGTGTGTGTGTGTGTGTGTGTGTGTGTGTGTGTGTGTGTGTGTGTGTGTGTGTGAGTATCTTCTAACTTCTGGAGAGCAATGCAGAGTCCCTTACATATGCCCACTTCCAAGCATAATGAGCCAACACTCTGTGGCCAATCTGGAAATGATTCTGCATCTCCAAGTTTAAGAAAATGAGCGCCACTTAGTTGGAGGTTTAGGGAAGATCAAAGCCAATGCAGACATAACAACAAAGTCATGTGTAAACACACATGCAGGGAGACACAGAAACAGACACACACAGACACACACACACACAAAATCCATCATCTTTTTCCTTCCTCTCTCTCTTTCGCTTGCTGTCATCTTCACCAGATTCTTCTTTCAGTAATCCCTCTCACACATCTATTGAGTATGGTACATTGCTTTACTTCGATTATACCACGGATTAATAAAAGTGAAATACAACTTGCCTGTCCTGTATTTTACTGGAAGAGGGCCGCACTGCATCACAAAGCCTAAACTCCATAGTGGGAACCTCTACTCTGAGCAACATTCACCAACTTGGCACTTACAACATTAATAAAATGTTTATATTCATAAAAAGTTTGCTTATTTCCTTCCCAGATTGACAGGGTTATGGTTTGTAAGAAAAAAAGATAGATAATAAACTGTAATGAAAGCATGTTGAAAAGAAATAGTGTGTATAACAAAAATAATCACAGTCATAAAAAACTGATGAGGTTTCCCAGTTGCCTCAAACTGAATTGACTTATTGTGCTACAACAACCAAGAAAACATGATAGATGGTCTTGTTTATGTTGTGAACTTTAAAACCAAAACAAAATATTTACAAACAATTTTGGGCAACAAGAGTTCCGCAAAGGTCATAAATCCAACAAAGAGGAAACACTTCCCTCTCTGTGTGGTTATCAACACAATTCAAGAGGTATGTGAGAGGCTTGTTTAAAGAGACAATCTGTTTGTCTGGTGGTTTTCTAGCACAGGAACTAATAATACAGTGGTCAGATAGTGATTATAGTGACGTATGACAAGCCATTTGTTTCTGTGAGAACAAGCATCTCCAAGCTCACAACTCAAGAGAAGCAAGCAGAGAAATGAATGCCAAAGAAGAAAACAAACAAACAAAAAAAATCACCTTGGGAGCAAGAAGAGTTGGTGTGAGGATTCTGTTAAGGTTAGGGGGTAAGGATCAGTTCAGAGAAGGAAACGAGGGAAATCACACTAAAAATTTTCCTTCAAGATCCCCGTGAATCAACGCAAAAGTCACAATGCACTCCAAAAATTAGTGAAATTAGTGCTGAGTAAACAATTACCCTCAAAAAAGGCCTTTGTGAGTCATTGTGAAACCCTCTTTTGAATTCACCAAGCAGGGTCAAATTCACCGCACTTTTCTGAAACTGCCATTCTTGGCTAAGTGGGAAATACCATGCCAGGGGCAAAAAACCCTGATTGGTTGTTAAATTTTAATCAAGTGCTTTATTGTGCTTTAGTGAGGTAAAGAGGAGTTTTTATTTTGGGGGGAGAGGTGGAGGGGCTGGTCGGCTTACATTGCACCTCTCATTGCAAGTCACTTTGGATTAAAGCATCTGCTCAAAATGACTCAGTGTCAATGTGACTGAAGTCAGCATCATCTGAGTGCCTTCAGCTGACACCTAAAATAAGTCATCCTTTCATGGTCCTCAAAGGGGCTCAGAGGTCATGTCCAGGGGTCGACTGAACTGTTGCGGTGGAGCCTGTGATGAGATGTGATGGATGTAAAACTGAGCTCAGAGTAGAAAGCAGAAGAGGGGAGAAGACAATTGGAGGAAGCAGACAGGTCAGAGTCTACTTGCATCTGCAGGTTCTCTTAAATGAAAAGGAGGTCATTTGGAAGTGCAGCGGAGGGGAGAGAGAAAGAGAGAGAGAGAGAGATGGAAGGAGGAGAGAAAGCAAAGGACTCGAGCGTAGCACAGTGCAGGCCAGCCATGGCACAGCAGAGTCTGGGCAACACAGCCGAGAGCGACGGGGGGAATAATTACACCATCATGTGAACGTGAGAGCTCTCCTTAGATGAAAGCGAATCAGTACTCTGCAGGCAGAGGTGAAGCAGGTTGGAGCTTTGGGAGGAACTGAGGAACTGCTAGGGAGTGTGTGTGTGTGTGTGTGTGTGTGTGTGTGTGTGTGTGTGTGTGTGTGTGTATGTGTGTGTGCGTGTGTATATGTGTGTGTGTGTGTGTGTGTCAGAGATGGATGGATGGATGGATGGATGGCCAGATGGATGAAGGGGAGAAAAGTGTCTTCTTTGCAGGCCACTTAGAGAACTCTTTATTAAATGGCTGAAACATCAAAGGCTTGTGAGGGGGAGGCACGATTGTGAGTAGGAAGTGTGGCTGTGCACACATGCAAACACACACACACACACACACACACACACACACACACACACACACACACAAAGGAGATGCTGAAAGCAACATGATTCCAAGTGGAGGTAGTCAGTTTTGATGTGCAGGTCATGTGCAGTTCAGGAACTGCAATGCGCCCGCGGTACGTCTGCTGCAAACAAGGCTAACGTCTCCCTTTTTCTAATGTGTTTACAAACAGTGGCATCTTCAGGACACTCTGACATATCTCTCTGGCCAGTGGGTGTAGGAGTTTAAGTCAGAGATGAAAGCAGAGGAATTTTTGGAGGCTTGGTTGGAGAAAAGGAAAGTTATGCTGTGCACTCTATCTGCCCCTCTGTGTATGTGTGTGTGTGTGTGTGTGTGTGTGTGTGCGTGTGTGTGCGTGTGTTTTGAGAGATAAGTTTTCGGACTTGACGTGCAAAAGTAATGACACGTTTGAGGACAGTATACATCGTCCAGAAGTTTGAGGGGAATTTATACATGATGTACAAGCCCAGAGGTTTGAGGGAAATGTATATTGTTATACTGGATAAGAAGGAATGACCAGACTAACTAAAGACTGACTAAAACAAACTTCCATCAACATCTTTAGTGACCTGGCAAAACACTATGAAACACTATGACACGTAATACTAGCCTTCAACTAACACAGTCAAACATTGTTCATTTTGGTTTCATAATCATGAGGAATAAATGCCTTGCACAAAATCAGTAAGTATTACTTTTGAAATGCTGTAAGAAATGTTTTTACAGATAAGAAGCCTTGAGTAGGGCAGTATTGTAAATGCGCATAACCCCTTGCAGTAAAATCTAAAGTTGTAAAAAGCTTCACTGCTCAGCATAGCTCCAGAGGGGGATATGCAGGCTTTTCATGTAGGCTAATAATTTATTCCCTCTGATTAATTCACTGTACCACCGTACCACCCCCCCCCCCCAACCAAGACCACCTGCTGGGCTGGGCTCCCACTGCACCAGGAAGAAGTCATGCCGTTCCCATGGTTACCACACTGCCGAGTTGACTGACTGCTATGAAATCTGTACCAGATGACAAACTCTTGCTCTCATCGGGGTCCAACTTCTCAGCTTGCGCTGATCAACTGTCAATTCAAACCAATGGGTAGAAGACAGTGGGGACCACAAAAAGAGATGTCTAAAGCTAGTCTTTTGGGGTGCTACACATGCATCTTCAGCTGATGCGCTAAGGTATATTGGTCAAACTTTTTAAAACTTCTAGCTTTTCTAATGAAGACCTGAGCAGACTTAAACAGCACACTTTCAAGTTTGTGGCTTGGATTAAGTTACAGGGCACTCTAGTCTTCAGTGGACTGTCATCAAACTACTTTTCAATATTGAACACTGGCAAGCAGTAAGAGCTAGGTAGAGCACAGAAGTGGGTGAAAAATGTGTAAAAGCCCACATTTTAGCACCATGTGAAAAAAAAGTGAATATGCCAATCTTGCCTGATGTGACATTCTGTAACCTACTTTTTCTATTCTTACTTATAAGTAAAACACTTGCCAAAACAACACACTTGAGCACACCTGCAAGGCCTAGCAGATTCGTCGTGAAAAATGTGGGGCCATTCACCAACTAGCATGACATCACAGACTCTAGACTCTAGCAGGGGCCTATGAAGAGCCAAAACCCACCAACGATTTCAATTGAAGTCCTCAGCTCAAATATCACAACCCCAGAAGGCTCAGATGTGGCTGCAGATATCGTTGAAATTAAACCACCCCAAAAAAAGGGACATCTTGAGCAGCTCGGCTCGTCCTGTGGCTTGCCCAAAAGGAATATTTTTGAGTGCGTCATACATTTCTTAACCAGTTTCCCCTCCTCATGGCAGATACTGTAGCTATGCACATTTTTTTTTCATGCCGATGAAAAATATGGGTGACATCACCACCGCAGAAAAATAGATTTGTTGACCAGTTATGACACAGGCTAGATAGTGACGTGTGCTCCAAGCTGTCTCTTTTTAAAACCACTGCCACTATTGATCCAAGGCATTTAAAGATTTCACAAAGAGCTGCTGCCTCTTCAGCTATTCAATTTTCAGCATGTCTCTTTTGAAGAGTGCATGTCGGTTCTTTCTCAGACGCAGAGAAATTCCTTGTAAATGAGCCACGTTTTCACTTTGAAGCTCATGCGAGAAGATCTCGAAGAGATCGTCTGAACGCTCCCCCATAAAAAAGTTCAGTTTGCAGACGTGGTATAGTTCAGTGTTTTCACACTATGCAAGCTTGTTAATTTGTTCCTCTCACAGACCTCTCCAAATGCAACTGAACAAAGAACACCCCCCCAACCCCCCAATTATATAAATATAAAAGGCATTAAAATATATATATATATATAACTCATATGGTTAAAAAAATATTCATATCATCCAGATCTACAGGCTCTGTCCATCCACATACATTAGGCTTAAAATTTACAAAGGGGGGTGGGGACAAGACAAAACAAAAGCAATCAGTCAAGCAGACATACCTACTGCAGTGCCATCAGGACCATGAGGCCAATATCTAAGTGCTACAGAGAGAGGGGCTTAACACACAAGATGAGAAGGAGGCCCGCAACACTGGACACAAGACACACACTCACACATACACACTGACAAGATGGGGGTGGGGGTTGGAGGGGTTACCATGCCATTATAACACCTTCACTCACTCGCTCTCTCACACACACACTATTCTTCTCATCTTCCTCCCATCAATTAAAGCTAGTCCATTTGCCTTGTACTCTATTAGTGCACGGCTCCCAGCCTGTGTGCACTTTAATCTCCCAGAGATGTTCCCATTGATGGGCGTATTGATTTGATGTTCAGGCACTCCCTTTCATCTTGCCTCGACTCAAAGCACTACAGAGCCTTCTTGCTCGCCCATGTTGTGTTTTAACTCGTTGTGGTCAACGAGGCAGCTAGGTACTGCACTCGCCCTCCCTTTCTCCACTCAGTCTTTCATTGAGGGGGTGGGGGGCTGCAAAGGTTTGTTTACATGGAGCTTCCAACGCTACCCACTATGAGGATGTGTGTGTGTGTGTGTGTTTGTATGTGTGTGTTTGCTTTAACACATGTATAGAATAATAATGTAGCATGAAGGCAAACCAGCTTGTGGACACACTGTTAAGTTGGTGGGGGTGACACTGAGCCCCTCAACTTCCTGTCACCAGTGTCTGGCAGTGTGCACTGGTGAACTTTATGCCAATCTCCCTCTGTAACCCTGTGACTGTCCCCACTCCCACTGCCCTCTAGGGTGAGGTCCTGGGTAAAGCCACAAGGAACAAGAACTATGGTGAGGGAGCCAGAAAAAAGAGGCATATGCAAGAGAGAGAGAGAGAGAGAGAGCGAGAGAGAGGTATGGTGGGAGGGAGAAAGAGAGAAAGAGAGAGAGAAAGAAATGGGTGAGAAAGAGCTAGAGTGCAAGGGAAGGAGAGGGAGAGAGAGAGAGAGGGGGAGAGAGAGAGAGAGAGAGAGGAGGGACAGTGTTTGGAGAGCTATGCTGGAACGCTCCTATGCACACCATACTCCAGAGAGCGTGGCTGCCAGAGGTTTCTGAGGCTGTGGTCAGGCCTGCCTCACAGAGGGTGGTATTGAGCAATCGATCATCTGTACAAATAACATGGTCAGGCCCAGCGCTGTATAATTTTCACCCTAAAATAAAGTGTGAGGGCTCCCTCTCCAGCGCGTGCTCCCTCTCGCTCTCGTCTTCCTGGAAGGCTGCTCCACAGTGAGAAGACGTGGCCCCCTTGAGCTTTTTTCCCTCCCTTTTTTTTCCCCTCCCTTTTTTTTCCCAATAACCGAACAATGGTCTGTATTTATCCCTGTGGTCGGGTGAATTGTTTCTCAATTATTTGTAAAGTAAGTATGTGGTTGCTTCTTCCTCCATCCACCACTCCCTCTCCTGCTTTCTCTAGACGTCTTTTTCCTGTCTCTCTTTCTCCCTCTCTCTCTCTCTCTGTCTTTCGTGGAGCTTCTGGATCCCATAACAGCTCCAGTCCTCCCCGCTCCCTCCACCCCAACCCTCAGCCTGGCCACCGCCTCCACCCCACCCCTGCTGGTGGTTCTCCGGAGCTGCATCCCGGAGCCAAGACGCTCGCCCGGAGCGGCTTCCTTCCCAAAGCTGCCGCAGCAGAGCGGAGCAAGCCTCAGATGCCGCAGATAAGTCCCCGCCCGCTGCCGTTTCATCCCACGCCAACACCAACATGGAGCAGCGAGGGCTCCGAACCGCCATGGCCGCTCCTTCCAGGCAGACTTTCTACCCCCCCCCCCTCGACACACACACACACACACACACACACACCCCATCCACCCCCCCTACGCCTCCCAAACCGCCCCTCTAACCACCCCCCTCCTGCTACTGCTGTCCTGGCGCTCGTGCTGACAGCCTGCCACAGCTGCCCCTGCTGTTGCAGACCAGAGACGCGAGCGAGCCAAGGGGCTAGCAAGCTAGCGAGCAAACGAGCGAATAGGACGCCGGCCATCTTGCCAATCCACAATGCACCGCAGCAAACAACACAGGAACGCCACCGCAGCTGACCTCATGACAGCCTGTGGAGGTTCTCCGGGGGGAAAAAAAAACAAACATCAACTCTGCTGCTTTCAAAACTGTTCGAGGCAAACAATGCAACTCAACTGCAAACCAACTGTAGTATCAGACATGGAGACGGAATTAGAGGCCCCTCCTGTGTCGTCTGACCTCGACAAACGAAACACACTGCCACAACCTGCCATTCAAACAGTTAGTGTAAATGCATCTATATAGGTCGCAGATATATTTACACACAACGGCAGCCCTACTAGCGTTACAAAAGCCTGACGCAGACGCTCGAGCGAGACTTTCAATGCAACACTGAGGGCAGTTTCCACACAATGTGACCACGCAGGTGACACCCAGGCGAAGAAAGAGTGGAGTTTCCATGTGACAGCCACAGGCTGGAGTGCAGTGTGGCTGCAAAGGGCCCTGGGCTAGATTTTCCATGGTAAACCACTACATCTCACCTCGCATAACTGTACAAGGCATACAACACAGAGCCCAAAACAAACACAAGCGCGTGCACACACATACACATACACACACACACAAAGAGAAAAGTGATTATTTGGTTACTATAGTTACCATACAGTAGTCTGTAAGAACAAAAAGGTAAAAAGGAAATATGGAGTTTGACATGTCAAAGAGGCTGGGACTGGTTTGAAGCTGAAGTTTGTTTATTTTTCTCTCTCCAAGGTGACAGGGCATTCATCTTAATTCACCTCCCTTTGCTCAGAAAGAACAAGGCAACTAAGAGACAAACAGTGACAAACAGATTTTTGATCAGTTAACAATCCACTAATAGGTTTATTTATGTTAGGAGGCGCAGTCAACAAGCAAAAAAATAGCTGGCAGTTGCTGGAGAGACTGAATATTCCTCGTTTTGAATGACACAAAAATGGTCTTCTTTTTTCTCGGAAGAATCAACTAAACTCTACATTTCATGTGTTCTGTTTTAAATCTGCTCTATGATTAATTTCAGTTAGACAACATTGTGAGACTCCTTTTAAATAACTCAACTTCATGGCTCGAACTTCATAAGGGAGAGATATCCCTGTTAATCTTCTGCTGTTTCCACTGAATATACCAGAGTTACTCCTCATTTCCTTACACTGACACTGACGATGTTTTTGGTAATGAACAGATAATTGAAAACACCATTCCCAGCGCTGGCCTGTATTTCACAAGAGGGAAATATCCATCAGAGCATGGAGGACCTCTGTTTTTAATGAAGATGGAATCAGAGCTTTTTCCAATCTGACACGTTCGCTTTTCCAAATGCAGGCGGGGAAGATGAAATACTGCCGGGGTCTGCTTTGAAAGACACCCGACCGCAGAGACTGGGGGTCCACATGGACTGGCTGGATGTGATCTCACTCTGATTCTCGGCCACACGGGCCCCCTCATAAATCTCTCCACCCCACCCCACCCCCCGATATTTGTACGCGCATGAAGCGCAAACCTCCCATAAAACAACAGACGAATATCTGTTTCCAGCAGCAGCAGCAGGGCAACAGGCGTCATTGTCATTGTCATTGTCGCTGCTGCCGCCACCACTGCTCGGAGCCCGTCCTCTGGCGCTAGACGGCGTCACAGGCCGAGACAGAGACATACTCCATCTGTCCCTCGTCTTAAAGCACCCCTGGCTCTCTTTCTCTCTCTCTCTCTCTCTCTTTCTCCACACTCACATCGCCACAGGGATTTTTCCCTCGTGGTCAGCCCCAACAGCATGGGCTTTTGCCCAGAGAGGAGTGGGTCACTTCTGCACATTGCAGGACTGCAGGGAGAGAGGAGCACAGTGCTGTAGGTAGGCAGACACAACCAGGATGCCAATCTACCCTGCCCCCCCCCCCCCCCCCCCCATCTCCACCCACCCACCCACACATACAAACACACACACACACACACACACACACACCACCACCACCACCACCACTGGCCCCCTCCCCTCTCTCCTCCTAGAGTGCTCCGTCTCAGAGCTTGGCTGGATTGGCTTGGCTTGGCTGGGCTGGGCTGGAGTGGGTGGTTGGCTGGGTGGGCGCTGAAATGGTTAAGTGGCTGTGACTGTTTGAAGTCGTTCGCGGCGAGGTGAGCCAGGTGCGCGCGTGGTTACCGGCTCTCATTGTTTACTGCTAACTCCCTTCCGCCTGCAGCAAGGCTGTTTACTCCTCCCCTCCCCACACAGCAATCAGATAAGAGCTCAGAGGAGACGAGAGGAGAGTGACACACACACACACACACACACACACACACATACACACACACACGCGCTCGCTTTCTCTCTCTATCACTCATTCGGTCTCTCTGTCTCTTTCTTTACTACTTCAACATCTTTTCTACATGCAAGCATGCAGGCAACAAGACACTCTCACTCTCACACACACACACACACGCGCACACACACGTGCTTGCACGCACGCACACACACACACAAATACACAGAACTCGACCTCGAACCACACTCCACCACACCTCCACTCAAGTACTTGGCCTTGATTTCAGTGAACACAGGATGTGTGTGAGCGTGTATGTGTAAGTGTGTGTGCGTGCATGCTTGCATGTGTTTCTGTGTGAGTAAGCATGTGCGTCTGTGTGTGTGTCTGTGTGTGTGTCTGTGTGTGTGTACGCATGAGGAGATAAGAGTCTGTCAGCCCGCAGCTGTCAGAATGTCAGAATGTATGTGTGAATTTCAGCATGAGTGTGTGTGTCTGTCTATGTGTGTCTGTATGAGAGAGAGTGTGTATATGTATGTATGTGTGTGTGTGTGTGTGTGTGCATGTTGGTATATGAGTGTGAAATCCTGGTCACCGCAGCGTGTGTGTATGTGTGTGTGTGTGTGTTGGCACGTTTATGTGTATGTGTGAGTGTGTGTATGTTTCTTGGTTGCTGATGACAGCTAAATGGCAAAGGCCAATTTCACACACTAAAAGCATCAACCTACAAACAGCCCATGACGCCCCTGCATATAGAGAACACCCACATAACGCCTCAGAACAACAACGATAACAACAATGTCAGCAGCAACAACAACAACAACAACAACAACAAAAACAACATCATCATCATCAGGCATGGTACCAGTTTAAAACTAAACCTATGACCGACCCCACCAGCTAGCAAGGCCCCCTCTCCCACACCCAAAAAAACAAACACACGACTCCCTTCACCTTCTCCCAAAACCCACACCGTAAAACTCGGCCCCTCGTGAGATTTCAACAAATTGGCAGAACTTTAATGACTTTCATGTTCGCCATTAAAAGGCGCAACGCTATTTTGAGGAGGGCTCTTTTTTTTCCTTCCCCTCCTCTTTGATATCCTCAAAGACCTTGGTCTGAATCCCATAAGCGAACCCTATTTTTTAGCAGTAAAATGCTTTCCAGTTGGCTCCAGACGATCATAGGGGAGAAACCGCACCGAAAACCACATTCCATAACATTTGAGAGCGGGCGAGTGGCTGAGCGGAACTGGGACGGCTCCCGTCTAACCCAACCGGGCTCGCGAGAGAGCCGTGCACAGAGCAGCGCGGCCTTCTGGGGAAGGGAAAAAAAAAAAAAAAACAGCTCTGCATTTCAAGGCGCTGCTAACCCCTCACTGGAAAGGCAGAGGCACAGCTTTTGACAGAGGGGGCCATTTCAGATGTCTTACTGCATTTTGGTTTAGCTGAAGCAAAAAGCACCTGACACTGCATGAGCAGAGAAAATGCTCTCGCTAATCCTCAACAGTTTCCTTTTGGATTGTGTTTACGAAAGAACTTTTTGAAAGAACCCTTAGATGTGTTCAATAAATGTGCTATGGAGAACGATTCAGGGTTCCTTGATGAGGAGAACGAGACAAAATTGCTCCGTTTAAAGTCACTGTTACTGCTTTTATTCCGACCGTCCAGGGTGTGCACTCACAGATAGGGGGGTTTGGGATTGAGGTTATTTGGGCCAGCCTGTTGCCATTCATGGTGCGGAAGGGGCTGAGAAAACTCCCATCAGGGTCTTCCCATCTCACTCACCCTCTCTGTGTGTCTGTCTGTCTGTCTCTCTCTCTCTCTCACACAAACACACACTCATACACCTGCACCTGTGGTCTGACAGCCAAGTCCCAGCGACCACACACACACACACACAGACACAACACTCACTCCCTCTCTCACACACACACACACAGAAATGGTGACAACAAGGTAAATATAACCAAATTACTGCATAAAAGGCTAACAACGCATTTTCCCACAAAACATTAAAAAGTATCATTTGCACAACAAAATAAAAAGACCTCATTCAGTAAAAGACTGCAGCAGAGATCAACTGTATTGCATCCGAGTGCCTTAAGAACAGACTCTTAAAAAGAAAATTCATCTTCAGTAAACTTTCAGTACACGCTGCACCTCTCATCATACATACATTCACACACAGACACACACACAGACCTCCAACACAGGTTTATCATGTCACTTTGGTAGAAGGGCTATCCTGACTACATGAGTGAATCTGAACTGGAGTTGTGCATCAGTAAGAGTCAAATCCATATGGAAGACCTTTCACAAGGTCTCACTTCCTGCTGATGGGGTCAGCCCACGCCCCCCCCCCCTTTCCCAACCCCCACCCCATACCCCTGAATTAGCCCAGACCTGGTGGAGCCAGCCCAGCCGCACGGGCAGACGCGCGTGGGCGTGATCTCCCTGGCCTAATCCCACTCCATCTGATACCCATCTAGCGGTGGCCTGCGCGGTGTGGAGCGGTGCGGAGCAGTGTGTGATCCCATAGCCACCCACTGCTCTACCACCACTGGGGCCAGCCACAGCAGGCTCCAGCATAGAATTGCCAGAGGCAGCTGGGCACACCTAACGGCCCTGCCTCCACATGTGTGTATGTGTGTGTGTGTGTGTGTGTGTGTGGTGAGCCATATGCATATACAAACACACACTTACACATAGATAGACACACAGACACACACACACACACACACACACACACACACAGACACACACACAGAAGTGGCCACTGAAGTCTCATGTTTGCTACAGTATGTTTGTATCTGCCACCACAACACTCCACTACCCTACACTCCTCCCTTGTGCTGACCTTTGACAGAAACACCCAAGCTAAGTGTTACTAAATACCATCTCTGAGGCCATGGAGAGAATCAAGAGGCAGTTACGATGTTTCCAGCCGTTAGGGAGTGTGTGTGTGTGTGTGGAGGGGGGGGCTCTGCTTTAAGGTGAACAACACACCCATGGTTAAGACGTTGTGTAACAGGGGCAAAACAAAGGGGAGTGAGCGTCACGGCACAGCACTGCTCTGGTCAGGGTGGGGTCTGAAATGACAGTCATTACCGCTGACGATATGAGAGGCCGGCCCGGCCAGGGCAGGGTGATGGGAGGGCAGGCAGGCAGGCTGCTTAGGCTGGGCTGGGCTGGGCTGGGCTGGGCTGGGCTGGGCTGGGATGGGCTAGACTAAGCTGGGCCTCCTGCGTGTGATTGTGAAAAGATTCCATTCGGCGGGCTCACACAAAAGCAAACACATAAAAGATGAAAGTCCCCCCCTGCTCTCTCTCTCTCTCTCCGCTCCATGCTCACACACGCTACAAAACCCCGTCCCAAAGCAAGCGAGTGAGCGAGGAGGCGCAAACGCAGAGGGGGCCATAAATGCGGCGCGGGCTGGTGAGCGGCAGTCTCCCTTTGTTGAGCAGCACCAGTTTACAATTTGTCAAAAAAGCAGGAGTAAACAGACATATAATGAGAGCACACATTGACTACCTGCAAACACTATTTAACGTTTTACCATGTTTTTTAATGAATGAAGGCAAACTGTAATATAAAGATGGCACCCATCACTGAAAGACAAGAAAGAAGTGAGTTTTGTGATTCAGCGGGGCAGACAAGAGCAGTCAGCAAGGCTCTATCATTCATGTCGATTTTGCAATACTATATAAAAAGATGTTCTAAAAGCTAGTAATTTTCTTTAAACATTTAAATCGTTTTCTATGCTAAGAGATTTAATGCTTTGTAAAATGTGTCCTTGTATGCATTCATCACTGTCTCAAGTACTCTCTGAAGTGCCCAAAACGCTCTGGTGACGAGTGACTATCAAGCCAATCAGACCCCACCAATGTGTGTCGTCACCCCGACGCCTGCCAAATGTTCCTGCAGACAAACAAGACGCACATAGGTGAGAACGTGCCAGCTGTGCTCTGGTCATTCACAGACCTCCTCCTGAAGGAGACTTCCCCCACCCCCACCCCCACCATCCTCACCTACAGCCTTCTATCCCCTCCCCCAAAATCCTGCTCCTAACTACCACTGACCAGCTCTGTCAGACACTCACTAGTGCTCTGGGCACACAAGAGCAGAAGTAGAAGCACACCTGCAGAATGACTCCAGCCTGCGAGCCAGCCTGCATCTGAAGCCTGTGCAGCAAGCTTTAAATCGATCCCCACACTGATTCATTCTTTGAGGGGCTTCTTACTCTCCAGCAGTCATACTGATCCCAGGTCTGTCTATGTGTTTTGTTTTGTGTGAAGACAGACCAGACGTCACACGCTGAAGATCTGCAGCATTCCCATCACTGGCTGAATAGGGGAGGAGAATTTTTTTTTGGGGGGGGGGGGGGTTGACTTGAGGTGGGGGGATTTTTCCTCTCATTTTCTATAAGCATGCATCTGCACAGGCACTGAACAACACCGGGTGATTCATTGAGTGATTCGGGGTGGTGAGAGAAAGCAGGCTGACGGCAGGAAATAGCTTACCTGAGAGACACGGAATGAAACAAAGCTTTGTTTTGTTCTTGTCATACGAGCCCCAAAAGGGTAATCCACGACCCTTCTCGATATAAGTCGCAAGACCGCTGAACATGGCACATGCAGCAGCACCACTATCACATGACCAACACCTCGGATTCCTGTTATTATCAAGCATGTACGTGAAGGGGGAAGTCCACCGCTAGCACTACACAATACAAGAAATTTATTTAAACCACTTTGTTAGACTTTCTGACAAACCCCTAAAAATAGGCATATTTGCTTAGCTAGCTTCTATCACCTGGGACACCACTGCTGCTGCTGCTGTGGTGAGTTGACTCAGAGGGAGCCCTGGGAATCGAGCAACTGTGCTCTGAAGCTCTGAAGGGGGAGGGGTGATGATCAACTGGGGGGGGGCGCTAGCTACTTAGCAAACACCTGCAACACTCCGCTTGGGACTGATACACCCCACTCAAGTCTGTGAGTCACCAGCGACACATGTCCACCTGTGTAACCCAGTCAAAACAACCCCCCACCCGGACACACACACACACACACACACACACACCTACCACTCCCACCCTAGGCCTTGGCCAAGCCTTCGCATGACCTATTATACACAACAAGTGGGCAAACAGCAGCACCGTCTCCTACCCACCACTTCCTGTGACGGAGCACAACTTTACGAGAGCAGATATTTACTTAACCATGCCATACCCAGTATACCCAGAGGTGACCACACTCTGCAGGTCCAGTGAGGGAGCCGAGTTAAGTGAATGAGGCGACTGCATAAAAATGTTTCTAGAGTGACTCACGTGTGACGGGCGGGGGGGAAGTGTGGGTAGGAGAGTGGGGGCTTTTAATGCACTGAATCTTGTATACCATCTTACATTTCAAGAAAATAAAAATTCAAATGACAACTTTCCATCCTAACACCTGCCTCTCACTCTTCCTTACTTCCCCAGTGGAAAAAAGACAGGCATAATTACAGTCCTAAACACCTAAGGGCATTCAACAGGTTTTTTTTTTTTAAATATTTTTTTACAGCATTTCCGCGTCTTTAAATAGGTTTCTACACGTTTCTCTCGAGGGTTCTTTGAGGCCATCCACTTCAAAGCTCTGTGGACGAGGGCCTCTTATCGCCATTTGTATTTAAATCACCAGACTCTGTCATTTCCTGCAATCCTTTAAAAAAAAAAACACGAATGACACTTCCACCTGAGGCGACGTTTCTGAGGTATGAGAGTCCTCATGTGATGTGGCTTCGGAGGATCCTCTCCTTGCCGCCAACTGTCCAACACTGTAGCCACCATCTCCGTCATTGCTGTGACCTTCCCGAACCAAAAGCCTTATTCAAATAGTGTGTGAGTGCGCACCCACGCACGCACGCGTGCACGCACACACACGCAAACACACACCACACACACACACACACACACACACACACACATACACTGAAGCCTGGTCATTCACAATGCGAGTGTGTGTATGTTACAAATCTATCGAATTGACAAGCCTAAATCTTAGATTAATTGAATAATCCCTCTCCTCAACTACACGCCGTGTTGGCAGAGTGGCATACTTGAGTGTATCACCAGCCACAAGTAGTTCACACAAGCAAGGGAGCATGGGATGAGGGAGAGATAGAGGGAGAGAGAGAGAGAAGTGGAAAGCTTTTCTTTAGGAGGAGCAAATCCTTGGACTGTTTCTTATCGGTGTCTGTCAGAAGCGGAGCTCTCCAACCCAGGCGCTTCTGTGGACGGATTACGGAGCCTAAGCCACTGTTCCCTCTTCATTGTTTACCCTGAGACTAAAGGGCTAGTTGTACAAGCCAGTGTCAACACAACTTCACAATGCAAGACAAGGAAATGGGATCTAGGGGGACCTGGAATCCCTGGCTTTGGATGTAATGAATCCTTTAGTCAAGGGAAGGACAAGCACTTATGGCTTGTTTGACTCCACACAGGCATAAGAGACTCCCCATCCCATTGAAATGCACCATAAAAAAAAAAAAATATTGAAATAAAATGAATTTGGTAGAAGACACATGGCAATATGCATGGGTAGCTTTCACTGCAATTGAACTGAAAAAAAAAGACTATTACTGGATATAAACATGTTTGCCAAATGTTCGGCATTGCTAAGTATTTATACCCGTATGGCATAGCAAATGAGAACTATGCATGTTGCCAACTTGATAAACCTGGACACTTTTAAAGCCCTGCCCCACCTATCCTATTACATGTCTGTTCCCTGCTAATTAAAGGAGTGTCCTCCATCCTATGTGACCAATACTAAACCCGACAGGCTAACATTTGTATGGAAGGCAGTATGAATAGGCTAATGAATGGGAGGGAAGAGGTTGAAGAATGAAGGACAAATGAGAAGACAGGAGACAGTGAGAGGCATGCAGGGGTGAGCATGCTGAGGAGGGCTGGACAGTCAAAAGAGAATAGGGGTTGCTTAGGCTGAGCAGAGATAAAAGGCCAGATGAGCAAATGGACTCTGTGGAGCTTCTCTGAGCAATCCTCTCTAATGACACAATATGCAGTGGCAATCTTAAGAAATGCACACACACGCCCACATGCACACACACACGCATGCACACACACACACACATATACACACACTCGACAAACACAGTGTGTTAATTGTGAGCACATGAAAAGTCGGTTAAGTTCTAGCAAAAATACCCTTTTTGTCTAAGACCGATGTGAGGGGCACTGATATGTACAGTGCCATGAAAGAGCGTTCATTTTGTTTGTCATGATCGTCTAAAGCTTCTTTTACGCCATAGAAGAATAGGAATTTTATATGCTTTCTTTCTGGGGTTAGTCCTAAGGGAAACATATTGTGTAATTACATGAAAAGAATAATCAGGGAAAATACAAGTGTTTCCCTCTGATGGGAAAACTGATTTAAAGGACTATAGTTCTTGGCTGTGGGGTCCTGTGTCCTCTGTTTTTCACCAAGTATTCTATGACCATAATTATCACCAAAAGACCAGATAAAAGTAGCAGTTTGTCAGAAAACTTTCTGCATGGACACAAACGTAAGTCACGGTTGACACATTTGTACACCACCGTGCTGTTGAGGCAAACAAACAGCCAAAAGTTCCCTCGTACCTCGAAATATTCCTTTTGCTTTCTGGAGATAGCACAAAAGATGTACTGGACATTCTCATCAACTGAATCTGACTTGGATCATATTGCTGTGAGATCTAATGAAACTCTCAGCAAACACCTGGTTGAAGGGTGAAATGAATTGATGAATCAGCGCCAAACTTCAGCACCACAGACATGTTAAATGGACGCCATTTTCTTTCAGTGAAATCATTATGAGATGAAAACTGGTAAATGGACATAAATTATCAAGAGAAGAAAGGCGTAGAGAAGGTGAACAATAACAATCAATGTTCACTTAATCCATCACAAAAGGCCTTGCACTATAGAATAGGGATTTACCCGGGTGTGGTAAAGACATTTTATAAACTGTTCATGTAAATTAGATCATTCATGGGTAGTTTCTATTCTGGGAAGTAACATGATTATTGTAAGTAACTTTAGCTTTCAATATTCAGATTCATCATATATTTTTCCCCCATAGTTTCAAAAGTCAAAATTAATTGAAAGGAAAACTGAAATAACTGTCAAAATGTAACTGCTGAATTATAAGTACAAGGCCATTGCAGTGAATGTTATTGGATCACATTTCACTAAACCAAGAAAAGTATATTAATGTTAGACTTGCATCTGATTTCTTTTGCTATTTAGGCTTTGCCAAACTGAAATTGTTTCCACGTATGATTACTGGACAACATGCATTTCCTGAATAATTCACTAGCATTCCCTTTGAAAACACAATCTAAATAATACAGTCACCATTGGCTTGGTCTTTGCTCAGAAACGTAATTTCCCTGCTGAGTTCAAACAAACAGACAATATCTGTACAATCTGAGACAACTTTCAACTGATCTACAGCAACTCAATGGGCAACTTTTTTTTTTCCTTCAAGAAATGTTCTTGGCACCAAACGTCTCCTGGTATCTGCATAATAAGGCCAAAAACCCACTTACTTCCTTTTCAAATTAAACTTCAAATTAATGTGGCTCCTATTCATAGTATGTCTGTGCATGGTTTTGCCCTGCTACCAAATAGGCCATTCAAAATGACCAAATCTCTAGCGGTGTTCATTGTAAATGAAAAGCGTGTTAAAGTATAACTTACAGATGGTGACACCGATCCGCTGGGGAGGTATGGGTCTGTCAGCATCAGGAATGGATAACCTGAGTAAGCCGGCGCTTTGTACATTCCTCCATCCTGCTTCGACACTACAGAGAAACAGATATCACAAAGATGTCAGTGCACTTATAGATGTATCTTCACTCAAAAGACAGGAAAAGTTTGTGGATGCCCTCTAAAAGTTACTTTTTGACTATCTGTGTGTGCTGGGATATCGGAGTCAAGCACTTGAGGTGTTCTCCACAGGAGGCTCGAAGTAGTTCACTGATAAAGTGAAAGTGGAGAGCCAGTTACCTGGGCCCCTCTATGAAGACACTCAAAATGGACTCTTGTCTACCATAGCCTTTTGTTTATGTCTGACTCCTGTGACCAATGCTGCACTAGATTGGTCTGTCACCATACTTGAGAAAATAAGATTTCAACAGAGATTTCGGTGAAAAAGACAATACAAATAAGCGTGACAAACCAGTTTAAGTAAACAGGCCATGTATTAAACACTCCAGAAAAATTAAATCAACTTAATTATTCTTTTCATTCTTAATCAAAATCTTAACCGAAAATATGTTGTCTCTAAGTCTCCGAACAAAGGACATTGTAGGTCTAAACTGTACATGGTGTAAATTGTTTTACAATACCTTTATTTTATATACAGGTGTAGATCAACAAACATAGCCTACCTCGACTAAAATCATTACTAGGTTATAGGCAAAACATTAATCTAAAATGTAGGGTAAGTAGTTACAGAGAAGTTACATTCCACCAATTATATTCCATAATAACATAGGCCCACCAAAATGTCAGTCATTATTCTTTGAACAACTGCCAGAACAAAGATGACAGGCATCTACCGATGGAAACTTCAGCAATAGGCTACTGAAGCCCATGTTACACTGGATACAACTACAATCTACACACAATACCCATTTCAAAATGCGAACAGTTACAAGAGACATTTCACACATAAACAACGGTTGTCTAATCGGCTGAGAAGATATTCAGGAGCAAATAATTCAGGAGATTTCTTGAAAATGTTATTGGATAAAGGGAAACAAGCACGACCAGGTTGATCCTTACCATCTTCTAGATGTTCCCTGTGTTTTTCAGAGTAAACTCTCTGCTCATCGTGGTGTCCTCGCCTGACCACCTACAAGAGCATGAGCAATAATAACAGACAACAGGTTTTAGTAAGTTCCCTACATCTTTTACATGCCGCAACAGCGGCGAAATGCGTGTTCATTAACACTACACATGACCGCTTCAAGTTAAGCTCTGTCAACAGAGAAAACCGGAGGCTGCGAGCCTCGGACCCACCGCTGTGTTTGAGTTCTGATTTATCTCCGATTCATTCACCAAAGACGACTTGAGGTCAGCCAAGTCCCTCTCCGTGAAAGCGTTTTCTTGAATCTTTTCGTCTTGTTCGCCTTCATCCTTGAAGGATATCATTTCGTCGTTCGCTCCGAGATCATCTCCCCCACCACTGTTGAGCTGCGGCATTTTGCTTAGAAAAAGAAATTTAAACGCTGCAGTTTCCGTTCTCCAATGAGAGGTTGAAAACTTTTTTCCTTAGCTAGTATCCTCTTCTCAGGAGACACGTGAATACGCGACACAAAACAAAAGTTGTTATGCTGTGTAGGAGCCTTGCAAGTTGAAAGTAATGCAGCCCCGGCAGCAACAAATAGTGCATTTGAGCTGAAGACAAGGCTAGGACTACCAACATCAAAGAGCTCCGACCGAGTGATTGACAGATTCAATGACTTGTTGGGGGTTGTACAATTGTTTCAGCTAAGGGTTCCGCTCTTAAAGAGACATCACTTCTCCTCTGAGAGCGTACTGGCATTATTCACAAGCTTAACAGTTCTCCAAGAAAGAATAGGCTAACTGTTGGAGCACTATAAAACGACGTCTACTGTAGGCTGCTTACTTTAGGCTACTTTACCCTTTCTTTGATTTTGTTGACTAAAGTTTAAAACGTGTTCCAACAGGCTTAGGATCTTCCACCCTACGAATTAATGCTTCTCACAAGCCAAGTCAAGGAATAGCCAAGCCTACCATTACGCATTGAGGGTTCATCTGGTAATAGCGTATTAAAGTGACATTTAGTCTAAAGGTAAATTTAGCCAATCTTCTGAAGACTTATAAACAGGTGAAAATACATGGTCGTTAACTTTTGCAGAGCTGTTTCACAACCCAAAGTCGAAATGGCACTGTCTGACAGCTCCTTTCATGAGTTATAACAGTCCAAAACTCAAAATGTAGTTCAGGGATGTAGTCAGACTGCCTGCTGTCTTGTCTAACAAATAAAACCGCCTCTTTCCCGTTTATTATGCATTTTTAATGTTGATACAGTTGCATGGTCTTTTGAGTTTTAATTGAGAAATATTTATACTCCTCCATGCTGTGCTGTAATATTTGACTTAATCCATCGACTTGAATGAATGTGATGAGCCACAGCTGGGAAATAGAATTAAATACAAACAGAAAATGTGTCTTGTATTTGCATAAGGCTGCATATTTATACAGTATCAGCCATGCATATTAATAAAAAGATTAAAATGAGCAGTTTAATGTATGCAAATCTAAATTATGAATGAGTTGTTTAAAGTCCTTGTTTATTCGCCTTGATTAAATATAGACAGCTGTTTTTCCACAGAACTGGTTTTCTACATCATTTACCTCATGATTTCTTAATGCTTTCAGTATTTCTCTCTTTCAGTGGCCAATATCACCAATATTTTTGCCAGTGCCTGCTTTGGATTACTCCATCATATTTCATAGCCCTTCATTTGAAGCTGGTGTTTCTCCCGCTTTTGTGAGTGTTTGTGTGACTCCTTCCACCATACAGCTCTTCGCTGCTAGTTGTGAAAACTACTTAAGATCTTTCCCAGTTACGGTATGTCTGTCACCATAGAAGTAGCAAATGTGAAACTAAAAATAAGGCTGATGGTTCGACCACCACACATCACACACTGAACTCGGCAGTCGTTGCAGAGGATCTAGGGACATTTACCCAGAACCACAGGTCAAATCACAAGAAAGTGTGAAAATAGAATGTGATTTTGTATTTGGAGATAATGTTGCTGACTAAATGTTGTGTTTGGAACTCCTGGCTTATAGAGTACCTGTGACAATAGACTACCATGCTAATCATTAGCTTATTAATTACTTTGCTGATGCTCTGTAAAAAATAAATTGGACATTTATGTGAGCTTTCATCAATGTTTCATCAAATCAAATATATTATACCATCATGGCAGGACATAAACATAGACTAACACTCAAAGAAAAAGACAGCTGAATGATGAATATGAAGAAAATGTTATCATTTTCATAATACATTTCCCCTAATCATTTCATACCTGAGAAGAAATCTTGGAATTCATTCTGATTTCAGTCATGTGACATCAATGATAAACAATCCTCAAAAACAATGCTTTGGATAGACAGTGCACTGACTACACTGCCAAAAGTTGTTTACTGCATTATGGTCATCAGAGGCTTTAAATCTCAATGATGGCTCTAAAACAATTAAAAACTCCTTCAGTCTTTAAAAAATGTTCCCTTTGGAGACTTTTATGGCACACAGGATAGATCGCAGGTCCTAAAAATTATATACTGTGCTTTCTAAATAAACTTCAGGCACATTAAAGGAGCAAACTAATTAAATCATATCCTTTCATTGGGGTTAACCCACATCGAAGGGAGCTACTCTTAACTCAAGCCACTTGTGTGCCTTTTATTGGTCGTTCCCGGCAACCAAAAACATGTTCTCTCAAGCAATATCCAAGCAATGTCAGGGAAAACTCTAACAGACTGATTTTTTCAGTTGAATTTCCTGAAACTATTCAAGCTAAATATGTTCAGCTATGTAGCATTTTTCCTCAAGAATCAGTGGCATGAATGTTGTTTTTTCAGTGTTTAAATATAAGTAAAAAAGGAATTATAAACTGTAATGCAGAATATTAGTGTGTGCCTTTGTGTCTGTCTAACTTTCAAAAACAAAACGTAACATATATTTTGTAAATAATTAAAAGACAAATGTCCGCCATGGTGAGACTGCAGATAAAATCACTCCCTTCTCTCCTTGCTGTATTTCCTACATTTGTCATATTACCTCACATCTCACCACCATGCCAATTTTCACAGACAGTCTTCAGTCACCTTCAAACAACTGTGTTGATTTTGGAGGACCAAACTGAAAAAAATAGATCTTAATTTCCAGCAGCAGCTTCAGCAGGTCATTTAGATATACTTTGACAGCCTTTACCTTCAAAGATGGTTCTGCAAAATTGAACTTAACCATGCACTTTATTTGCCTCCCTCATTCTGCGGTGGTCTACTCTGTTACTCTAATTTCTACAGAAGAGACATGAAATGGGACAATAAACAACAACATGAAACATAGAGGTGGGCTGACAGAAGGATAAATGTTGCAGGACAATACTGTAAGCTATAAGCTGGTCTTTTAAAGAACACTTGCGGGCAAACAATCATAGTGTGAAAATGCACACTTTCTGTATGCATCTCTTTGCTTATCTCTCTCTCACACACATGCACACACACACACACTCACACATCAGGTAATTTCTTATAAACTCTTTGCATGTCTTCTAGAATATCATCGACTTGCCTATATATCATCTTCCTGATGTAGTTTCAATGTTGTTGTTGTCCAGTTTTTTTTTTGTTTGTTTGTTTTTTGAAAACACAATAAAAAGTTATGAGAGGCAAGTAACAGAAAGGTTATAAGAACAGCCAATTAACAAAACCTTTTAAGGAGATGCCAATGGAATTCATCAGTGGTGAATAAACAGTGGATGAACTACATGCAAAACAACAGATGATGAAAATGATGAATGTATAGGCTATGTAATGGCTAAAGTATAGGCTATTTGCATCTGTAGCTAAATGTCCAGGTACTTTATTTTGTTGTTAGGGTTCCACTGCAGCAATGGCACACATTACTACAAGATATTCATACAGATATGTAGATATGGGTAGAAAGGTTAAGAATTCCATTTACAGTATATCCATAAATGGACTGATAAACAGGACCTCAAACTGAATAGCAACATCAATGTATTGTCTGCTTGTGTACACAAAGTCTATAGTGTAACATGTCACTGTCCAAAACAAATCATTGCTGCAATAACATTGGTGTTGCTGTTTTATAAAAGACAGTTGGTATGGTTATTACAGTCTGATTCCCTATTAGTAGTAACCTATGATCCATGATGACTGTGGTCAGCTTCAAGGAGAAGCTTCAAAGTTGAACCCACTGAAAAACAAACAGAGTTCCCTCTGACCTCATAGCTGAATGGGCTTGCAGCCAAAAGATATTGTCCACAACGGTCAGAAGCTTGGCCAGTGTCCTGTTTTCTGCTTTTGAATGCTGATTCCTCGATCACCCCTTGTATTCTCTGAATTGTAAAACTCACACATCTTAACCACAGTGATGGTCACACTACTCAAACTTGCCACTTAGGTGTGGCCCCGTGGTACTTGCGTAAGCTTCTAAATCCTGTGGAACTGTGCAGCATTCAGCCTCAGATATCCACAGTTAACACCCCAATCTTGCTAATGAGGAATGGTAACCTGCCTAGACCGTGACAGAACAGGCCTCCAACATGACACCTCTGTGCCCAGTCTTTCTGCCCTCTCCTCCATTCACTGTCACCACATTAACTTGTCCACACACCATGACTCAGGGTTGGCTCTTAAGAGTGTGGTGGTCAGCGTGACAACAAGAAACTGGGATCGGGAGAATGGTTTCTATGCACTCCACACAAATTCCTGTCTCTGACATGGTGTTTTGGTTTTGTGTGCTTGTTTTTGACTGGAAGCAATGCTTCAGCTGTGAGACTTGTCCTGAAGTTAGTTCAGACATCATGACTCAGGGTTCTTGTTGAAGACCATGGTGGACTTGAAACAAGGAAGGACAAGAGCCTGGGGGCATGATATACACCCTGTGTGTGCGTGTGTGTGTGTGTGTGTGTGTGTTTTGGTATCGGGAGCTGTGCTTTCCCAAAGAGACTTTTGGTCCTAATGTTTCTGTGCTTCCTTCGCTCAAGCCCAGTGTTGTCTGTGGAGGGAGTGAGACCTGCTCTAATCTGTGTGGCAGGAAACAAAGGGCTTCGTTAATGCAGAGACTTGCCGGCCCTTTGATGTGTTGCCAAGCCTTTCACCCCCCCTTCTCTCTCTTTCTCCCTGTCTCTCCCTCCCTCTCTCTCTCTCTGTCTGTCTCTCATACTCTCATTTATTTTTTCTCACTCTTGCTTTTTCACACAGACATGCAAGCATGTTTATAAATATCAAAATAGAAAAAAATGCAATCGTTCTTTACTTTACCTTCTCGTCAAAGTGCTAAGGAAAGTTTGAAGTCTGTGCATTTGTAAAAAGTATGTCATTTCCTCAGTGGAAAATATTGTTTATCTAAGCTGTCTTGGGTGTTGAAACCATAATACACCTTTGTATAGCTGTGACAAATATTGCACAATTCTCGGTGTCAGCAACCACTATGCTGAAATTCACACCACTCACAAAAAGTTACTCCAGGTCCTGTCTTCTTAATCTATGTGTTTGTGTTTCATCTGAAACCTTTCTCTCGCAAGTGGGTCAGCTGGTTGCTTGTAGTTCTTAGTTTCTTGCAAATAAACATTTGCAGTGCTTCAGCACCGGGGTGACACTCACACAGCTGCGTATGATTAAAACACCATTAAGCCTTCAAAGTCACATCTGATTTAGTTTTAATTTCATTAGCACAGATCATCTCTACCAACAGCCTTCAAAACTTATATTCCATTACAAACACCTTCAAATTGGAGCCTTATTGTATGTAAAGCCTTGTGTGATTACTGTCATTATTTGCTTATCATTAATCTACCCTATATAAACCCTCCAACACTGATTTATTAGGAGGAAAACAAGATTAAAAGATGCGGATTGTGTGAACTGGATCTGAAACAATAATCAATACGTTTCGTGACTCAACATCCTGGCTCATCACTATTTACTCTTTTCTTCCTAAGGCTCCAAGGTAAAATAGCTCTCTCAGATTAAGTCTCAGTTTCTGGTTCCTCTGGTGCTAGATGTTAGGGAAGAGCACACTGGGTCATGCATGCTAAATGAATACTATGTACAACACTCATAAGCAACCAACCCTGACTAACAAATCATAGGTTATCCCCAAATAATTCCAATGGCAATGATGAGCAACATCAAAGTTGGCATGAGCAATCACAGATGATATATTTTTTTGAGGTCTGGGTTTTAGATCAGGAACTATTAAAACACACACACACACACACACACACATGCACACACACACATATACACACACACACACACACACACACACACGACTGGTCTTTTGGGGGACTCCATTGAGTCTGATGTTACTGTTATTAAAATGATGTGTTCACAGTGGTGCCTTTGTAGTGGCGAGCATGCGGGTGGAGTTTTGAGTCCATGGATAACAGTGGCTTGTGGGATCAGTTTTTCCGCTGGTTAGGGAGTGATGTGGCGGGGAGAAGGATGTGGATTCTCATGATGGATCTTTGTTTGGAGTATGTGTGTACCATGTTAGACACAGAGCAAAAGGGTCTTCTGTGTGCATCCCTACATTCTTTAAAGGCGTGAAAGATTTGTGCTATGCTCCTCTTATGCCCATGACTGATCAATATACAATGTATCTAATAAATATGCAAGTAGATGTTTTTGTAAGTAATGGTACGTCAGTCCAAAAACAAAGCACTGTGTGCAATTAACACTCACTGAGGTTCTGTTTTTAAAGCTATGCCATCCCATTGGTATCAAATCTAAATATAATCCTGCAGGATTAATGACATCACTAAATTCCATAGGATATTTCATAAATCTTCATGCCTATGGGTATCTGTATTCACTTAATGTTTATGACATAGCCTATGTTAAATGAGCAAGACAGCCTATTTGCAGAAAACAACGCAGTAATTGTAAAAAGCAATAAGTCTTACCAAACAAATAAGCCTAACAAATAAAAATATATTTGTATTATAATTTTAATATTAAGGTTTACACTGATCTATTATCTATATCCATATTAATATGTGATCTATTAATGAATTGGTTAATTTCTGATAGAAGCTCTCAGATAGCCTAAATTTATAACCTGGTGTGGAGATCTGGACCTCATAATGCACATCATAGTAATTACGTATGGATTACATGTGTTAGTGTTGATAATCTGTTGTTACTAGATTGTAATTACTAGTCATTAGATTGTAATTACAGGATTGTTGTGCAATACTAGGGTCAAGACCACATTGATAGATAGATAGATAGATAGACAGATCATAGAACATGTGGACATGAAAAACACTATACACAAAACACTAAACACTCAAGCACTATCAGATCAGTTAAACTGTCGTAAAATTTAGTTTTATTTCCACCCTAAGTGTCTACACTTTTTACATTACCAACTCATTTTTTTTCCATAGCTATATAATAACTACAAATATATCTATGGAAACCCAAAGCCCTCACTGAAGAGTAGAAGAGTAGGATAAGAAAATGAAAAATTGATAAGAAGATGAACGAAAAGTTATCTTGATATGCAGCATTAATCAGTTTGGGATATTAAACAAGAAAAGAACAAAATCTCCCTCCACACTGTCGTTTCAAAGCAGAAAAGATGTTCACCATCTTTTTTTTTGTTTTGTTTGGAGATGATTTGATACAGAGAGCATATCATGGCCACAGGAGATGAGTCATCACATGGACGTAGGTATGACACAGAGAAGCCACAACATGGCGGATGATAAGAAACGTAACGTCACTTTTGACGTGTTTGCCATAATTCTTCATCAGCTGGGTTGAGACTATAATTCTGGACACATGATAATGGAGTTTGATGTAAAGCATGGTCAAATGTGATCAATCTCATCAATCTGGTTGTTGTTGTTGCAAGCATAAGTCTTGATAAGGTTTTTCTTGCATGACAGCCTCAGGAGTTAATCACACTCTAATGAACTGAATTTGGGATACTTAGGGATAAGTGGTGTGGTAGCACTACGCAGGAGATTTCTGAGCACTATGTACTACAGCAAGGAGCCTGACAAGGTCAGAAATGTAATCTGTTTAACCAGAGAGCAAAAGGCTGACCCCTGGAGGAACAGCAGGGAAACATTAAAATGGAGGTGCTGCCTTTAAACCCAATCAAACCCAAAGAGGATTATTTCAATGATGCCGTACTGAATGTCGCCTATGGATTTTCATATAATTGTATGGCATGGCATGGCATTGTATTTAACAGTCATTAATTATGTTTGTAGGAATCTCATAGGCTATGTGGAGGAGACATAAATTACCTTATTGAATTCCTGACTTTTGCAGGGGAAGCAGTAATAGAGGAAGTAATCTGTTGAAATGAACCAAACATTATTTCCTCTGTAGTGTCATATTATTACAGTGCTTCTTTCCAGTAGCTCCATCTTGAGAGAACAGTATTATGTGACAATTTTGAGGCATTTTGAGAGAATTCATTTTTGATCTCCCTTTTGCAAATGATTGTATTCCATCTGGGACTTATCATGTGCAGCTAAAATTGTTTTTCCCCCTACTTGACATATGAAAGTTGAGTTGAAATAGATACCCAGAGAATTTATGGCGATGTATGACATTTTACTATGGTTGGAACAATAATGTGAGTGTGTGTCACAGACACACACACACACACACACACACACACACACACAGACACAGACACACAGACACACAGACATGATCCAGTGACTTCAGCCATATGAAATGTATTGAAGCCAGATGAATTACGCTCCTGAGAAAGCTTAACTTTACATGCTGAGATCAGTGAAAGTCTCTCATATAATGATTTACTTGGTTCCAAACAAGTGTATATTACTTTGATGCAAAATATACTTTAATGAAAAAACTATAGGTATATACTTAATTCTGAGATGGCTTTCCACCCCTCCCACCGCCCTCACTTTTTTCTTTCTTTCTTTCTTTCTTTCTTTCTTTCTTTCTTTCTTTCTTTCTTTCTTTCTTTCTTTCTTTCTTTCCAGAGGATGCATCCTCTTGTGAATAAGCATGTCAAATATAGTTAGATAATTTTGCTGTTTGACTGGGATTATTCCAATCTGTCCCAGCTAAACCCAAAGATAGCCTGACACATTTCTAATTTCCTTAAACATATTGTTATATCCTTATTTCAGCCGTTTGTTTTTTTTTATCCTAGTTAACAGTTGAGGTGCTTAATAATCTCCTGATCAATGCTTATTTAGGAGCTTCCTCCATATATTTTAGATATTTACCTATAAATCATGTGGAGAGCTTGATGGCTACACTCTAAATTAAAAGCCTGTTCTGACACTTTAATATTGAGATTGATTGACAATCCTTGATGTATATATTAAGAGGTTGATTGCGTTATTCTTTTATTATGTTCTACAAGGCTATCAGTGAAGTTGTAAAAGAAATAATTTCCATTGTGATGTCATTTAACGTTCTTCAGTTTCTTTGTTACCAACTCTACCCAGAACTTTCTGGGGTTCTCTCCAAGACTCTGTGGAACCTCTTGGAACCCTTTATGCCATCAACTGAGGTCCATACGCTGAGCCATCATACCACTGGTGTAATGGAGCTATAGGACGCCACAGCACATTGAGAAAGCTATGGAAACTTCATAGACTATGTAAACCATACCAGAATGCAGGGCGAATGGATGCTCTTCTGCATGGATGGCCCATCCGCAACCAGTCTACAATATAAATTCTATACACTTTTTTTATGCTGTAACTTCTCAAAAAATGTAATCAAGGCTGATGTTCAAAAAAAACTTTTTACTAACAGTGAATTTATTTTTATACAATCTCACTTAGTGAAATAAAGTTCTTAATCCTTGCCATATTGCAAATATAAAGCTATTTCTGTGTGTCATGATGAACATGGCAGGATTGAGCAATAGATAGGTTTTCACACTCAATACATTTTCAGAAACACATGTATCAGAACTTTCAAAGGTCTAAGAAATTTTCTTACAAGCAACTGTACAACCATGAGAGTATTATGTTTTTACAGATTTTTGTTTAGTGTATATCTAATGTCAGTTGTATGGAACAATTCTACTGATCAAAATTAATTTTGATCAATAGAATTAGCTTGATCAATATAACTAGTTAAATAATGATTTCATTTTGTATGCTTTCCTGTTATGTTAAAATATTACCCATTGAAAATAAGATTTTTAATGTTAAAAATGTGAAAAATTCAGTTAATATTGCTTGGTCTATTCAGTTCACTACAGAACAACATTTTACTTCTCTCTTTAAAGTTAAACTATAGATACTAAACCAAGAGTGGAACTTGAATGAGCTGTTGTTCAAGGTGTTGTTAACATGTACCATTTTTGCATTTTGGAGCAGAACTGGAATGAGAGACTTTTGTAATGTCTAATATATAGTTGTCACTTTACTTGAAACTAATATCTTGACTAACTGCTGGAAAATGATATCTTGAAACCCCTTGAAATGGAAAGCAAATGCACCAGACATAGCTAACTTGCAGGGCTGTGCATCCAGCTTTGATGGCTGGAGTTGTTTTCAAATACTGATACCTCTTAAGGTTATGTCTATAAGAGAGACACTCAGCAGCGATAAAAAGGGAGATGTTCAATTTTCAAGAAAGTTTGCCATTTTTAGCAGCAGTTCATGAAACTGAGACATGTTTTCCTTTTTATGATATCTAAAATGCGTGCGGTGGGAAGGGAACTCAAACCAGTTTGTTTCATCTTGAAGATGTTGAGCAGATCTATTAATGTGGTAAAAGTATTACTGTATGCAGGATGTGGAGCCTTGCCTGTTTTGCAGTTGTGTCTGTGCCTGTGCACACATATTTTTCTTTTTTTTCAAGTGGCTTCTGCAAGATGTTTATTTTCAGCTCTGTTTCTACATTTTCTGCACAATTAATATTTAGCATGCCAAATTCAAATTGTGATCAAATTAAATGTCAAAAACATCTTCTGAAAATCTAGAATTTATAAAGAGTTTTTTTTTTCAGCAGTACCAGATTTACAACAAAAGAGGGTTTTGGCATATCTTGTGTGTGTTTGTTTGTGTCTGCGTCTGTATGTGTGTTTGTTTGTACGCATGTCTACACTAGATTGTACATTCTGACTGTGGGAAAAATGTACTTCAATGGAGTATTTCTCATAATATATCATTCAGTTGCGGATCAATCATGGGAACAAACATTATTCTCCAAACCCACATAACTCACAGGGATGACACCATGAGAGTGTCATACACAAACCAATCAGGCTGTCTTTCAGGGACAATATGATTACAGGCTTGCTATTGCAATGCTAACCAGATGTCCACCACATATATTTCAAATGTGTGATTTTCCTTGATTACTAAAACCAACACGTACACACACACAAGAAAAAAAATAATAAGTTGCAGTGTTAGGGCTCTCATCGGCAATGCTGATAAGATGTTTCGGTCAGGTTTGCGGTAACAGAGCATATTTGAGAGTGTTGACATCACCAAGTATATGATACGTCTGGATGCGGCTCCGATATTTCTGTCTCTTTGTGCTGTGTTTGTCACCCATGCAAATTCACCGCCCATTCACACAAGGGAGATGTTTCTCATCAGAGTACAGGGCAAAGGGCAAACCAACAGGGAAAAGAAACTCCAACAATGAAAACAGGAGAGTAGAAAGTTAAAGAAAGGTTTGTCAAAAGCTGTTAAAGAATGATGGTATTTGGTAGGCAAATTATGTATACTAGTTTTGATGGCTGATGCTACTATCTTTATTTCAGATATAAAAATACTTGTCTTGGAATACTGTACATTTTTTGCCTTGAATGGAAATCTTTTTGGTAACATTCTGAAGACGTCTAGGTTTCTCTGAAAGCTCGGAAGAAGACCAACCACAAGGAAGCAACTCTCTGAGCGTGCTCTGAGGGAAAAAAAAGGCTCACCCCGCTTTGTTGAATAAACAGGAGTCTGCCTTTTCCTCATTACATGGAAAATGCAAGTTTGTAGAATACGCCAGCCTTGATGTCAGAGGTTCTCTTTCCTTATTTGATGTATCAAAAAGTGTGGGGGCTGAGGCGCTCAGACGGGTGCGGTGTGTGTGTGTGTGTGTGTGTGTGTGTGCTTACCCGCGTGTGTGTATGTGTATTTTGTGTGTGTGTGTGTGTGTGTGTGTGTGTGTGTGTGTGTGTGTGTGCGTGTGTGTGTGTGTTTGTGTGTGTGTACGTCACAGATGTGTACATGCCTGGCATGTTAGCTTCCTGCCAGCAACACAGTTGAGCAACGGCGAGGTGCAAACTGCAGGTCTGTGTGGCGTGTGTACACTTTCCACTGTGCAAACAGATACAAACAGATCTGTTGAACCAGGGCTTTAGGTGCATGTCACTATCATTGAGCAATGCAGGTCTAACTCTCAACAGACACATAGCTATACAATTATAAAAACAAAAATAACCTTTCTCCTGTATGGAAGAAGAAGATAGTGATAGTAGTTACTCAGTACATGCACGAATAACATGGATTACACACATTTTCACCTTTCACCAAAAAATGCAAAAAAAAGACAATAAATCTCTGAGGCTAAGAAGCTAATATTACTTAAGGTGAACTTCTGCTTTGCCTTGTTGGCTTGGTACTGTCATGTGGACAGGAGTCTGTGGTTTGAGATATTCACCAAAGAACAACAATAACAAGAGCCAAGATGTCAAAGCCCCTCTTTGAGTACTTTGAAGTTCGGGAGTTTCAGGAGGAAACATGCCTTATTTGTCGACTCTCTGATCACATATTCTATACACATGTGGATAGAGAATGCAGCCAGTCTCTGGTTTCTCATAAAGTACCCACACCAGTGGCCTAAGACAGAGAAATGAGTCAAATAGTAATCAACAAAAGCAGCTTCCGTGCCTTATGCGTTCGCTGAGGAAACCGAAACTATATTAATGGACACTTACGAGGAAAAGAAAGACTTGTTAATTAGTGCTAAGAAAAGATAGGTTGGACACATCATAGGCAACAGTTCTTTGTGCTGTGATCACAACGGTTCGCGATTCCTTTGACTGCAGCACACCTATAAACAGTGCTAAGCTGACACTTACACACACTCATACGTTTGTGCGCAGTGTACTATCAGTGGTCGTAATCTTTCCCCTCTGAAAAAAAGACGCAATATGCTCTGACGGTGTGATACGATCTGAGACCCCCTAAACAAAAATGACACAAACTGTCAGCAGGACTGCCTCAGTCTGTATGTGGCTTGTGTGTGTCTTGAAAACCCTTTGACCACAGAAGTGCTTGACATTTATCCTACCTTCCGGTATTTGTCAAACGTCAAGGGCAGGAAACTGTTTTTTTTTTTTTTTTTTTTAAATTTCAACAACAGCGAGGTGTCAGTCTTGATGGAAACCTGTTTCTCACACAAATAAACTATTTTTAAACTATGTGACCTTTTACAGTGCAAAGACACACTTATTATATATATATATATATATATACACTTCATTATAATCTGTTATTTATTTATTTGTCGCACCACATCAGAGAGGGAATGCAAATAAAACATAATGATGTAATTTCAAACTCATAACAATAAAGAAATAAACACCTCAATAAGCATTTGTAAATATTGTGTGTTGATAAAATATGGTAGCCATTTAATATTGCAAGAGATATCTGGTATTTTTCACTGCAAGTAAAACATGGGATCAGTCATTCACACAAAGACGCACACACACACACACACAGAACAGCAGCAGCAAGCAAGCCAAGTCATTTACTCATGAGAGGATAAGTAGGTTTTTAGTCCTCGTTTGAACCTCTGTTGGTGTATAAGATGACATAGTGTTTTACTTATCTGCTTGTTGAAATCATGGCATCTGGCTCTAATTTGTGCTTACTTTGTATGCGTCTCTGGCTTCATTAGCATTTGGTGTTTTGTTTGTCTTCTTTGGGAACATGATTGGCAGCTCATGGTGGCTGTTTGAAGTATGTGCTGGTTGCCTTTGAAGCTTCTCAAAGGAGGATCTATATTACTTCATATGTGAATGCATCAGGTAGGGAGAATGATATTTGAATGAAAGGTCCATGAAACACAGTACAGTACACAACATATTACATATTATGGATCTGTTATGATTGAAACCAGCATCAAGATATTACAATTACTATTAAGAGCTATATAAATATTGTTTTTGATGTCAGCAAGAGCATGGTTATTTTCTGTCAATAGTTGTGGTGTAGTAATATAATTAAATCCCCCATTTGTTCATGAATCCATAATGACATGGATTAGAAAACAGATACAACCTAGACCTAAATTATAGGTGTTAGCCTATATTTGATAAATAAATGTGTTTTTTTTGTAATTGTCATTTAATATGTTACACTTCCTATAAATTTAAGTTTAAAAACAGTACCTGGAAATTGGCCATAATCAATTACATAATAAAAACATTCTGTAATCATGTTTGTGGATTATCCAACTAACACAATGTAAATGAACAATACAAATGATCAAATCCAAAATAAAATAACTTTTCAATCCACACTGCCATGAATAATTACTTGTAGCTTATAATGATGCCTTTTTTGGCAAATATAATGAGGTGTGAGGTTACATTAGTATCATTCTCCTCAATATCAAAGGGATCTTACCATACTGCCATCTACTGGCACAGAAGGATCAAAGGCCAGTTCTCTGTATCTCCTGAAACCACATTGCAGTGGCAATAGCTTTACTGCACATATCACCCTTCAGACCTTATTGAAGGACCAGTACTAATACCGGTACAAAGATTTCTATCAGATGCAGTTTCTAAGATCATGATATTATAATAAATCCTTTATCATCCTTTACACATAAGGCAAAGTCATAAGTTTAGACACAGCTTACTTCTTTGAATGTTTTTCTTTTTTAATTAACATAGGCTACTGTTCATTGTAGAGTATTAAGGAAGGTCAAAAGAAATAACATGAAATTGTGACAAAAAGTGCAAACAAAGGTAACTGTTTTAGATTATTCAAACCAGATTAAATGAACCTTTTTCTTGGAACAGATCATTTGTGTAGGCTATTTCTCATTCTTTCAATATTAGGCATTCATTTCTAACAGCCACTAAAAAAAACCCAGTACACCTCTGCCTGGAATGGCTGTTGAATAGTCATGAGAAAATGTTGGGCATTTAATTTCACTCGTAATTGATAATCGTTCCTTGTTATTCGTGAATATTAAGCAGTCGCAAAGATAAACAGCAATTATCAAGAACACAAAATATGAAAACTCTTGTCTTTATGGCACTTTTGTGTCGTGTAACTTTTAGTATTGTTCAACAATATGACAAAAATAGTCAAAAATTAAGGAATTCAAACTTGTTAAATTATTCTATTATTATTGCTAGGTGCTTTTATTCAAACAATACAGACTACCTGTACATAATTCAGTTAGTGATGGTGTAAAGTGATTGCTTCTCTGCATTGTTTCAATAAAAAATAAGTACAACCCAGTAACAGATTTCCCACTAATAACGTCTTTCCCTTGGAGCCTGTGGGGAATTTACAGTTATTAATTTACATTTACAATTAATTTATGATCTTTCTGTATTGGGGTCATAATATTTAATAAATTCATACCCATTAAATTAAAAGTTTATTTTAAAAAAATGGTCTCTTGGCAAAGGCACCGTGTAGGTAAAGGCTGATGGCTACAAAGAGGGTGTGAAGATACTTTCCAAAGAAGATCCCTTTTAAAGAATCCATTACTGCCCTCTAATGGACATGTCCTTCACAATCATATCAATCCTTGGAAGAACATGCCATCTAGTGGTAACAATGATGAAGAAAAGTCTATTGGAGGTGGAGCGCGTAAATAAATCCACGGAGCAAATTTAGCATTGTACATGTTACTCTATGGGAGAACAATATCTGGACAAGCATAAACACTGAAATCAGTGTAAAATATACTCTTATAGAGGAACATATACACTGCCCAAATTAACACAGTGACAGAGATGTCTACACATTGGACAATTGGACAGTGTATATGCTACTCAATAGGAGTATATTTTACGTGTTTATATTTGTCCAAATGTTGTACTGCTATATAATAATATATACACTGCTCAATTTCCTGCAGGATTGACATTCTGTTTCTCAAACAAACATCTCATGGATTCTCACCAGACTAACTGACTAAATATGGCAGATGATATGTCTGTGAAAATGTACTTTTAGATTTCTCAGGCCATCTCCAGGTCTACCAATTCAGTTATGCTTTTTCCAAAAAGTTGTTTTCAAGATAATGAAAAAATGACTCCTAGTGATGGCAGGACAGCACTTCAGAAAGAAGGCCTTGCACATTTGCTATTTGACATGGCAAATGGGGTATGAGCTTAGATACAGAAAATGTTATCAGCTTGAGTTCATTGTCACAGAATTTGTTTAAGATTATTTTTGTAAATGCATTTAGCATGGATCAGAACTGAACAATTGTTTTTATTGTATAATTAAACATTTACGCTAAATGTACAATTTAACATTCATTTGAGGATGTTTTCTATACATTCCCAGAAAATCCAAGAATCTAAAATTTAATCACACGACAATCCTTTAAAAATAAAGCTATACAAATTTACGTTAAAAGATGTTTGGCTTTGTTAACAAATGAGAACATATCTGTTGCAAATGTGTTCTGTTATTATGAAAACAGTAAGGCGCTTTATCTCTCCACTCCCACACAACATTTATTCACAAAGTACCCTAACAAGATAAGGTTACTCTCTGGCAAACGCACTGACTTGAAACTTAGTTTTACTCAGAAATCTTAGCGTATCTATTGCCATTTTTATTCAAAGATTTTTTAATTAGACCTATATACTTGCTGTACCACTCATACAAAATGCCGTTGCCTGCTCTGCTTAGGACGCTCTGTTCTCGTTTTGAGGTGTGTGCATAGACTACAGTAGTGTGCAGTGTGTGGTGGGGGCCTAGCAGATGGGCGTGACGTGAACGCATTTCAAGCGTTTGCGTGACTGTGAGTATGTGACGCACCTCCTCCTACTCCTCCCTTTGTCCACTGTGCAGCAGAATCTTGTACAGGAGAGCTTCATAAGGAGTTAACAATTCAGAGGTACGTTGAAATATAATACAAAGACTTGCGATGTTGTTTTCCTTTAAGTCTTTTCATAGTCACTGTCAGCCGTGAATCGGTTAAGCACTTAAATCTGACGCTGTCACGCATGCAGTATGTTGCACTGCGTTTGCCTTAGCAGCAAAAGATGCTGATGGACATGGTGCAGCATTGCAGTGAGATAACCTCTCCATCAGTTAGCCTACACGAGTAAGGCCTAGTATGTTAGCCAGCTAGCTCATCCTAAATGTTCCCATACAGAGAGGAACCTATAGATACAGCAGCATAAACATATAAAACTGTCACTACGTTGAAGTTAATTAAAAACTGAAGGTAAGGTTACCATATTTGTGAACGCTATGAGAGTGTTGTGCACAGTTAGCTTCCTAGCAACGTAGCCGACAGTTTTTTTGCAAAACTTTTTCATTTTTAATCAGTTCTATCATAGTTAGCAACAACTAATTTGACGAATGTTGATACAAGTGTCACGAGTGTATACTGCCCATAAATAACCAACAACACCGGGCGCATGATGCGAAGCCCCTGTAGGTTTTAGCTCTGCTTGTACATGCAGGTAGTCACGTCAGTGATAATAGCATTCAGTCGAAGTCAGGTCAGGGACCTAGCTATCTAGCTAGCATTCATAGAACGTTAGCTGTAAAGCTAAAACGAGCATCAGTTAACCTGATGTTAGTGCTAGATCAGCCACTCCCCAACAACAGTGATGGTATCTGAGTCAGGCTCTAACTCGAAGAAGCTAATACTATCTAGTACCATCAGTGTCTGCTGTTTTGATTCATCCTTCATTAACTTTGTCTGAAAAAGTGAGCCTTCTAGCTAGCTAGGTTACAACCCATAGCCAAGAAGTCTTTCTGGTCCGACTTGTCAAAGATCCTCCTCCCTATTTATTAAATGCACGAGGATTTTTTCTGTGTTGAAGTAGGCCACACCTATTCAACCCTTACGTTCCTTTCCCAGTAATCCTTTGGTCAACAATGCCCTTGACTGCAGTGACTGTAGTGAATAAGTCATGCTGTGATCCAACAAGTCAATGCACCGTCGCCTTTAAGCACTTAAATTCATTTAAACATGCCTTTATTTAGGTCGTAAAAATAATGCAAAGCAACAACAAAAAACAGATAGGAGAATGGATGACCTTGCCTACTTCCAGGCAATGGGGCACATTTAATTTCCAGCAGTCGTTTTGGAAACCAAGGACATTGTGTGTGAGCTGGTACATCATTCACCATGCAACACTAGGCTTGGCCTCAGTCTCTGTGGGGGATCTTGCTAATTCCTGGTCTAGAACCTTGTGGTTGCAGTGACTGTCAGTCCTCCACACTAAACTGTACTAACGCTTGTGCTGAAGGAGACACATTTGCTAACAAGCAGTGCAGCTGTATGAAGATGGTTTTATTATTTTTATTTATTTTTTATATTGCTGATTTAATATAGATCATGGCTGTACCCCCTACATACGTCGACCTCGGCAAACCAGCCAGGGATGTCTTCACTAAGGGCTATGGTAAGAATCAAACTTATTGATTATGGTCATCTACTTTGAGACATTGGAATTTGTTTATGATGAGGTCCTCTGATGGCCAGAAAATGTATTGGCTTTAAATAGCATATCCTAGCTCACCAGGATTTCCTGGGGCACATTGACCCCAAAGGCCAGGCCTGAGCGGTGGGAATTCCAGATCAATAGTCTGTGAATGGAGCTGGCTCGCTGTCATTGTCCTGAGCTTGTCCCTCAGATGGGCGTTAAGCTTCCTGGGGGAGGGATGGGTGTGTGTGTGTGCGCGCTTGCGTATGTGTGTTTTTTGATGATGTAATCTTGGTATTGGAATGTGTCCAGATATGTGTGGTTATTTGTTTAATGCCTGTAGTTCAGTCGTGGCAAAGTTGATGATTTTTCCCTGATTGTTTGACATGTGATCATTGACTGTTGGATCACATCTTTATGCAAGAAGCTTAAACCAGGTCAAAAATTAATAATTTTTTGTTAGGGGGGAAGTGTCAACATGTTTTTTTTCTAAATGATTAGCAGTATGTTAAACCTTTGGTTTTAACTTATCTATGCTATCCTAGGTTTTGGCCTAATCAAGCTGGACTTGAAAACAAAGTCAGAAAATGGTTTGGTAAGTTAAGATTATTTGGTTCTACGATTTTGGTTTTAAATCATTGCATAATGGACAGTGCTGAACAGATGTGACAGGTGTTGAATGGGATGTACATTGCCCAGGTTGTTTTCTGTGCACCATCTTTAAACCATTTTTTGATTGGTGACCAGTCAGTATTTTCATTGGAAGATGTAACATCCTGATTAACAAACAAACAAATTTAAAATTTATTTTTTATGATTAGTTTGATTTGAGTTTGATCAATGACAGGCCTACAAATATTCCAGTTACTGTGTTGCCATCAATATGTCAAGCACAGTTTTGATGATTAACTATGGTTAACGTTAAAATGCAGAATGTGCAGTTTGAGACAAATAACCCAAAGCTGAGTGTGCATATGCAATGTGTCATTACACTACTAAAGCAGCACCAAACAGCATACGATGCTGATTTTAGGTTAATGTACAAGCTTCATAGTCCCTTTGATGGCTAAATGGCTAATTACAGGGTGAATGGAAATTCTCTCGAGCCATCTGGTGGTTTCCTAGCGGTGTTAAAGGCACTTGCAGTTTCTCATCGCCGAGCCACAGAAACTGAATGTAACTGAAATTGCATTTATTACCTTGTCAGTCAACAAAACTGCACAAAAATGATCATCGCTGGTTCCGATGCTTCGTTTTTTAAACAGACCCAAATGGATTGGTGAGAATGTAGAATGTTAAAAAAAAGTAAAAAAAAAAAAAACGATACCTGTAGGGGGAGCTCCAGAGGTGAAAAATCGCAGGCTTGCTTGGTGCTGTTTTAACTATCAAAGCCACATATTTGTTGTCAGTGTCTGAGATAATGAAAAATCCCAGAAGAACTATCGTAATATACAGTGTGATTACACTTTTTACATCTACCAGTTTACATTATCATTATGTGTTGTAAGTGTACAGTAATGTGGTTGCTGCTCCACTCTTGATGTAGTGTTCTTATTGTCTTGACTCAACCGTTTCCAGGAATTCACGAGCACAGGCTCAGCTAACACAGAGACCAGCAAAGTGGCAGGCACCCTGGAGACCAAGTACAAATGGGCAGAGCACGGTTTGACCTTCACTGAGAAGTGGAATACTGACAACACCCTGGGCACTGAGATCACATTGGAGGACCAGGTAAGATGCCATGTTTGCACACTTTCAACCCCAGCTTCTTTGTTGGTCCTGTCTGTAAGTCTGGACAAAGGAAGAGCACTGTTCCATGAATATCATTGTTTTCCCCCCGTCTTCTTCTAATCTCAGCTGGCTAAAGGTCTGAAGCTGACATTTGATTCATCTTTCTCGCCAAACACGGGGTAAGTCGAGCAAAGTCTCTTTTGAGATATCTTCACAAAGTAACCCGCGCATCTATGCTCAACTAAGTTCACCTAGCTTTTTGAATCATTTGGAGCATTGAAGCATTGGTGTCAGTTAAGTATGCATGCTTGCCTTGTTCCTATTACAGCAAGAAGAGTGGAAAGATCAAGACCGGCTATAAACGAGAGCACATCAATCTGGGATGTGATGTGGATTATGACATCAACGGCACCGCTGTCCATGGGGCTGTGGTTGTGGGCTATGAGGGATGGTTGGCTGGCTACCAGATGACCTTTGAGGCTGGCAAGAACAGGGTCACCCAAAGCAACTTTGCTGTCGGTTACAAGACTGATGAGTTCCAGCTGCACACCAATGTGTGAGTATACTTGGTAAAATATAGTTATTTAAATAATCTGATCAAAGATATACCTCATTAGGTTGACTACTTTGAGTAGGAAATTGGCCCAAATATCCTGCTCTGGAAAAGTATGACGCTTGGGAGAGGGAAATAAATGAAGATGAAACTCCAGTCGTCAGGAAATATAAATACATGTGCTTACAACTTGATGGTTGATGAGTTGATTAAGGTCACTGGTACACTGTGGTACAAGTGGTATACTGTTACCTTTGTCAGAACCACTGACTAAATATATTTAACTGCTGTAAAAAAAAAAAAAAGTACTGATAAAGTACTAATAAGTTGATAAGACTCTCTGGTAAGTATGAAAGGTAAAAATAAATAAGCACTTTTGCCTGTCATCCACACAGTTACTGTACATACTGTGTTCAAAATAAAATATATTGAGATAGAGCTTTGAAAAGGAGTTGGTTGGTTGGAAACTACAATTAATACTGGGTTCCTTAACATCCTTACATTACTGCAAATGTCTATTTGTATACATGTACACAAAAATGAAGAAGGTTTTTGTGACATTGTACAGTATGCAGTGAAAACTTTGAAGGTGTTGGTGAATATTTGAGACTGCTAGTAAAGTTAAACTGTTGGTGTTTCGTAGGAGAGTTTGTTAATGACAATGTAAACAGTGTCCTTTCCTGTCCTGCTGTCCATCTGCACTGTGTGTGTTTGCAGTTATTTATGTCTTTATTTATTTTGGGGTGATGGGATTTGTCCAGGGCTTTGTTGGCAAGGAGAGAATGAGCTACTGTTGCTTATACCTTACGGTGTTGTCCTGCGCTGTCCATTTCTTTTTGCAAGATCAGTTAAGATGCTTCTAATGTCCTCAGCCTCCTTAATCTCTTGCAAATCCAACGTGCACATTACTTTTATTCCACCATGGTGATTTTACCCAAGCCATCTAGCACACAGTTGAACAGTGTGATTTCTGTGTTTTCACAGTGTAAAATCTGTGTCTTGAAATTGCATCTTTTTCCCTAGCTCATTTGTAATGACCTTTGTTATCTGTCCTTCAGAAATGATGGCACTGAGTTTGGTGGTTCCATTTACCAGAAGGTGAATGAGCAGCTTGAGACGGCTGTCAACCTGGCCTGGACTGCTGGGAATAGTAACACGCGCTTTGGCATCGCCGCCAAGTATCAGATTGATGCCGACGCCTCATTCTCGGTACGGACGGCTCAGTGCCACCACTCTCACTGTCTGAGACAAGTCCATTAATACCGAGAGCTAACTGCTTGTACATGAATTAAGCCTAGTCTAACACTGTGTCCTAACAGCAAACGAGTGTCAGGTTGTTGTGTAGCATTGACTGTCTACATTGGGTCCATTAAATATGCCATTCTATTCTGAGAGATTCCCCATTCAAACTAGCCAAGCAACGTGTCATGAGGGACAGACAAAATGACAGAAGTTCTGCTGAAAAGTCGCACGGCATCGTGTTACACAGCACTCTATTGCATTGCATTCAAATAGGGATATTTCAATTGAAAATAAAGTAATCAAACTGATTTTGCTGCTAACATTCAATTGCATCGCTTGCAGTTAGGACACGTTAGACTTATTTTCAGTGAAAGCTTTCATTTTCAAATTCCTCAAATTGTTGGACTAAGTTCAACCAATGTATTTGGAACCAACCCAAAGTTACTGCTTGATGAGTTCTTGTTATTTGATAACACAATTTTGATCTTATATCTTTGTTCTGTGTGTGAGCGTAACAATGAATGCTTAACAAATTATTTATTGTTTTTTTTTTTCCTTTTAGGCCAAAGTGAATAATTCTAGCCTTGTTGGTCTTGGATACACACAAACTCTTAAGCCAGGTGAGAGTACTAAATGAGAAAGTATGCATGCAACCTTGAAACAGATCCATGAGGACCTTTTAATAGAGATATTTCTTTATTCATAATTGTAGGGTGTTATTATTCATAAATGTTATATAAGTTTTCTTTATTCATACTGGTGGAGACAGTCTGCTATCATCTTCAATCTATGTATGTTTATTCATTTGTTTGTGTGTTTGTTTTGCTGTAGGGATCAAGCTTACCTTGTCAGCTCTTTTGGATGGGAAGAACATCAACGCTGGGGGCCACAAGCTTGGTCTTGGTCTAGAGTTTGAAGCATAGAGAGCCATCTCAAAGCTCTGAATATTTTGTTGAATCTACCCTCACAACCTTGTGTTTCTCTTAGATGTGCTACAGATGAGTTGAGGTGTAAAAATGTCAAATCATGCAACAGTTCCTTCACTGTTGGACTTCAGATCATAGGTTATACTGGACTTCACGACCCACGCTTTTGAAAAGGGGAAACATTGCATATTTAGTAACCTTATAAGGTATGCTTCACAAGAACATTCAAGTAAGGTAGTTATTGTAATGTTTCAGAATGAAAATGCTTATTTTTTGTTTTGCCATTATCATGTGTGGAAACACTTAACTTATTGACCTTTAAGTACCAGAAAAAAATGATTCATGCAGATCTCAAGCCTAAATTTCAGCTTTTCCGGGAGTAAACATGTCCGTTCCACAAGGTTGGGCCGATACAGTTTGTCAAAGAGACAATGACCCTGGTTGAAGAACATTCCTTTAATGCTGACATATTCCTGGTAAGGGAATAGTTTTATTTACAAACAAATCCTTCAGAAAAGAAGGGAACAGTCTGTTTGCAGATACACTACAGAACTGGATGGGTAGGTTGTCCTTCCACTTATGCAGCAACAGTAGGCCTTTGAGGCACTGAACCCTGGTGTGCGTCAGTCAGTGTTGTGTCTCACTTGTCTTTGTGAATCAGATGTGAACTGATTTTTTTTCTTTTGTTATTCTTTTACCTTAATCACGTTACCAATATTCTTGTGTACTTAAACCTGCCTGTGACACTGAAGGCAAGACTCTCACCACTCTCTTGTCCCTCAACGGTTAAGGAAGAAACCTATGCTAAACACCAGTCTATTCCAAATGCCATTTGACTAAAATGAATGCATTTTAAATTGTAGTCTTCCAGTGTTGAAGTAGGATCAGAACACTATGTACCTGACATACAGTACCTGTTGCCCAATAAAAGAATTAAAGTATTTGAACCCAAACTCTGCTTTAGTCTCTTGTGTATATATTTTTATATGAGAAGATGGAGGCCAGTGTTCCTAAACATCTGGGTTCTGGGTTCCAGGCAGACAAGGATTGAGATCAGGTCAATCCAATGCAGTTTTATGAAGCAAAATCTGAACATTAAGAGGAATTGCGGAATGTGATTCATTCACTGTGGGCTGAAATATCTGTTTATAGGTTAACAGACTTGATCAAATGTGCCACTGATTTGATTTGAAATTTGAATGTGTGATGCTTTCACTACATGTGGAATTTGCAAAAAAATGTAATAACTTTTATTTTCTCTCAGTCGTTATGAAGGGAGGCCTGCCAATCATTCTGGCCATGCCAACTTTTGGGGAAATAAGTTTGTAGGCTACCATGTCCTGGTTAACACATACTAATTTGTGAGCTTATTGATTTTGCTCTGCAGCTCAGGATACTTTTCAATTTCCTTATTCACGTAAAAGTAACTATTAAAAACTAATCTCTACTATACTCTACTTTATACTCTCAGTAGTCTAGTGTGTTTGAAGAACAGTTTTGTCTTTGGTAAAAGCAGCTTAGCTGACTATAGCCTACAATGATATTTCAGTTAAACAAATATGACTGTCACAATTGTTCTGACAGGAATAACTTCCCTCAAATGCATCCACCCAGAATCAACAAGCCTATTTTGAAAAATGTAAGGTGTTTAAAGTACAGATAGTTTTGTTAAAATGTATGGGTGTAAAGGTCGAGATTTTCAGAAAATGAAAGATCCTACTCAAGCACAGTACCTGTACAAGCATTTGAAGTTTTTTTGGGGGGGGGCTTTGTATATTCTTTCTGAATTTCAAGGTGTGCCTGTGCTCAATGTGGTCTGGTGCATCAAAGATGGAAGTGTTTAAGAGGGGCATGTTTAAGTTGAGAGCTTACTATTCATGTAGCCTGCCCTTGCCTTCCTAGTACTTCTGCTTGTTTATCATCCCCCCTACAGTGCTAGTCTGGATTTGATCCTATTGAACTAATTGTCTCAGGAGACATTTTACCCAGTCCAATCAGCGAACAGAGGGAGGTGTGAATGCAGAGCTTGAATGCTATCAGTCAAGCCAAGCTATCAGTCAGAGGCTGATCCAATCTTTTTAAACTTTTAAACTTAAACTAAACACCTCAGGTAAGCCATTCTCATAACACAGATAACATGAGACACAAGAATCTCACTACCGAATGTCCAGACCCTCTGTACTAAATGAAGGTGTAGAACGAGGGTCTGCTTTTATTACCAGGCTACTGTTAATGGCTCCAGTGAAATCTCTGGTCCTTCCTTTGACAGGTAATGGTGGATTGGGGAGGCCCCACTGGCAAAGACTGAAACCCGACCTGCATGTCAGATGCTCACCCCAAGAACATCCTAAGCTGTCTAAAACTGCACTGGTAGAGGCCAGTCACACACACAGCTTCCATCCTCTTGCCTTTAATGAACAACACTGCAGCACTACTGTGATGTCCACGAAGGCAAGTGACTGGTTCCTTCATCAGGATATACTACAAGGTTGTCGGGCAAATCTGAACACTCAAGATGTCCAAATGAAGAACTGCAGACTCAAAACTCAAAAGCATCATATCATCCCGATGTGACATCACAAGAGTGCTAGCTAGGGGTAAGAAGACAGTTCACTATGCCACGTAAGAGCTTTTTAGACAGCGTTCTTTTGTTTACCAGCATTATATGATAGCGGGCCGTGGCACACCCCACTTTCCGCTTTAAAAAAAGACACCCTCGCAGTAGTGGAGTGTTGCACTAGAGCTCGCCCGCCCACTACGCGCATTCCCTTCAAGATGGCTGCTACGTGTAAGATGGGCCGAAAACTGATGCTTCTTGGAATTTACGTAGGCTTTATCGTACTCCAGTGTCATATATTTCCATGTATCTCAGCGTCACTGGGGAATCCCGGTATGTTGTGTTTTTCCTTCAGTGATTTATAAAAATGTTGGTCTGCTGTTTTAGTATGGCCCGAACAGGCTATGTTAGAGCATGCTAAAGCTCAGCTGTCTTTCGCTAACAGTAGCGGTTTGTATCCGATGTCGTCGTTTCAAACTAGTTAAGTACGTTTAGAGGTTCTGTAATGGTAGGACCCATTGTTTTCCAAAGAAAGCGTTACATTGACCCCAAAATTACTTTAACAACTTGGTTAGAACAAAGCTAACCTCCCTGGTCACCGTTTTGTTACTGCTAATGTTAGCATTACATATTACGGAACATCATAGTTAATCATAACTCTAGAGATTGTTAAACGTTTATTGTGGTAACAATAATAATAAGTAATGCATTTCAGGATGTAATTTCCAGTGGTGTGTTCATAATCTTGTGCTGCGTGCGTAGTACCTAGCGTGTATCAACCAAACCCTTCTACACAACAATCTAACTTACCAAGTTGGCAGTGTTTGCTAACTTAGTTAGCCAACGCTAACAATTAAGTTACATGTTAGCCAGAGACAGTTTTGTCAGAGAGAGTAAAAGCAGAGCTCCAAGATCAGTGACCTTTGGTTTATCTATCCGTCACAAGTCCGAACGGGATCCAGTTTTATAGCTATGACGTTACCCTTCGATCTACCATGACTAATGTAACTGTTGGAAATTCTGTCGTGTAACCGGTTGGCCTAGCAAGGTGACATTTCGATGTAAACATAGCAACCCTGCGTAATGGTGATTAAATGGTTCTCCATTGAAGTTTGACAGTTTTAAAGTGAGGGATTACTCTGGGAACCCTTTGCTGTCATAGTGGGTAGTAAGCATTAGAAAACAGACGTACTTGCCAGGCATAGGCTGGACTACTTTAAGGTCTAACCTTCCCCTTTAAAAGTCTAATTACTTAAAACAGACGTGAAAAATACTGGAGATGGACTAGGTAACCTGTACATTCAGTGTCTCTTGGTTTTTATAGTAGAGTATGAATGCTTAGTTTGACCTTTTAGAGTCACATGCTACCTGCAAAGCAAAGACAGGCTAGCCTTGGAGAAAACTCTTTACAGCATCCCAGATACATAAATACTGGACTAAATGTGGAAACCAGACTTCATGCCTAATATTAAAGACTGGTCATCAAGTGCTTTCATAGTAGCCTATGCTATGCCATATTAGGAAAGAGATCATTCATTGCATCATGTGGATGTCAAGTTCATGATCTTAATTCCCTTGTCCCACTCCACCCACACAATGTCTTACTTTATTGAAACCTTCAGTATTGCTGGGAGTGGTTTATGTTGACAGTGTGAATAGTATTTGTCAAGTCAAGTCAAGTGGGTTTTATTGTCATTTCAGCCATATACACTGTATATAGTAAGTTGAAACAACATTTCACCATGGATTCAAGTGGTGCTACATTTAAGATATACAAAGATATTTGGAGTGAACTAGACTAAAACATAGAAAAGAAGAGGTAGGATTGTAAGATCATTTATTATTGTATGTAAATCCTTTATATTTGCGTTTGAACAAAAGTTTCAGCCAAATACTTTCTCCTACACACATACATATATTTATTACCTAGAGAAATGGGATACTGTGTTCTGATTGGCTGACAGGGTGTGTGTTAATTCTGTCTAACACACACCTGTGTAGAGCTGGTGAAAAAGTTGAATTGAACTACAATAACCATAGTAAATGGCAGGTGAACTTGCCAGCAAGAATGGAAACAGCTGTTACTAGCTATAACCACTATTGTTAGTAGGAAAGTAAAGCACTTGGTGGAGGAACTCCGCATTAGTGTCGTCAAGTTGTGTGCCTCCGTCCTATTCATCAGTTTTGTATAACAGCACACCTCAGCAGGCGTTATCCTTTGCATAAATCCAGGGGGAGGATTTACACAACTTTTGTCACCATATCACTTTTTGCATACTCTTTGTAAAGGACTGCAGGGCTGATAATTTGTCTTTGATCAGTTGTGTTTACAATGCTCCAGTGTCCCTATTCAGTTTACTGAAAGTCTGTTTTTCTACATAGCTGGTGAAACAGATAAGTCGAGTAAAGTTGTTGACCCTTCCAAAACGGAGAGCTTGACTACACCAGCAAAGGAGGTGGTGCAAACAACAGAAGAAGACGCAACAAAACAGATGAGCTCTAATGATCAGCAGCAGACTGGAGGGTCTCCTTTGGCTGATGCTGTGCACCCTCCACAACAGTCATCTCCTGTTGGATCAACCCTACCAGACTCAACCCAATCAGATTCAAATAAATCCAAATTAGAGGTAGATTCATCCGAGCTGCAGTCAGATTTAAACCAATCAGCGCCTGTCGGAGCCAAGTCAAACCCTAGCCCTCCAAGCTCAAATCAGTCTACATCGGGGCTCTCAGAGAAACCCACTCCCACCGACCACCACCCCCAGGTGCCCTCAACCACCAGTACAACCCAGAGCCCTGCCAACACCACCACCACCACCGCCGCTGCTAGTGTTGGCAATACTAATGCCAATGCAACCACCACGACTAAGGCACCCTTACCCACATCCGTTGTGCCCACCATCCTTGACGTGAATGCTTCGCCAAAGCGCACAGATGTCTCAGGGCCCGAAGCAACCAACAGCCCTCCATTCGAGGAGGAAGATGACGAGGATGGCTTTTACAAGGAAGGGGAAGACTCTGAGGAAACCACAGCATATGTCCGAGGTGGTGGAGAGGACAGTGGTACAGATGGGTTATTGTCTATGGAGGATGACCAGGATGATGCATTGACCAACCTGGATGCTGATGATGAGGAGTATGATCCCTCTAATAAAATACTATTACCACATCTGCCGTCTGTTCCAAAGAAGTTTGATGATCCCTTGCAGGATGCCACCATTTATACAAACCCGGATGAGGATACTCATTTCTTTGTCCACCTGGTCATAATTGCCTTCTTGGTGGCCATTGTGTACATAACCTATCATAACAAGCGGAAGGTAAGTGTCCTCACAAAGACAGTTTACACAGAGACAGGGTGTATATTCAATAGTAGTGACTAATGAGAACAGTAATGACTCAGAGGTCATAATGCTAAAATTAATGAAGGACAGTTTTTATTGTGAAGATCTGCATAATAAGCTTCAGCTTATTTTGAAGAGTATGTATACTGAAGATTATGTTCACAATCTGCTTTGGTTATTACATCAGTGTTGACTTAATCACTTTTTATTTTAAAAACTCTTACTCTTGCCATGATTAGATATTGCTGCTTGCCTCAAGTCGTCGTTGGAGGGACGGCCTGTGCTCTCGTGGCGTTGAGTATCGCAGACTCGACCAGAACGTCAATGAAGCAATGCCTTCACTGAAGATGACCAATGATTACATCTTTTAGAGCCTTTGGACAAAAGACGAAAGACACTTGGGATTTAGAGGGTCATTTAGAGTTTTTTTTTTGTTTGTTTAAATTCTCTCAGAACGTCGGCGCTACAGTGACAACAGTCCCAGGGCTTCACATTGTCGACTTGTACACATTATTGCTTTTGTCTGCTTGTTTGTTTTTACGAGCTAATCTCTCTTTGGCTGTTTTAGTAGGCCTAGTTGGTCTCCAAAGGCTGTATTCAAAATATGTTTCATCCCTGCTGTCTTAAGGGTTTTATTGCACAACTGATTGTTTTAGAGGGTAATTGGCCACCAAGTGTGGTCACTATGATGTAGATTATGTCAATCAAAATGTTTAAGATTATATTTTCACATATGGTGGAATGAGGCACAAAGAGTGCAGAAACACTACACATGAAAAATGTGGACTCAGATTCCCCCACAGAGTTGGAGAAAACTGTGACGTTTCTTTGCTGTTAGAAACAGCACGCAAATGCAATTATTGTATTAATTATTACTATTATTTTTATTTTTACAATTATTATAATTATTATTTTGTTGGGAGATGGGAAAAGAAATATCAAAGTAATATGACTTCACTATATGGTGTAGTATAGGAAGTGTCTCCTTTTGTTTGACTGTTTATCATCTCCACACCAATAGTCCATCAGACCCGTTCTGAAAGCTTGGTCATACTTTTGCGATGCGTTTGAATACCCGTCCCATTTTTTAAATCTTTGAGTTATGACTTCAATGAAGTCTCTTGAAATGACGATTTTGCTGTGATTCTTTGCCGTTTCCGAGATGAAAGGTGTCTGTTTACTTTGTGGTCTCGTGGGCTTTAATCCTTTCATACGAACACGGAAGGTGTATGGCCAAATCTTCTCAAAGAATGCTGTATTACTTCAGGAGAGATTGAATTTTGAATCACAACAGAAAGCAAGACTAGGTAAGTGACAACATAGGACCCTCTCCCATGTCACCACATTTCTGAAGGACTACAGTATGAATCAAGTGATGGTACTATTGTTGAATGGACAAACAATGAAATTAAAACCAGAGTCAATAAAGTCAGAAAAGAATGGTGAATATGTCTTTACCAATATATGTGATCCAATCCAGTGTGGGGGAAAGATAATCACAACAGGCATGATTTGTTACTTATTGCCTCTGCTACGTGTAGCTGTAGGCGTTATTCACCTTTTGTTATTAAAGCACTACTGTAAACATGCTTTACTTGTCTGATTCACTGATATGCTGTGTCCTCATGGACGTGACTCTCTTCACTGAATCATCTAAACAGTTGGGAAAGGATAGAGAGATAGCATCACCTAGGCCTGGCCTTCTAGTTTGAGAAGAAGCTGGTCATGGGAATAGCATAGGGAACCTGAGAATTACCACACAAGTTTGCTGATTCAAATGTGTAATCACCCGCTCATATTATAGGACTGGGTGTGCAGCTTGTGAGCCCTGAGGCAAGACATGACAAAAGCTCACTAGACAGGATTTTCCTGTCCACCCCTATAATGACTTCAGACATCTGATTAAGTGCAGAAAGAGAAGACATTAAACACCTGCATAATGTTGCTGGAGCCCATGACTGACAAATGCTGGTGAAAGGGGAACCTCAATATTAACCACCACAAATGTCCTATGTTGTAGCACCCACCTGGGTGATGCACTGAACCCATTTGTGACTACTAGCTCGTGGTGAGAGACGGAATGAACAAATTCAGATTCAAAGAGCATTTCTGAAAAAGCTCCTGATCAGTTTTCAAAGTCAAAGTCAAAGTGTACTTTATTGTCAATTCACTATGTAACAGGCATTACACAGAGGACTGGGATTGCGTTTCACCAGACACCAAATGTGCAATTTAAACTAGAAACACACACGCACGCAAAAACACACAGCTACACTCCTGGACATGAAGTGTACACAGACATCCGCAATAAATAGACATAAGACATACGACATACAGGTAAACATATACGCTTCCAGCAAGAAGGAAAGTTCGAGGTAGCTCTTCTTGGTAGCTAGTGTAGGTTTAAAAAAAAAAGTGAAATGTGCAATAAGTAAGGTGCAATAAGTGAAGGTGCAATTTGTAAAGTGCAAGTGTGAAAGCAGCATGAACATCAGTGTGTGTGAGATTGTTTTTTGGATGTATGTAACATGTTCATGGAATGTTCATGGAATCTTTTGGGGGCAAATTTGAGGAAAAGTCTGTAAAAAGTCTACTTTACACTTTACTGACTCAGACTACTGTATTGACCAAGTAGGATTTTGGAGTTTAAGACTCCTAATTAGAATAATACCAGACCAGCTTGTTTTCAGACAAACTTGTTTCCAAATCTGCTGGGTGAGTTCATAAGCATTTTCATGATGCTACTATGCACATAAACCTGGTTGTAAAACTCGTAAATCTGAGATGACACTTTCATGGAGCATACTGAATCTGTTATTTATTTTTATTTTTTTTTTACTGAAGTGAAGTAAGACATACGCGCAAAAAAAAATAGCTGGAATATTTGCAATTTGTTTGACCAAGTCACAGTGTTTAACAAAGGCAGGTCTTTGTTCAAACAGGTTTTGCTCCTTTTGTCTGGCTACCACATGCAAATCTATGAGCTGGGGGGACAAAGAGGAGCTACATTCTGAATGACAGAAACGTGAATAGAATTACATCTGCCTTTAAGCACAAATACAGAGCTAGACCCTGGACTTTTGGAAGACCACAGTTGTTTTCTTGCATACACTGGATGAACGGCAACTTTTACCCTGAGAAATGCTACATGAATCTAATAGTCTAATAATCATGAATAGAGTAGGCCTAGTTGCTGAATTTGACGTACAACAGTGTGAGACCTTTAGAGTAAAGAGCGACCGTACTCTTGAATGCTGCGCACACAAAGATGAAAACACACTTTTCATACTGAAGTAGCCTATTCATACTTGTTTAAAGACTGTTATAAGCCGCAGGTTGGGTAGGCTTACAGTACACCCCCTCCCCACAAACACCTCCCAATTGTAAGCCTGTCCGGCCTGCGGCCTAAAAAAGTACTGACTCACTATTAACCCTTTCTTAACAACTATTGCAGTGTGCTGATGGTGTTTTATACGGAATTCAAGTAAGCCCAATGTCTTCTACCAAGGGTGAACCGAGAAACAAAAATTCAGCTTGAGGTAAACTAATTTTAGAAGAAATGCAAATGACATAACAAACCCTATTTATTTTTCATAGCATGTTTTGATTAAAGCGCTGGATTCAACAAAGCCGTTTTCCATGTAACTTTTGGGATGGCACACCATTGTTTTGAACACATTCAAAAGTAAAAGCCTGTTATGAATAGAAAGTACTGTAAAGGGGTAAAAGTCAAAGAAAACAAAATACAGATATCTGAATTAACATTGTGCATCGTTACTCATTCCTTGCTATCTGGACATAAAAGGCAACTTGAAGAGAACATAAATAGATTCTAGATTTTTATAGGATACATTAATATTTATTTTCACATTGTCATGTAGGCCTAGCACAACATTTTTGATTGTGAACAGTTTAAAATAGTTTCACTAATGTCCAGATCTGTAAACATGAACACTGAAAACATGCGCACAAGAAAATGTATTTTTTAGAATGTTCTTTATGACCACTGGATGGCAGTGATGTTATGCACAACAGATGATAGCAAACAGAGACCATGGCAGCGTGAAAATAATGTGACAGATCAGATGGCAGCTTCCTCTGTTGTGTTGTTCTGTCGTGATATAAACGAATGGCTCCACAAGTGGGTCTATCATCACCAACAGACCATACTACGCAAGACATAATCATTTAGACTGACTTGTGGTCCTACCTGTAGAGGTACACTAGCAGCATAACTCACTGCTTGTCCCTATCATGGAATGATGTTTCCTCCTTTCAAGAGTTAAGATAATTGCATTCCAGCTGGACTGTCTGAACCTGGGCCCAGTAACAAAATCCTCATCTAGTCAGCATCTACAGACTTTACCAGGGTTGCTTTACCACAACATACCAGAACACAATTGCATTGATGTGTATATGAGTGTTTGAGTGAGAATATGAACCTTTGTCCTAGCTCAGTATGAAAACAGTATATGCATTCAAGTGGTATGCCAACCATTATAAAGATCACTTTGCCAAGGGGAGGGAATGAGGAAAGATTAAATCATTGTTGTTATGGTGATTTGTAGGGTGTCAAGGGAATGTTTGGTTTCTTACATCTATAGTACTCCTGACAGCCTTATTATGAGTCTGTTGCCATTAGCCTAAGCAGTTACATTTTTGCCAGAACCCCTTTGTTATCTGAACCATGATGTCTTGAACACACAGTTATACTTCTGCAGTTGGCTTCAAGAAGACCACGTGTTTCTCTTAATTCTCTCTCTATCCCCCGTCTTTTGAGGACACACCCACACATGTGCACACATGCTGAAGCTGTCTAATTGCCATAGATTATTAATTCAACAGTTGTTGAACCCTGCATGTTTCTCTGCTTTGTGTTTGAAAGGTTTTGACAAAAACCCATCATGAAGGCCCAGCTTGAGCAGTCTTGAGTAGCTTTCTTATGACATCTCTCTCTCTCTGTGTGTGCTTAATGACAGATTACTATGGCGACCATGTTGGCACATTTACATTTCTGTTTTCAGACACACCCTGCGCCTCCCACGATGGGCACGCACACACATGCACTGCCATGAATCACAGAAGCTAATAGAATATTAGATTACCAGCAGCGGGGTGAGGCTTGACCGGTGAGGGAATAAAACACAGAGCCATCTCTGCTGAGGCTGTACAGAGATAAGAACCAAATTAGGATTCACCGCACCACCTCACTCCAGCACGGCTTGGCTAATGGAGCTCTTTAAAGAATCGCTGCTCGGCATTTGGGATGGAGTGTGAGGGCACGCCGTGCGTAAAATGAAGAACAATGTAGAAGGGGAGGGTCAGAGGTAACGTGCGGAATCCTGGAGAGGAGGAGTGGGGGGAAAAAAGTAATAAAATTCTGTGTGAGGAGTGTCTGTGATGTGTCACCGGTGCCAACCTTATGTGCATATTCAGCTGGAGAAGGCCCACATAACCTAACTACACTCTGCCTAGAGTTCTAAAGCAGTATTTCCATGGCAGCCTGTCACTCGATGACCTTTCCATCCGCATCCAATGTGACAACGAATACCATCGCCTGAGTAAGCAAAAATTTTTGCCCATGTCAGGTCAAACACAATGGTCTCAAATTATTACCCCTATTAATATGATGTACGGCATGTGACAGCTCTAAAACTTTGATATATAGAAGTGCTCTGATTCGCCAGGATTTAAAAAATGTATTTCAAAGTAGTGTGCTCTGGGATAGAACAGTTTGTAAAGGGTAAAATCACCTTGCCGTGCACTAAGTACACTCAGGCGGTTTGGTGACATTCCTTCTCCCTCTGCCTTTGTGTAAAAGTCATTCACTTCACTGTCATCTTTAAACTTGTGTATTTACATCATTAAAGTAGTAAAACATGTCTTTTGAATAATGCAGTAGTACATTCATCTTTGGCGGGGCTCGACTCGCAGTTCAGAGAACATCTCACGCAGTGTACATAATCACAGGGATGATATGGTTTGCGGGCTTTGCAAAATGCATCTTCAGTTGTTTATACCCGTAGATGTATAGTTAACACAATTGGTGCATCAGGCTTCCTAAACCTTTTACCTAATACTGTATCTCTGCAGCGATGAGGAAATGGCCTTTTGTAAATGACCATTCTGATCTCAATTTTGGCAACAACAAGTCTCCACCCAAGTGACAATGTTGTATGTTCATGCACGGTGAAGACAAGTCTTTCACTTAAGGCAGCATTAGGCAGAAAATGCTCACACAGTGTAAGCATTTTCTGATGCCGCAAATGTAAAAATATACCAGTATCCTCAAATCTTTGTCCACCTTTGAGACATGTAACTATAGTAACTGACTGCAGGCACAAGTCCTCATCTGTTCTTCTGCTGTTGTGTTGATTCCTGCACTTGGAACAAATCCACAGTTCTGCTGAAGGAGGGTGCAAAGATACTCAATGTTCTACAAAATCCTTAAGCCCACTGTTCTTCTGATTTTACTCAGTTTTTGAATTTTGTGTGAGGGAGGGAAGCATGTGTGCACATTGTGTGTGTGTGTGCGTGTGTGTTTGTGTGAGTGAGAGAGAGAGAGAGAGAGAGAGAGAGAGAGTGTTTGTGTGTGTGTATTCTACATAGCCCAGTGGATACAGCTGTCAGCGCAACCATTACCCTCCGGGGAGAAGGATAAACACGTTTGTTTTCAAACAAGATCCGCTGTTCTCTGCCAAATGTAGCTGGACTCTAGGCCACTGAAACAATCTGAGCTTCCCATGATGCCCTTCTGTGTATGTGCATGTGTGTGTGCACATGTGTATGTGTGTTTGCATGCCACTTGAAGATATCCTTGTGGATCAGACTATTTCACTTTACTTCACTTTGTGCATGATAGGCAGACGTTTACTTTGCGCTGATTGGGAACATGTTTGGGCTTGCTTTCAATTTCTGCTGATTGGTTGCTAGAAAATCTAGTTGAGGAAACTAAGGCCTTAGGTAAGTACACGGACATAGCACTACATAGTACTACAATACTGAGCAGAGGTACTATGGTGGGGCCAGCCTGGCTAGGTGGATGGTCCCTCAGTGTGATGTTCTTAAATTTATTCATTCATTAACTAATTGTCCAATCCATCGGATAGGTTCTTGAAATGAAATTTCACAGCTGGTGGTACCCTAGGGTAAGGAGTTAAACAGAGCTTAACATTACTTTACAACTTCAGTACTTGGATATATTAATTACAGAGATCCTATTAAGTTAAAAGGCAAGTAAGCACTGATAGAACAGGTCATTACACAGCCTTTGTTACATTACAATAACAATAAGTACCATGTATAAATATCACAAACTTACACCGGCAGAATTAAGTCTGTCCCCATTTTGATGTATCGCAATCAGTAATGCAATGATCTCGTAAATTACTTTTGTAATTTTAAGGTATGTTTTGTGTAACAATAGCAACATGTTCTACACAGAATCCCACCTTTATACATATATGCAATATATATGGACCAGCAAAGACTAACAGGAAGGGCATGGAGGAGAGAGAGAGATATGAAAGGATCAGGGAATGACTGTGGGCCAGATTCAAACCCTCTTCTCAACGACGAGTGGATCTGAATTTGGTGGAGATAGCCACTTGTTCCACAGCTTTCTGTTATACATGTGTGGCTCTTCTCTCACCTTCCTCCAAACAAATAGCAGCACATTTGTGAGGAATTGACCTTACAAAGTATTGCAGGACTTTTGGGAGGATGAGACTACATGGGACAACATTGTAATCTCAGCCCTCCTGTTCCACTAATGTGTTTCTAAATGAGGTGCTGTAAAACTGGAGATCCTGCTGGAGATCTGGGAACTGATGAGCAGTCAACGAGGTCTTCTTTCCTCTATAATTCCCTGGCCCAGTAGGAGCGTGCCGATTGGATGGTGTGTGGGGTGTGTGCGGTGCTACACTGGGCCGTCATCAGGAAAGAGATCACTAGGGGGCAGTGTTTTGTCTAAGAGAAGGTGACGGCATCACAGGGACCCCTTTTTTTTGCATCGTTTTAAATAATGACTTCATTCATGCGACACAATAGAACTGTAGGGATGGAGGAAATAGATTTAGACTGGGAGGGGAGGGCTGCTACAGAAGGAGGGATGGAGGAAAGGAGTGGGCGTGTGGTTGGTTTGGGGTGATGAATGTGTTGATTGCGGGAAGTCAAAAGATTGTCTGCAGAGGGGGACAAAAGGGATTTTTTTAAACATCACACGTCAAGTCAAAACCAATTTTGATGAAGAAAGGAAACTCTGCTGTTGTGATACAAAAGCATGCCCTTCTGGAGTCACAAGGTGGAAGACTGTCCCTGCCTTTGCTTTGAGGGTGTCTGAAGAGAAATGAAATTCGTTTCACCAAACAGCTCTGTTATTTCTTTTTGTACCAGTTTATGATCTGAGAAATGCAACAGTGACCAGTTCATGCTTCTGTATTTTACTGAACAAGTTGCACCAAACTAGAGCGCACAAAAAACATATATATTACAATATACTTGCGACAGGTTTTAACCCCCTATTACATGATATATGAAATAACTGATAAAAAGAAATATTTGCACACGTGTTATTTCCTGTCACTGAACAATTCAACACATAATTTACAAAGATAATAATAGGGGAGAGATATGGGTATGTTACGCAACAACATGCAATAATGGTCCTAGATGCAAAAAGTGCACTCAATTAAAAATCTATCTCTTTATTTCATAACCAAACACATTTTATGAAAGACCTTCAACACCAACTTAATTTAAAAAACGATTTGTGATGAAAAAGTAATACAGTTAATGTTAGTTATTATTTTATTATGTTATTATATTTGGAAGAGTGTTACCTATTAGCAACAATGCACATCAAAGGAGCATCATATTTTATGCATTCATTCTCATTCAATCTTCATGTTACGAAATCACACACTGGATAAAAACTAATTTGTACTGTTTATGTGAGGTTGTACAAATTGAAGTTTGTATGTGTGCATGTACAAACACAAACTGCTTGTGTGTGTGTGTCTGTGTGTGGTGTGTGTGTATGTGTGTGTGTGTGTGTGTGTGTGTGTGTGTGTGTGTGTGTTTGTAGCTGAATGCATATGATTGTTGAAAATTGTATGCACTGCCAATGTGCATGGTTATGAGCTGGAATGTATGTGTCTGTGCTTAGGCCTGTATGTGTGTGTGTGTGTGTGTGTGTGTGTGTGTGTGTGTGTATGTATGAGAGTGTGTGTGGTTGGTGTGTGTGGCAGTATGGGCTGGTAAAGGTAACGCACGAAGAACTAACCCTAATTGTTCTCACAATTATAACATTTGAATAGGCTTGTAGGGACCAGCCTTTTCTGCTCCAACACTGCAGATTCAAAGGATTATTAAGAGTTGAATCTGTATGATAAGATAATTATTTAATTCAGCTGCGTTTGAGCAGAGGGGTATACAATATTCAGCATATAGGGTCCTTAGGATCAGAACTGACAACCACTGTATTGGCAAAATTTGGCCAAAAAATTGGTGTATAACTGCATGCTGTTGTCCTGAGGCAACAAACAAAAAACAGCAGTTTTACAACAAATAAAAACAAAATACAGACTTTTACAACTTAATATGCTTCTTTACAGATCCAGGGTCATGTGCATATTTTGTTTATTATTACTATTTCAGTTGAAACATGTTGAAAAATGATATTTATTTTATCAGTTGTTTCCACTGTGTACCATGCAGCTTTATTTCCTAATATGGTTGTTCCGCCCCCAGGTCAAAGGTCAGACCCCCAACAACCCATAATTTTATTGGAGAGAAACATGTCTAGTGTCATCGTTTTTATATGAAATCTAACTCTAAATGTCACCTAAAATAGCCAAAAAAGTGGTTTGTTGCCTGAGGGCAACACCATGCAGTAGAGGGTTAACCACCTAGCTGTCCATGTCTCTTCAGCTGAACATTGTGCAGTAATTTACAAGAATGTCTGCAAAAAAACCTGCGGTATACCAACTCTTAATTTTTCAAATGTTTGATGAAGTATTTGAGATATTGATTCCATTTATGAATTTTCCATATTTTTTATATTCAGTAGAATTCAATAGAGAAACTGACTAAAGCATTTGACCCTAATAGTATTCAGAGATATGTTAAGACACTCACTATTGTTTGTCAGATAAATTTGTGTTTTACAATCAATTGTTTTGAATGACTGAACAAACTACTGTATGCACAAATGTCTTTGCACAATCTGCAACCCAGAGAAAAACCCTGCAGTCACTGGCTAAATGTTGCACTGAATTAACCAAGGTGAATCGTGTCGGTGGCTATTGGAAAAGCAATAGCCATTAAAAATGATAACAATCAGTACAATGACCCTTCTCTGTTTATGAGTTTAAACAGCTATTAAAGTAATTGGATAACATTTCACAGTTTTTTTTTTAAACAAACGAAGGACCTCTCCTCCTAATAACACCAGAAGACTCTAGAATGCTCTTTATGGCTTATGGCTTGTCACTGTTTACCTCAACTTGTGCTTGCTGCCGTAGCACTTATATAAGCATACATAATCAGTTTTGCTGCCCCCCAGAGGAAACAGCAACACTTAGAATGATGCAATAAAACATCTTATTACTAGTAGTGTTGATGGGATTACAGGGCTGCCAATACTGCCACAAATGCGACCACACAAGGTGGGCACGGGGATACATGGAAATTTAGTACTTCATTAGATTTTTCATGTGCTCCCCTGCAGTTTGCTGTTTTGCAGGTCATACTGCTGTAATTAGAGAATACAAGGAGATGGGGGTACTGGGGGTACTGGGGGTCCTCCCCCCAAAATCTGAAATCAGTAGAAATAATTTCCTGCATTCTGGTGAATTTTGGGGTGGCCTGTTGGACATCTGCAAAACCTCAATTCATTCAGATTAACACCCTTTACATCCCAACTTGCCAGGCCTTCACAATAGGGTGACCAAATGAGCCCGTTTTTTGGGGACAGTCCCCGATTTTGGTGGTCTGTCCCTGGTACAATACAAGAAAACCCACTTTGGCCTTGATTTCTGAAGCTCAGTCATAACTTATTCCAATGATATTGGCTGTCGAAACAGGAATGTCCCTGGTTCCTAAGGAAAATTCCGTAAAATGTCCCCAGTTTTCATCTCAGAGGTCTGGTCACCTTCCTTCACAAGTAAACCTGAGCTGAGTATTCACCTTGTGATCAACAAACACCCCCAGCAGGCTGTATGGTGTCATGCTTATTTTGATATATGGTTTGTCATATGTTGTGGTAGAGTTTGTGAACTAATGCTGCACAGATAAAAGTGGGTGTGTGATGGACGCAAAGTTGCAGAATGTGTTAAGAAATGTACCCTACTGTACATTCACAGTTATTATTCTTGCGAACCATTTATCACAGCAACGAGTGCCTCATGTCACTGGAAAGTTCAGATCACGCAGTTTGACCTGATATGCGGACGGTATCTGTGTGACCAGAACTCGGCAAGCAAATTAACCCAGATGAACAGATGTTAATTTAAATGCACTTAGGTGAATCAGGTTAGAGTTAGCACAGCTTTTTAGCGTGAGAGATGGGAGGTGTGGTGTGAGGGTGTGTGAAGGGGGTCAAATGCATGTGTCTCACGCTCATTGCGTGATAGTTGGCAGCCCTGAGATTGGTACGGAATAGGATAGCCTGGCCATGCCTTCATAGCACTTCCGCTTGATTATTGTCTCCCTACTATGCTAGTCTGGGTTTGATTCCACTGAGCTCGCTGTCTCAGTAGGCATTTTAACCTGTCCAATCAGCAAACCGAGGGAGGTGTTGTGAATGCAGAGCTACAATACTATCAAGTCAAGGCAAGCTATAAGTCAGGGGCTGATCCAATCTTTTTAAACTTAAACACCTCAAGCAAGCAATCAAGACCCTCTGTATAAAACGACAGTGTAGAACAAGGGTCTGGTTTTATTACCAGTCGAGGGATAGGAGATTCCCAGTGCTGTTCTATGCTTTATGTGAGTGGTGCCATATGAGTGTAAGCAGCATACCAGGGCCTTCACTTAGGCTAACTGAAGTATACATAAAGAACCATCTAGAGTGAACATATTCAAATATATGAAGGCCAGGGGTTTTCAACTGATTGTGACTGCCCTAGGGACCACCATTTTGACAAAGAGGCTGCCTGAGGACCACAGATTTGCACAGTGTTTGGTTGAAAAATACAGGCTGAAACAGTGAAACAACACTGAAAGCATGGTCAGAGACTACATTAAATGCTTTAATGAGCCATAAGTTGAGATTCTCTGTTGGGAGAAAACCTTGTGCAAGTGTCAGCCTCCACACATTCAGGTCTAATTGCCCCGGGGGACTGAGGTCCCCCTCCCTCACGCACACTCTCACACACTCATTGCCTGTCATCTCTTTACTACCTCCAAAAGGCTAAAAAACACCAAAATTATAGCCTACACTAACAAAATCAGACCTCTGGCAAAGGGAAAGAAAGTGACCACAGTGAAGTGAGATGTCTGCTGAGCACCTTTGAAAATGCAACTTATCGTCCCCCCCTCCTCCTCACTGCCCTTTCCCAAAGAGCCCTGGCACAGACCAGGCACTCACGTTATGTATTCTGCATTTGTGCTGCTCAAGGAGAGACAGAAGAGGGCATGAGACTCGTGATACTCAGCCTGAGCTCCTGCATGCCGCTGGGGTGTACAGCTGTCGCCTCGCTCCTCTTTCGACCCACAGGTAAGAAAATGAGACTCGAGCAGACGAGAAAGAAAAAAAAAAAAAACACAACTAAACGCAGAAACGGCAACACCGTTTCTTCCCCCCCTTTAGTACTGAGAAACATACAGCACATGCATACTGCAAGCTGTCCTTCATGGCCATTCCTTTGCTTTTTATTTACCCATTAACCAGTTGTCCAGCAAGTGAAAGTAGGTTTCAACAGAAGCATGGGCAGCACTACAGGTGCTGTGATGATAGGAGACCATCTGCTGAAGGGACTGAGGCGGGGGTCCGCGCAGACCTGTGCAGGAGGAGAGGACAGCAGGTGACAGATCCCGCTGATGTGTAAATGATAGGAAAATGAGAGCGTCACGGAGACAGCAGAATAGCACCTTGGCATCCCAACCTGTCAGTGCTTTGCCGACACAGTGAGAGACTGAGAGAGAGAGAGAGAGAGAGAGAGAGGGAGCGTGAATGAGACAAAGAGTGAAAAAGAGAAAAAGATGATAGAGAGAGAAAGAGAGAAAGATGTCATCCACATTCACAATGTGTGTGTGCACGCGCTCAGGTGTGTGTATTTGTGTGTGTCACGATCAGGGTGTTTTTTAATTCATGACAACACATCCATGTGCAAACTCACCCACACAAACGCATAGACTCCTATCAAAGACAAAAGAATGCATATGAATGCATCTGAGAGAATCTAGCGTGAGTACATCTGAGAGCAAAGGTTATGTTGTTTTGCAGAATTTGACATATAGGACAGACCATGACAAGAGTGATGGTCTGTTGTGAGGGAGTGTGTGTGTGTGTGTGCGCGTGTGTGTGATGATGCAGCTCTAATGAGACAGCAGAGAAACCTCGTTGCTCACAAAACAGCTGCTACACGTCAAGCGCCAACGCCAAGATAAGAGCCGATATTGCCATCATCCTCTCATCTCCTTTCTCCGCCCCCCCACCCCCCCCAACCCCCGCTTCTTTTTCCTGCTGTCGCCATGACACTCCTTCTCTTCTTACTCCCGTTGTCTGCTAAGTGAGGTGAGATCCGACTGATTAAATCATAACTGCTGACGGCTGACAGCTGTGCGGCTGTGTCTCTCTTTCATGTGAGCAAAGGTTCCCAGACGCAGCCAGCGTTGGCGACTTAAAGTGGTGGCCCAGCAGAAGCCCATTTTGAGACGGCAATTCTGGATCTTACCATTTAGCGCACGCTGATTCCATCATTTTAGAGGTTTTTGGGGCGCTTTGTACACATCTTGTATCCTTGGGACATAAAGGAGACAAAACAAAGGCTTTGCTGGGTATAGAAGAGCCTGCATGCATTCTAAAGTGGAATGATTATAATCCCATATAGACTTTCTTTTGTCAGATTCAGTGAACTGCTTCTCATGGTCCTCTGGGTCACTGTTTTATGTGTGCATGTCTTGGCCTGTGTCGTGTCGCTTGATACTTAACAGTAACGAGCTCAAAGCTCAGAGAGAATGATGAATATATGCAAATGAATATGTTCACATTTGTGGTTCACCATTTCAGTTTACTAGTTCACGTTCAGTTTATTTACTGTTTTTATACTGTGAGGAAAAGGATGAGAATGAGTGATTGTGGGTCCTTTGTAAATAAAGCTTCATAGTCAACCAACCATTATTACTTTTCAGGTGCAGATCCATGCGTGAGCCTGGGTGGGCCTGGGTAGGCCTAGACTTGACAGATGTTATGTTTTTTTTTCATAAACTAATTGCACAGCGATAAGAGCATCAATGTAAAGCTACTTCAAGTGAAAATTATACAATTCATAATCATAGACTAATTTTAACCTTCCAAAGTTTCCTCCTCACTGACCAGCGTTTCAGTTTAATCGCTCTGTTGTTAGAGAAGAAGACTCAGAACTGAAAGGTAAAAAAGATCTGACTGCACCTCTTTTATAACTGAATTAACATGGAGTGACTCCCTGTTAAAAGTCCTCAGAATAATACTATTTTTCAGGACTGAGAAACTTTTCTCTATTATAAAACGAACTAGAAAAGCACTTGGACAGCGCAGACCTCCGCCAAGGCAATATAGAATTACTGACGCAATGCAAATTCCAGATGGTGTTCCAGATCACCACCAAAATGTAATCATCTGTTCCTTGCACTAATACCCACATTGTCCGAAAATGTTATTGAAATCCATGCAGTACTTTTCAAGTTATGTTGTACATGGACAGACAGATAGACAAACGCCGTCGTAAACATAACCTTCTTGGCAGAGGTAAAGATGCTCGCAGATAGGCCTTGACTTGAATGCTTGAATAAACTAATTTTAATATTTGCTATGATTATGATGATATTGCTTAACTTGAACACCCTGCATCTTCTAAGGTAGGTCTGTTTGCACAGCAGGTAGGTCAGTTTCTGAAGTAGGTGAATTTGTTTTACACAGCCTACAATGCATCTATCCCGACTGCAACATGAACAAATGCTAATTTAATTTAGGCTACTGGCCAAATGATTTATTAATATGATGCAATCTAATGATATACTCTAGTGGACTGTGGAACAAGGACATTGTGCGAAAAAGACTGTTTTGCAATGAAGCCGAAATTATACCATAATTTGTGACATAGCGCAACATGACATGTAACAGTAACATGACGTTGGATTAAGCTACTTTAACTTGCTATTAACAGCATGGTAGTAGGCTATATAAAACAAAGTAAATATTTGCTAAACTTAAAGTACCAGCAGAACTCATTCTTGACACACACATCTGTGCAAAATGAAAGAGGGAGCACTTGCACCTGTTACTGGGCTTGTTATTGCTGTGGTAGTAGGTAAAGCAAACACACCATTCTCACAGACAAGGCTTAAGGCTAAGGGTATAAAACATTTTTGTTGCCTAAACATGTTTTGTAGCCGAAATCCTTTCAGCCTGTTAATGAAAAGGTAATATCAGACGCTGCATTCATCAGGAATGGGCATAGGCCATTATTGGTGTCTTCAAAGCACACAGTTTAAAAACAATATTATTTTGGGCTCTGAGTTGTTCATCGCAAGTCTCCCTGGTGTTCTCTGGAGGTCTCTGGTATTTGGGCTATGGCTCCCTGTGAAAGAATATATTAATCTACATTCTCGCACAATTTTTGCAGTGGAAGACTACGGATTTTTTTTTCTTGGTGTGTGGGGGGGTTACTTTGGACAGCTTGTCACATTAGTTACATTCTAGATCCACCACCGACACCCTTTATAGTATAAGTGTTCTAAAGGCCTACACCTGTCTGTTGCCTGAACAAGGCAATTGTGGCTCATATATATTCTAAATATATACAAATGCTTTAAAGCTTTGAGTAATTCCAACCATAGACTGTTGAACAAGCCTGCTGAGTGCTGTCAGCAGGACGGAGCACGAGAGAATCTGGAACACCATAGACCAAATAGCGAAACAGCAGCTGAAGTTAACTGAATGGTACTATTGTCAACAAGATTATGATTCTATTCAGTTGCTGAATAGTTAGTGTTAGTGTTATTAGTGTTTGCTGTTCGGTTTGTGTTGTTCAAATTCTCTTGTTCTCCTTGCTACCAACAGCACTCAGCAAGCTCATATAGCAGGGTTATGACTGGAAGAACTCATCACTTCAAAGTCTATGTTTATACTACTGTATAACCTTACTATACTTATGCTTGAGAGACATGGAAAAGTAGGGGTAACACTTTCAATGAACCCAGTATTCATCAAGCATAAACACATTCATAAATTGTTATAATGCATTCAAATTATACTCAATACTTTATACTCAATTCAACTTATAATGACTGTCATTAGTGTTCATAATAGTTATACATTCTTGTAGCTGTTCTTATAAGGCATAATCTTACATGATAAGCCTTTACAACTCAAAGTGTCACAAAGCTTTATAAAGCTTCAGTTATAAAGCTTCAATTAATTTTCCTTTTAAATGCCCAATTCCTCATGCTAACTAATGAAGAGTTACGAGCGCTCAGTGCATACTCTAAGTAAAGTGAGATGAATGCAAAAAAGCTGATATGGCTTGTTGTAAAGTCTTATATGAAAACATTACAATGCCTTATAAATACTGTCATGAGAATGCATAAACAGTTCTGAATACTTATGTCATTACTTATAAAGCGTTATGAATGCATTATAACCCTTTACTAATGCATTTTAATGCTTCATGAATACTGGGTTCATAGAAAGTGTTACCAAAGTAGCTGTAGAAAGATGTAAATTCACTTGTAAATTGTACAACAAATTGTGTCATTCATGCTTGCACTGTGTCTGTACAATGCTTGCACTTTGCAATGTATTATGGGTCTCATAAGGTAAAGGAAATAATGCAGATGTCAAAGTCATATCAGTCTCTGGTTATGGGACAGCAGTGGCAATGACACAGCTGACTAGACAAAAGCATTCTGACATGTTTCAACAGTGATTCAAAATCCTCAAGAGAAACTGAACTAGCTCAAGTTTAAGCTCTTTTGCAAATACATTACATTCAGTTCACTGTTCACAGAAAAATTAGCTTGTTAAAATGAGCTGGTCTCAAGCTGGTCTCAGACACTGGTCTTGGCTCCACAAAAAAAAAAACAAATGTAGTTGCTTAGGCCAAGACATAAACAATTCCAACCAATAAACACATTGCTTTGGGCGCATGGAAGAGGCCACTGGAGTATCAGCTAACTCTGGCCAGAGTCAGACAGCACCTTCATACCCTCTCCTTTGGGATGCTCAGTCATCCCTGTGACCACAGACAAACATTCCTTAATGCTCATATGACATATAGATTTTCTGTTGCATAGTGGGTTGTTTTCTGACAGCTCACCCCATGACCATGTCTTTTGTAAATATGACTTTCAGGCAATGTGCCTCAGCCTTAGCCTCTGCTGCTGTGCGGGGGGGGGAGGGGCGAGGGGGGGGGAGGGGCGAGGCAAAGGCGAGTGGATATTTGTTGTCTTTGTGTGCGGATTCTTCACTCGTCGGGGAGGCTGGCTGAGAGAGTAGGAGGTCCACTGGAATGATTTCCCCACGCTGCTGAGTTGCGTTTACCCATTAATCTCCATGGAGACAGCAGCGCCTGCATTCTTACCCTGCCCCTTGCTGATATTTATGAACAGGTGAATTCTATTGCATTTGCTGCCTCTGATCGCTCTGTACGGAACACCAGCATATATGAATCTAAATGCAAATTAAGAAAGTATGCTGTTTGTGTTAAGTTATAATCAACAGCAAGCTCACCCTCTCTCTCTCTCTCTCACACACACACAGTTATAACCATTTCCAAAAGAAGGGAACCTTCCCTCCAGTTGTTCTCCTGTGAACATTATCAGTGGGTTTCAGATAAAGCAAAAAACACAAAAATTTAAATCCTTAGCGTGAGCAAACTTTTGGAGACGTTCGGCTGGGAATCTGACATGAGATTAAATTAATCTTCAATGCGGTGAGACCCCAGTATGGTTTCAGTGCAAATAGCATTAAAAAGTGCGGCTGTTCGGTCCGGGTCTGCATCTTTAGTGCATAATTATAACCCCTGATGTTAGCCCATGTTCAATGCATCCCCATGAAAATGTAAATGTTGCCAAATACCTTTCCAAGGACACCTGACTGATTTAATCAAGGACGTATCCAAACTAAAGCACATGTCTGGAACACTGAGGGGAGAGCTAAAATGGATGCCATCGTGTACACAAAGCATTACAACTGTGCCAGAGTCCACACTCGATTAAGAGTCTTTGCACAGTCTAACCTTCTCATTTACCCCTGATGAAATGCCTTTGACCACAACATTAGTGTGAAACCTTGAGCTGTGGAGTGCTGAGTTCCTGTGGGATAGGGGGGGTTCTGGCCACATCCATCTGTTTGTTCCCTGTAGCCTTGGAAACTTGGAGTTCTTTTTCTTCAGTGCAGTTCAATAGCACACCTGTTACCAGGCTCAACTTGGAGCTTGAGATGGTCTTTTATTTATTTGTCACTCTCAAAGTCCGGGACTGCCAACGCAAAAGTGTTCTATGAAAGCCCAAAATGTCTTTGAATTATGTAGCAAAATAGTGCTTGACAGAAAGTGGAGGCACACAGACCTACCAGTGCCTACACCACACACACACACACACACATATGCACACACACACGCGCACGCATGTGCGCACAGACGCACACACACAGACACACACACACATACATACACATACACAGACGCACACACAGATACGTGTGCACACACATACATACACACACACACACACGTATACACACACACACACACACGCATAGATACATGCACACACACACATACATAGACACACATACAAACACACATGCATGCACACACACTCGTACACAGACATATGCACACACACAGACACACACATACACAGACACACACATGCCGACACACACATACACACAGACACACACTACACACACACACACACATTCACACAGTCAAATGGGCTCTCCAATGAAGCAGGTACATTCAACCCTCTCATTTAGGCAGCAATTGGTGACAAGTCAGACAGAATGCGATAGAACCAGGGATATTCCCACTCCCTCTGAGGAGCCTTGACAGCGAAGGCTGCTACATGAAAAGGCAATGGAAGGAGGCATGAGAAAATTACAGCACTTTGATAGCAGACAGGAAATATTGGGTCTCAGCACTTCAGAATTCCGTTTTCTTCTCCTCTTTTTTTTTCGTTCACTCCTATCCCTCGGCAACACTGGTTCTTGTGGGATCCTTGATGTTCGCTTGTATGAAATATTGAGTGCACATGCATATTTCACCAGTTCCCTGAAAACAAGACAGAAGGAGGAACGACAATAAACATGACAGTGGTGCTTCCGCCCAATTTTTAATTGCAGAGAATTAATCTCTCCCCCTTTTTCTGCGACCTCTCGAGTGACTTAAATCTGATCAGTGCTAAACTGCATTGGTATATAATAAATGAGAGGTTAGAGAAGAGGAGTGGGGATGGGATGGGATTTGTGCCAGATCACAAAGAGAGAGGGGATAAGAAGGGGCAGTATTTCTGTCAAATGTATTTGAGACTAGTTCTATATCATCCCCACCCGGGCTTGGGCTACTGCCATGCGCGTCTAAATACTTCTTCGTGAAACTGATGACAAATTATTAAAAAACTTTAAGTGAGACCAATTGAGGATTTAACCCAAATGTGAGGTGAAAATGAAAGCTGAAGCAGCAGCCTGCATGCAGCTCTTGGAGGGCTGGCATGAGACTGGAGTTTAACAAGCACATCTATATTCATAAAATAATCTTTAAAAGATTTAAAGCTATGAATAATAAGTCAGTGAATTATAATGAGAGGCCTTCGTGTTATACCTAAAAAAAAAAAAAAAAAAAAAAATAGGAAGCACTCTGTGCTGCTGACCCTACCTCAGAGAGGAACATGTTCTAACTAATGGACATGGATCAACAGATACACAATGAATATTCAGAGTCTTCGCCAAAAGCTCCAGTTGTTCTGAGAGTGAGAATATTTTGTGGCTCAGCTGCATCAACTCATCCTTGAAACACAAGTGCTAAAGTATCCACACGTATTCAGTGTGAAAGAAAGGGCTTCTAGAAGAGTCTCTAGAGTTCTAGAAGTCTGCCTATATGTGAATGGCATGATCTTGGCTGTCTTGAGGGTGCATTGTGAGTGTTAGCCCGTGCGAAGGGCAGAGAGGGCGGTCGTGGTCTCACAGTCTCCTGTGTTTTGGGCCTGGCGATTGGTATTCAGCGACACTCACTGTCACTCATTCGGTAGGCTTTGCGTCAGCTGCTTTGCTGATCCTGCCCCAACGCATGGCCCTCAGTGACGAGGAGTGGCCCTGGTTAATGCTGACTGTCACAATCGGACTGCAGCCGGGGCTGTGTTCTTAACATTCACTTTTCCCCTGCATCATCTCCATTGACTTCAAGCTGACCCACACGAGCAGATGCCACATCACTGACAAGTATTGTTTGCACACACCAATTTGCAACTTAATGTGTACAACACAATTAGAGCAGGGCGCTGTTTGGTGGTGTAAGTTTTGTTATGACGTGATTGAGAGATGGATGCCTTGTTTTTATGCATTTGACAATACCAGCCAATACCAACCAATAAAGCTCTGTCTTCACGCTGCCCCTGTTTATATGGTGTTGTTGGGCTGCCAGTCTCCCAGGATGCCAAAGACTGAGCAGGGCTGCTGTCTGCCACTTGGCCACTAATCATGAGGGGGGGAAACAGCTCCGCAGTTGTGCTGGGATTGCGACGGTATGACTGGGCCTCCGTGACAGATGCGTACGTTCCCTCTCCCTCTCTCTCTCTCCAGTCTGTCTCCTCCAGGAAGGATTTGCTCAGCTTAGATCACAGGCTTGCTAAATGAAGTCCTGCAGGACTACCTGTTTGCAGCAGACGTACAGACACCTACCTTGCATGCTTGGTTTATAGATGGGGGACATCTGTTTTGTTTTTCTTTTGTTGGAGTTCACAAAACAATTACGCAGCTCATACTGAATAAGGAACAACAGTACCTGAGTATTCAAAAGCAATCTACTACAAGCTAGTAATACACTTACCATCGGATGCTCTGCATAGTAATGATACAACATCTTGTCACAGTCATATCACCCACCACCTATCCAAGAGTTATCTTCTTATAACCATGTCTAACAGCATCTCATCCATTATTCTTTATATTATGACTTTTTTTTGTGTGAAGTTTCTCTGTGTAACAGATACATGCATTGTCTTGCCCAAGGATCGAATGCTTCTCTGCAGCTTTACACTTTGAGGTAATTCCATTTATTCTGGGGCAAGTTTCCACATGCACAGGGAATACAAAATCTACAACACCCTTCCTGTAATAGAGGTGAAATTACTGATCCCAAAAGCAGTGTGTTCTTTTGGTATTCATTGGTTTCAGAGCCCCTCTCCCATACATCAAAGCGCTTGGTGCGCTCGATTGTCTGAGCAAAGTTTATGTGTAGGTGAGCTAAGTGGCATCTCTGAGAGGTACTGTACTGCTTTCAAGCTGACTTCCTATCAAAGAAGGACGTGATGAAAGGAGTTTAACACTGGAGATGAATGCGTAATAGGGCTAAAAACACAGAGCCTGCTGACAAACTCACACTTTTATCTTGCCATTGTTTCTTTTGGCCAATCTGCAACCCAATCACTGCTTTGTGATGACTGTGTCACCAAAAGATCATGCCAAAGTTTCCCTATTAAATATCCTAACACATTTACAGAACAGAAATAAAGCCATGTCACAAGAAGAGCCATGGACATTTTAGAACTTCAAAGGAATATCAAAAATTAGCTAAGAAAATAACATCTACATGTTATTAAATTGAATGGTATGATTAAATGTTAATCTTTAAAGATCGAAGGATACACAGTGCAATGAGAGTCCCTCTTGTCACACATCTGGACGTGGTCTTAACCAAAAGCTCCAGTTGAGAATTTTGCATTTTAGTGCTTAGAGTGCCTTTGAACTTGACCACTAAGATAAAGGTCATCATACTTTAGACACTTGGATTTGGACTTTGGATACTTGTTGTAACATGAGAATATACAGAAAATGAAGTGTATTACAAAATAAAAGAATTTGAAAGATCACCATCAAAAGCATATGTCATATGATACACCAATGTATTTAGGCAAGTTTTCAATCTGTTGCATTCAGTTTGACTGCTCTATGCTTATTCACTGACAACATTAATAGTGCTAAAAACTCATTTAAGTGTATTAGCACACAAGATTGTATTGGCAAGGATGTATTATCTAGTATGCTTTTATCAACCAATGAAAATACCAACAAAAGCAGCTAGGTGTTTTTTCTGCTAGGTAAAACAAAACAAAACAAAACAAAACAAACCAAATGTGGCATACAGGTTCTGATTAGGATGAATCCAATGACCTTGTACTCCTACTGGGAATGAGAGTAATAGGTTCAAAGATATCTTTTATACATGTCCTACTCTTGTTGTTACAGTGCTGCTAATGATCCATTACTGTGTTGTGCATGCTGAGTTACAATGATCTATTGTGCACTACCTGTTCTGCTAGTGTGCCTACTGAAGTTGTTTGCGTGGCATCAACAGCCATATACGTTATAGCAGAACTTTGTACAAAACTGACCATTAAAATTAAAAATAATTGCCTACAATTGAAATTGAAAATAACTGCCTACAATTAAAATACAATCGACAGGTTTAGAACTATTTCATAGCCATGCAGTAATGGATTAGTGATGCCCAAATTCCATAAGAGTTAATCAAAACTCAGCACTCAACAAAATATAGACTCAGAACATATGTCAAGTGGGCACAGCCCATAACAGTAATGCCCACAGACAACAAAAAGAAAAAAAAACAAAAAACAAAAATCAGTTAAAGGGAGATAAATAAACAGGGAAAGCATTAAACCTCACAGCCCTCGTCCCAGACTAAACCAAGAAGTGGATAGGAGGGATAGCAGGAGACACTGACTACTCAAGCCAGTGACGACAGGGAGGGGAGGGGAAACCAAGACAAGAACCAAATGGGGAATAAATAAACAACCTGTACACCGTAACGCACAAAGGGTGGTAGGTCAATTAACAAAACACTTAACCAAACAAAATAACCAAAGGCAACCTGAGGAAAACAGTGATCAAGCCCTCACGCACAGTCAGGAGATCTTTGTAACTGGTGCTTTGTAAATGGTTGCTGCTGGAGGTGAACTGGTGAGGAGAGAAAAAGGGGCTCTCGGCACACTCATACACTGGCAGAAGCTGGAATACTGTTTAACATACAGAATTCCACCACAAGTTCATGGCCAGCTCCTGGAGCAGTTCACACTCCAGCAACAGGTGTACTGAGCAGCCTAAAATCCCACACCTTCCAGTAACGACAACTTGAGTTACAAACAATTCACTGGAGCACCTCTTTAAAATTGCGCGTTAATTACTCTTCTCCGTGTCGCAGGTGCAATTCTTTATGAACACATTTGCTGGCCTTACTACAACAGCAATTCCTGTTCTAATACTGAATTGATTGTAGGCAGTCTTGATTATCATCTGCCCAGACATAGTTCAGTCTGAGTTGGTTCCTAAGCGACTTTAAGGGAAATTGCCATCATGTGAGCATCTTGTTTGCGACTCACAAACCACAGCAAGATATGGTTTGTGTCTCCACCTCCTCCAGAGAGGGCATAGATGTTGCCAAAACATGCCAGCACACGTGTGTATGGAGCCCCACAACAGGAAGCTAGTCAAATGTTCCAAATTAGTTGAGCATTTATTTAACATATGTCTGCTCAAACAGGAGGGGGACACACAATGGTATGCAAATCCAATTCTCCCCCATCCTACCACGGCTGAAGTGCAATCAGGAGCCAAAAGGAGGAGATCCCCCTTCCCAAGCAAGGGCTGAATATTCATTGTCGGTATTTGCATATAGCCTGCAGATGGTGGCAACAGATGCTCGTTACTGCAAGTGTCAATTTTCAAGAATTTGTTTTTGTGACAAAACAAATAAAGTGATATGGGCAATGGCACTGATCCACTCTTGCGACAGCTCTGAAGGGCCTTTACAGTCATGCAAACAGAAGAGTGAGAGATAGACAGAGAGAGAAGGAGAGAGAGAGAGAGGGTGGTGATGTATGGTATATGGTTCAAAGATGGTCACAAAAGCAAAACCACATAATTACTTGAACAAGAAAGCTTGAGGACAGATCATTCTGCTGCTAGGCAGGATAACAATTTTATTTTAAAAATATTGTAGTTATTCCTCGGAAATTTCTGTATCTTAGTGATGTGAAAGAGGTTACTAAGATAGAATGAGCTGTATGTGATAGTGGGAGAGTCGGCCTGTGTTAAAGTGCAGCTATGGAAACAAATAGAGGGCTTCGCTTTTTTTTTATCTCCTAGACGACTGAGCCTTCCATCCAAGAGAGAGAACAATAAAGCCTGACACATTTAGAAGTTGCATTTTTAATTAAACCACCAACACCATTGCCCCTGTGGTGGAAAGCTGGCTGATTTAATTAGTTTTTAATGTTTTTGTGCTATTCATCTTCTGAGTTTTTTTTGTCTCAACTTTGAAGGTGTCAAAGTTTTTTCTCGTATCTCAGTCTTATAAACATAGTTGTAATGTACAATGTGCATTTATATTTCTGCAACAACAGTCTTCCAACTAGTAGCATTATGATGAATGCATTTACCAAAAAGAAAATACTGACCAATAAAGAATAGCCTATGTGCTTTTCTTGGGGATGAAGTCAGCCATAACATTTCTTTTTTTTGTGCTGTACCAGTATATTCTGCTGCAGTTTCTGCATGCTTTTTTCCATTCTCCTGAGATGAAAATGTTTTATGCTAACCCAAATTGTAATTGCCACATTATTTTACCTAGATACCTAGATAAGTTCAAAGTCATCCCTTTGGATCCATGGCTTGTGAGCAAGAGGCTTTGAACCCCTACAAAATGTTATCATGGACCTTAATATATTTTGATTGTGTCACAGATTAGTCAACACAATCAATATCTAAGCTCTAAACAAAAATTGTTTGTCTGTAACAGTGCTGTTTTGTTGATATCCTCAGGGCGTTTGAGTGCTATTTTGAGTAGGAGCATGTGGGAGCATTCTGACTTGATATCTTTATTCAAAAAGTTTGAGAAAACACATACAATAAAGCTAAGTGCTCTGTCTTTCTGCAATCTGGTTTAATGCCTTATCATCTGGAAAGTTTTCATTTAAAGGTATGAATATCTCCTGCAGTGTGTTAATTAAATCTAACAAAGAGGTGGTTAATAAACTGCACACCTGAGATTGAAAGACATGTTTGCAGCAAGTGAGAAGCAGGACCAACACTCACTGCCACCATGTGAGAAGCAGGATCAACACTCACTATCTTTGGCTCATTTACTTTTTTGTGATCCACAGAAACTACAATTACATTTTACCCTAAAAGGCAATGAGAATTTACAGCAGTTGTAATTTATCAACTGCTTTTAGTAAACAACAAGGCAGTAACAAAAAGCCTCCTGCCCGAGTCTGGAACTCTTTGAAAAAATAGATTTGCCGAAGAACCCAACTGCCTCTTTTTGGAAGCAATATGCGCCACTATAAATTGGTTGTGGTTGTCAGTAACAGCAGTGGCCAGACAGTAAGCTTACTATTCTGCACATGGCCAGAGGAACTCTAAAGTGAATCCCTAAGGAGAAATATCAGATCACGTGTGCAGAAACCAGCAGCTCCTCTTCTCTCTTCCTGATTAAATGAGCATGCATTTACACTCTCTGCAGTCAAAGAACATCATGAGTATTGACAGTACATACTGTTATGTATACTTTGACCCACAGGCCGAGCAATGTTGGCTCATTAGTGGACGATTTTGAATGTCTTACTGTTCCAATTGGCAGATAAAAAAATAATTCAAAATCTTTCATGTTGGCAATTTACGTCATTTAAAAACAAAATACTGCATTTAACACGGCTCTTCATCCAACTACAAGTATACTCTCAAAAGTCTGAATTACTTCAAATCTGTAATGTTTTCATGAGAAAAATACTTCCTTCAAATGAAGCCTCGGGAGAAGACTGCCTAGAGAGAGAAGCAAGCCTGTTGGATAATTTGGCTGCACACTGAAACAAGCTATGCAGTGGATGGTACAGTTCAAAGGAAAGAATCCAAAATGAATGATTCAGTTGAATCTATCCATTTCATGAAATTGTGTAAGAGTACAGAACTTTTTTGGGGTGTTGTCTTTCCACTTTACCATTCCGCTCAGTTGGAATGGGTCTGATTCTGAAGAGACCAAAATCGTTCTCTCAGGCAACATTGGCAAAGCATATATATATTTAAATGAAATGTAACAGTTCTGTTTAGAAACTGTCTTCCTACTTTGTAAGAAACATTTCAAACTGATATGAGACTGAAGCTAACAAATATCATCCAAGAGTTAGTAGTCCTACTATTGTCATCTGGAGACTTTCTATCACTTCTGTGGTTATTATCTGAGCACTTCCAAACTATATAAAAGTTGATACTGTCTCTACTAGTGTATTCCGATGAGAATGCATTCATGAAAAAAACCTAACTTAATAACTAACCACAACTGTCTCTTGTATTAACTTACATAACATTTCATAATTGCTACGCAGCACAGCATCTCCCAGAGAGATATTTCTATATTTGTGTAATATCAGGATAACAGAACACACGCAGCAGCAGCAGCAGCAGCAGCAACAAGAACGACATTGCTTGTTTTGACAATAATTAACAAGATGTTACACACCTGCTGTGTGGTGGCGGTGTTAGTTGCTACCAGTGCCATGAAAGAGTATCGATGTTTTAAAGTTGAAAAAGAAATAGCGGACCAAAGTGACAGCATCTGTTTATTTTAGTATATGGCTCCATGTGAACATATGGCACCAGCACTAGCTGACGCATTTCAAAAACAGCAAAGCAACAAATCAACTAACACAGTAGCCCAACAACAGAATCAGAGCAGAAGGAAACCAGTGTGGTGCTCTGTAACTGCAGTAACCTGACTATTTTTTTGGATTTAGGTAAAATACAAATAAAAATATGAATTGACATTAATTTCCTTATAACACATGCTTTCTTTTTACTAATGTCACGCAAAGCTTAGGGTTCGGTTTCCCCATAAAGTTTACTCTTAGCACGGTCAGAAGACTCTAAAGGTATATCTACCAAAGTTGTTCTACGTGTGTTCCCTGAACTATCTCCTCAGTCTTCTTTACTAAGTTGTTCTAAACTATATCTTACAAGGCTGAAACCGTGTTTCTGGCATCCGTTGTCATTTGTTCCTTTTTGAGCATGCGTGAGATTTCCTTTATGGGCCTTAAAGTGCAGTATCAACAAAAAATATGAAAGTTAAAACAGAATTAGGGCATCAAAATGATATGCGTGATAGATGACACGTTTGCCGTTTTTCCGCTTTATGAAATAAAACAAAAAATGCAAAATACAATGCAGTCTGCAGATCTTCTGTGACAGTAAGAGCACAAGTCGTGAGACCAACATGACATTTTAAGCTGGAAAACTACGAATACAAACATGTCGATACGATACAAATATGTCGGGAATCATGTCATAATAAAAAAAAAATAGCCTTAAGAAGGCTTGGGGAAACCGGCCCCAGGCTATTGCAAGATAGTGCTGTAAAGCATTTTGTGATTCTCCAGCTGAAGAAATTGCAGATCTGATTTTCTGTATAGGAGGGTTGGCTACAGCTGTCATGAGGCTCCGAAGTACGTTTACCACTGAAATGATTTTGAAGCTGTTACAAAACAGAAAGATCATTTACAGAAGATCGCAGAGCACGCAGCGTTATGAATTATTTTACCAGTTTCTCTTACACTTCTATGACTGATCGCGGCCTGTGCTTTCAGCTTCCTGTTGATTTAAAGTTAATGGCATGGTGATAATCTTTCCTCGAGCTCCTCCTGGGTTGACCAGGTGAGTGATGTAATGGCATTAATCACCCTATGAGACTGGGGAGACTAACATCAGCCAGCTCCAGACATGCACAACAAAACTGACACGGTTTTTCAACACTACTACAGCCAGCAACTATTGCGTTCATTGATTAAACCGAGAGCAATTTTTTGTTTATCGAGTTTTGAAATTGCTCTCACTTGGAGAGAGGTGTTTGGAGTACTTGTGTAAAATCCTTCTTGATCTGATATTTATGAGAATTAATCCTGTATTAACACTTTGTCTGTTTACTGCATCCTTGCTTTATTGAATGGCAAATAATTGCACATCAGTGACAAACAAATCCCTAGATGAAGGCTCAGTGTAGCTTATTAATATGTGTGGCACTCAACCGAAACTAAATTAAAAATAATTGTGCTTTTAATGAGGTGATGCCCGGCAAGTATTTGTCTGCTTGTGCTCAAACAACAGAGGAACAAACCTCAGCGACCCCAATCCATTTCAAGCCAGCCGTAAAACTGCAAGAAGGTAATCAAATCAGCTCTGCACACAGTAAAGTGGGCTGTTTGCTCACTTCAGGCCAATCAAGTTATACTGTAAGGACCACAGACCTGGAGGTCAGATGCGTTTTTACACACCCACAGACTCCTACCCAAACACTCAAGCTGGAACAGTGGATGGAGATTTAATCATTCTCCAGATTAGCTTATTGTGCTGTGGGTGAGCCACATCCACACACAGACGTTCTGTGATGACGCTGTGACTCTAATTACTCAATGGACTGACGACTGCAGTGACTGACGGGACTGAAATTAACTATGAAGAATTTGACATGTGATTTTGGTCAAGTAAGGGTATTGTGGCCTTTTACAGATGAGATTTTACTTCTAAACAATTGAAACGGAATCAGAGATGGTCTGTTTTTTGTTTTTACATTTTCACTGATTTGAGCTCTTAGTCTCTAACATACTCAGCATGATCATTGTGATCCTATCAACAATCACTTTTTTTCCTGTTCATAACATTGGCAACATTGAAATTATAATGTCTGCATTTGGCCACATGTGCAAATGTAAAGTACATTGATGGTTCCAGGAGGCTAACAGTTATAATGCTGAATATATTAGCCCAAAGCCTAAAAATAATGTCACATCCACAAATTAATTATTTATTTTATTTCTGAACAAGTTATTAAGATAGTTAACAATTTATTTTTATGCAAACACAACCTATGAGACTAAATTTAATGAGGGATTATTTAACAATTTAGGAAATTTTCCATGTTATTTCTATGTTATTACCAAAGGTTACTGCCTATTAATGGTGTTCTCACTAAGAGAACATCATTTTATTACTACCAACACACCCACACAGTCATGTCCCAGTTCACATAGTATGTGTAGCTCAAACACCTCACCTAATTAAACCCTTTGGAGAGACATTATAAATGATTGCCCCATGTAACTGAACTAGCCTACTAGCTGCATTTAGATGCAAACATGAACACTGGCATTCTCATACAGGGTTCTCACTATGTTTTCTTCAGTAAGTGTTCAGTGCCACTGAAGAGTAAGTGAATGTCTCAGCTCAGAACAGGTTCTGAAAAAAGGAAACAGAAATGACTGAACTCTGAGACGATTTACATAACAAATAGGTCTAAGTGGAAGACGGACAGAAGCGTTCTGTCTGTGCTGAACTTGCCTGCTCATTGTCTGTTAAACTATAAAACACTAATATGGGTCCCCCAACAGCTCTGTGAACCTTGAAACAGAACTGAAGAGAATGGAGTAAGTAATTTAATGTAATGGACAGAAAGAAATTGTTCCTCATTTAACTTTATTGCTGAACCTTGGGAGAAGAGAAAAAGAGACTTTATTAAGTTTCTGTTTTAATAGGCCCATCTATCTGAATCAGATATTGGCCTTAATGGTGACACACCATTATTTATATTTGATAAAGAGTGTTTAAAATCCCAGAGCTGCCATCATCTCTTGATCCTGGCATTTTCAGTGAGCATTCCATGTGCCATTCTCGGAGGGATTGGGATATTAAGGTTTAATAATCTGTTTTTTGAGCCCATATTTTTTTCATGTGATTGCCACTAGGAAAGTGTAACAGAAGAGGAGAAAAATATGGTACGCCACTTGAATTTAAGACTGTATGACCACGCAGGCGGAGAGGACTGTAAGCTAAGGACTCAGGAGAGTCAGTTGTCAGTTGGATTTAAGAGATGTGATCAGTGGGCGTCTGCTGGCACAGAACCCTGGTCTGCAGCATGGCTTTGAATCTTCGCCCCTTATGGGTAAACGCGGCCACACTGTTCAGCCAGAGAGAAGAGACCTATCTTAAGGACTTAAGTCCCCATACTATACACCCTTTCTAACTTATTCACAGACTCTCACTTTTTTTCCTCGGGTAATGCATGTGAAAGTTTAATGATATCCTGATTTTATTTCTGAGAGAGAAAGCTATTTTGGGCAGTGCTTGATACAACTCAAAGTAATGTTTGTTTCATGCTGTTCCATTCAGAGAAATTTTTATTGCAAACACATGATGGTCTGTTCCTGTGTATGCTTCCTGATAGTCCATACAGGAGCAGCTGCTTTGGTTTTGAGCTAGTCCATTGTTTGAGGAGCAGAGCACAAATACTGTGAGACAATCAGACTTGGGCCATAAGAAGACAACAGCTGAACTGAAAAATTGCACAAGCAAAGGAAAAGAATTGGTGAAGTCCAAATATGGTTCTCAAAAGTAGACCAAAAGTCCATCAGTCGACAAGCTATAACTGGACTATAAGTTGCAGCTGTACTGTTGCTAATAAGCAAAGCATTGGTTGTTTACAATTGGGTGTAACTGTGTGCACTTTTATAAATTGTACATTAGACTGATGTAAATGTTGCATTAGACGTGTAAGATTAGAGCTACTAGCCTCAAAACATCATGTAAATTGCTACCTGTACTTTAATATTATGCATTTATCATTAAACTACAGTGTGAGTGATTGAAACAATGTTAAAACAGAAAATAAACACAGAACTCACCCACTGAGCAAACACGACCTCTCTCTATCCAAAGGAAACCCTTATTTCTGGTGTGCAATAACACCACAAATATTTATCTACATGAAAAAAATTCGTTTTTGTGGCCATGGATACTAACATTTCTCTCTGCTTGCCTTTCATTCAAATGTGCATCAAATGTGCACAATAAACAATGTGACAGATTTTATTAAATGGCCTATGAATCAAAACTTGCCTGCCCCCACTGATCCTGCATCAGCTGCTGGGCTGAGGGGTGGGTGTTGTGGGGTGTGGTGGCTCTAAGTCCTAAGTCCTTCGTCCTTCTGAACATATCCATCCATTCTCCCTTGCAATGGGGTGCAGACACCATGAGTAAGTACAGTCTCCCTCTAGTAGGCCCGGGCAACAAATCAATGCCACAATTGTATGTGCAGCGAGGAGGCAAAGTGCAAGCCTTACATTTACTTAATACCTCTGCTAAGTAGCCTAATGCTATTGCTCTGGCAGCTTTGAGGAATTTACAAGAGCTTGTGGATTTGGAGTCAGTCAGTCGTAGGATGTTCAGGTTGGGAGAGTTAAAGTCCTTCCCAGTTCTTTGGGAAGCCCAACAACATGAATTCTGCAATAAACAAAACCCTGTGTAAAATGTATAAAAAAATAACAATGTGCATTGTTGTTGTATCATGTTGTTTGACATCAAATAGGCTTGGTTGTTGATTGGCCACTGTGGAAAGTACCGGACACAATAACACAAGGCATGTAACATCTTTCCTTTCCTTTCTTCGCCGTGTGGTGATAAGGGTACTGAAGTACTGAAGTCTCTCTGGCTGTGGGGGCTAGTGAGTGCTGTGGAGAGGATGCAGTAGTGTGAGAAGTGCCCTCTGGTATCTTTTCATCCCTCTCTCTGTCTCTTGAAAATGAATCATCTCAAAGCATGGATCCTCTTGAGTGTTCTCCCCTTGTCATTGTTAGGCAGTCTGCATTCTTTGCCTTGTCTGACAGAGACTCTGTGGTAAAGGGTTGTGAGAAGCACTCTGTCATCTCGACGACTCAACGGCATTAGGGTATTGAGCTGGGTGGCACTGTTGTCAGCCAAAAAGTGCAGTCCCTGCTGGAGAGAGGGAACAGATGACGGGCCTCTCTCTACCTCCCATTTATTGGTTGGCTGAACACGCGTCTCACCACGCTGGCAAATTCCTCACTACATGTGCAGATGGAGGACTGAGCTCACCTGGTCACAAGGGACATGTTGACTTGGGTGGTATTTTTTTTTTGCTGTTGCTGTGCTGTTGTTCTTGTTGTTGTTGTTGGCTAGAGTCAGAAAACAAGTGAGCACTGGGTCAGAAAATCTCTGGACGCCCCACCCTCCTGATGTCCCAACAGAGCATTGCTGGGGTTCTTGTCAGCTGGTAATTAAACTTATGTTGGGTAATTTGAGCAGAATCAGCAGCGGACACATGCTGTGTTACGACACTGCCACTGTCAAAAAGTGTTTCTTTTGTTTTTGATATCTGATCATATGGCTTATGATCAGCCAGACAGAATAGGTGTGAGACAGTTACTTTTTAGGTATGGCGCACATGTTTAAGACTTGTATGATATCTTACAAAGACAGAAAACCTTTGCCTACTAAAAAGCAATTACAAGACATTTGAGAAACTTTCACACAAAATTCAAGCAGAGTAAGCTGCAGTCATGCAGTACATGGTACAGAAATAAGCAGGCAGACAGATAGGCAGGCAGACAGATAGGCAGACAGACAGATAGGCAGGCAGACAGACAGACCTCCAAACTGGAAGTGGACAGCACCCATAGCAAGCACCATTCAGAACAAAAAAATGCACAATTCTGAACTATACTGTTAAGGAGTAATGGGATGTCCTGGATGAGGTAAGATCTCATCTGTCCCCACAGGCTGTGGAGCTCTCTGAACACTGAATGATCTGTTGGTCTGTTGGAAAATCTGTTGGTTAAGAATTGACAGGAAATAGGCCGGTAAGTGTATAAATCCACTCCAGTGGGTAGGACTAAACTTTAGCCCTTTGTAGACCTTTTTACCTCCACAAGATATAAATCAATGAGTCTAAGATACAGCAAAGGTCTAGATTTACTGTTGTGCTATTCAATAATGATCATGCAGTATTGATTTCTGTTTTTGTCCTTAAAGAAAGAATTCAATTAGTGACACTGATGGCCCACGGGATGTCTCTAAACTGAACACATCTTCTGGAGCAAAGTACTCTGCTGTGTACGACAGTACATGTACAACATATATAGCCTCATGTGTACACCAAAAAAACACGATAGATATCATCCAAACTTTTTTCTTATTAAATGGACTACAGTGCATACTAAGTATAGTATTATGATATTTACAACATGGCTCCTAATAATAACGTACTGCATTAATTGTGTTTATGCATGTGTGTGTGTGTATATGTATGTATATATCTATGTATGTATTTTTTTTTGGTTTTGTTTTGTTTTTTTCACAGAAAGCGAGGCAATAATCCATGATAATCCTCACAGTGTTTTATGTTAATATCTCACTCCCTCTCATTTTTCTGTGCCTAATTGGAGGTTTATCAACGAAGCTGCAGAACAACATTGTGTTTCTGTGTGTTCTTAATATGCTTTCTTCTGTAATGGCATTCTAGGGTATGTTTGGGGACAGAAGACTGAAAGATGTCCATTGAAACATGGGGTGTGTGAATCTAACAATGTGATTGTGTTTATATGTGTATATATATATATATATATATATATATATATATATATATATATATATATATATATAATGCAGAACATTGTGTTTCTATGTATTCTTTATGCTTTCTTCCATAATGTAAGTCTATGGCAACCTATAGAACCTTATGGAGGAAAGTTGTGAATTTTTGCACGCAGATTGGGGACAGCCCTCTGATTAATTTGACCAAGTTTCATGTATGCAAGTCAAGCGCTTTAGCACCATCAATGGGTTGGTGTTGCAAGTTTAAATCCTTGGGTCAAGCTGAGATCATCGTCAGAAGCTTTGCATGAAGTGAAATGATTGAAAATGGCTGATGCATCAGGCTAACGGCACACATAGTTCTCAGTACATTCCTCACAAATGCTACTTATAGTCGTTTTGAAATTCCAAAGTGTTTGCCTATCACAGACAAATTAAAACAGCAACCGGATGTGACGTCGGAACACAGACTCAGGAACATTTTGACATTCCAAGTTCAAGTACATGGACTTGTGACCCCATCCTGAGGGCACTCAGCAAATATGGTGACCTCTGACCTCTGGGGGTGGCACTATAATTTGTGAAAATGGCTTATAGCTCAAAAATTGGTACATTGGACTCATTACCCCATTCTGAGGATGGAACAATAATATGGTGACCTTTGACCGCAAGGGGTTTTTCTGCCATACTGGATTTTATCAAAAGCAAAACAACATTTTCATAGGCCACAAATTTGGTCTGATCCTCACAAAAATTGGTGTATTAGACTATGCCTCACAAAAGTTACTGATAGACATTTCATATTTCCTAATAGTTGTCACCTGTGAAAGCCAATCGAAGTTGGCAGCATAGCTGGCAAACAGGAAGTGAGCTCATTTCTCAGGAACCCTGTGGCGCAGCAATTTCAAAAGTGGTACATGCACTTGTAACCCCACCGTGAGGGAGTACAATAACTTGTGACCTTTGGCCTCTGGGGGGGTGCTATAGTTTGCCAGATTAGCTCATATCTCAGTAAGGTTTTGGCAGATCAACTCGAAAATTGGTAGATGGGTACGGTACTCCATTCTTAGGACCGATGCAGATCTGGGGACCATTGGGAACGCTATCGTTGCTGCTAGACCCCCACATTGCTGTCTGCAGCTAAATTTACTTAGTTAAACCTTATTAATTTCTGTTTTCATATAATGGACTGATGTGGGTTCACAATTTAACACTAAAGCAGTATTTTTTTTTTAATTACCATGAAACTCTTTCCAACTCTCTAGCTGTTCCATTCCAAGACATTTTGTCCCTTCACATGAAACCCAGGTCGTTCTTGAAAACTAAAAACTGCCCAAAGTTGAAGCTTTCCTTTTTATATGCTCACCATTCAGCTTTGACCTAGAATTTAAGCCATTCCAAAGCCCCTCGCTGAGTTCCTGTCTTCTCTCCCCTCACTACAGAATATTGTCTCTGTGATTGAAATGTGAATATTTAATACATATGAATTATTCAGCTGACTGTAAACAGCTTCAGAACACATTTGTCCTCCACACTTGGTTGTCGGATCCTTGTAGAGGACATTTCTTGCAGATTTACATCCTAGAAGATGTAATGCTCCATGTGAGGGTTCTAAACTGTGTCCCAGGTGATATGTGAGGTAAAGGACCAAGCAGATTAGTAAACCGCCAGATCAACAAAGTTAACTCCTTTGGTAACAAGAACTAATTTACCAGTTGTGTTTAAATTCATTCTTATGAGAGTGTTTTGGAATGTGTGCAAAAAATTCTACATTGTGACTTAAGTACTGAATACTGAATTCAGTACACTGAATACTGTGTATTTCAGTATCCCACCAGCTTTATTAAAATTGGGTTAATTGTTTCCCTCTTCCAAACAAGAACTAAAGCAACTGTTGAAGCAACTGTTTGCCTGGACTGGTGATATTTTCTTACCAAGACTGCCACCAATAACTTTGGCAGAATTCAGCTTGTGTTAAAACACACTTTTCCATCCAAGTCTTTTATTTCAAATACTGCACTAACCTCTTAAAGGGCTGATTGTTTGAACAAGAAAATCTGTCGAGGTTCCCCACCGAGGTGCTTTTATCAAATTAATTCATGTATGTATTTTTGAAGATGACAGGCTGGCAGGGAGTCTGAAAAACAATTATTCTGGAAAATTAGGGCCACACTAAAAGAGGCCCTGCTTCACATTTAGGAAACCCTTTTGGCACAGACCCTCATTACACCACCAGCTGTTTATCAAAGATTAGGTGAGTCTGTGTGATGACATAGCGGTGAAGTGATAGCATCAAGCATATGTCAACAGTTTTTTTTTAAGCGCCGAAGACTAGGCCACAGCTAAGAGGACTGTAAGAATGCGACCTTCCAAGTGCAACAGCCTATGGGTGAATACATATACACACAGAAGCAGACAACTGTTTGTTTGAATGTTTCCTCTTTAAATCCCCCTCTGAGACATCAAATGCACTATAAATGTGTAAATGTGTTAAATTTGTTTAGTCTCTTTTTGCTTACATTTTTAATGGTGCATTTAAGCTAAAGCACCTTTAAACAGATTGCTGACATATCTGCTCTCAGAGGCCGTGTGTGTGTGTGTGCGCTTTTCTCTCTCACTCTCTCTCTCTGATTGTGTGTGTGTGTGTGTGTGCGTGTCTGTGTCTGTGTGTGCCTCTGTTGAAGGCACTGAAATGGAGAGAAAAAAAGATTGAGCAACTTGGAGGGATGAACTTCTGCTCCATTAACACAATCGGCAGGTTAGCACTCTTTCCCTGCCAATTGATTTATTTAATCCTCAGCACGGCCATTCATTATGCAGGCCTTCTTCACACCTCTGATATGCAGTGCTTTAAAAAACAGATGGTCAACAAAACCAATTAACCTTTCCCCCCTTCTCCTTCAGACCTCTCCTTCTTCTCCCCCTCTCTATCTATTTTCTGTCGGGTCCAGCCACTGTCCTCCTCTGAAATTATGGGTATTTACTGGGCTGTTCAGTCCTCACCACATTGCCCATCACGGGGAGATAATGTCACCCAGGATCAGGACACATCTGTCTGCTAGGCAGGACGTGGGGAAAGGCTGGCTCTGTTGTGATAATGCAGCTGTATATATTTTCTTTCTTTATCTCTCAGAAATCATCACCCCCCCCCTTCTCCCAACCTCCCTTTTACAACTAGATGAGGAATGTAGGAGACTCTATAGATCAGCGTGGCGTGTGCGTGTCTCTGAGAGAGAGAGGGAGAGAGAGAGAGACAGAGAGAGAAAGAGAGAGAGAGCGAGGGAGACTGATGGGAAAGGAGGATGCACCAGCTTTACTGTAGCAATCTGTGTGAATTACAGAGGATGATGAAAAGAACCGTGATACTAATGGAATGGCACCTGACAGAAACTGATAAAGGACTTGCCAAGAAGCCATCAGGCTGCGACAAAGAACGAGCTTAATCAGGCAGATTCATCTGTTTGATATGTGAAGAAACGCAGGGGGGGAAAAGTGAGATTGGCTTTCACATTGATTTCATACCGCATGGAAAATAGACATGTTTGTGACTCCTGCCTGAACCAGATGCTCAACCAGAGGCTTTGTAAGCAGAGCTGGCAACCATAGTCTGAAGTAAAGTGTTGCCAGCATATTCTCTTGTACACCCTTCTCTCTCTCTCTCTCTCTCTCTCTCTCTCTGTGTCTCTCTCTCACACACACACACACACACACACACACACTCTCTGAGCAGGTTAGCCATTTTGTTACAGTGACAGATGAATGTGCTAGCTGCTACCTGTTTCACTCACCAGGGTGGTGTTGTATCTCGGCCCAGCACAAAGAACCATTTTATCAGTCATCAACAGACACATCTGCTTGGCCGGCGGGAGAGGTTCAGGGTGGTAGGAATGGGAAGATGTAACAGCTCAGTTAACTGGCGTCACACCTCTCTTGACCTTGGGCTGTTCCTGTGTTTAAGATCTGAGAGGATGATATATGTCCACTGTCCAATACACCTTATACATACAGTATCCATGGGGAGTGAGAACTAAAGTGACATGATAAAAGGTACATTTTCAACTGACTGATTTGGGACAAAAATGTGAAAATAAAATTTACTTCTGTACTGCATGCTAAGTAGGATATACAGCATTTGACGAAGGTTTGCATGCTTGTGAGCATTATGCAATAATTACTATTATGAAACATAGTGGCAAAGTATTGCATGAGCCAAGGTAGAGGCCATTTTGGAGCCAATCTGACGCACCCTGTGGGGCTATGAACTTCGGTACCACTTTCGGTACCAACTAAGCCTCCAGAGTGCCCCCTACATATGCAGATTAAAAAAAATAACAGTAATAATATAATAATAATATCAACATTGTGTATTCTCACCAGTCCATGTGGACCTGTTTACAAGCCAAGAAGAGGAACTAGGAACCATAACTTATAACTCATAGACTTACGGTTGACTGACAAGGTAACACGATTTCTCTCAGTTTCATCTTCACTGGCTCGCGCTTTCACACTGCAAGTGCTTGTAACTGTGCTTAGCAGCACCAGGGGCTGCCAACGGAGCCTTTCATTCAGCCCGAAATGAGCCATTTAACCATCAAAGTGACTACGAAGCTGTTAAATGAACCTAAAAACAGCATAAAATGTTGCCAGGTGTGCCTTTAATGTTATGTCATGATATGGCATTTATCCATGGAGGCTTACATTCTATGAGTGTCTTAGTTATTTACTTGTCCACTTCTCAAACACATTTTTTAATGGAACTAAAGGGTCCATTACATCATAAAGAGGGAATCTATGATTGTAAGATAGTTGATGCAATTAGTAAAGCCAAACCAAAGCTCTCCAATTATCTTTGGATCTCTGTTGGGATTTGATGGTGGGAATGAGCTAGAGCTGACCAGGGCTGCTACCAATCAGAAGATACCATGGCCTACTGTCCAAGCTGGAGCTGGCCAATGAGATCTCAAGAGTATAATCTGCTGGAAATCCTCCTCTTTTCCCCTTTTGGGGAAGGAGGTCAATTCTATAATAGTTATTGTAGTTATGCATTTATACTATCTATTTTCTCAAAGAGCAGAGGAAAGGTTTCTAGGTTGTGGTTCTAGGTTGTGGCTTCCTTACTAATATGATATTCGTTCCGCCCCCGCCATGTTTAGCGAATGGCAACAGTCTGCTGAAGAAAGAGAAGGGTTGTGAGATGAAACTATATCAAAGCTTTGAGTGATATTTAATTGAAATTTGGGATTTGTACTGTGAGATGTACACATTAATAAATCAGGCAAAGCGATGCTGAAACAAACACAGATCTAGCGGTAACCAAAACGGAATGGCTTTCTTACTTGAAAATATGAAATTTAGATGGATCTGAATGCTAATTACCTTGTTGCATGACTTTCTTTTTTCATTCTGTGAATAAGTAAGTTCTGTACTCAGTGAGACTGCATTCCCACAATCTATTTGAGTACATTATTTTTCTGTCAACAACTTTACTGTCTTTTATCTTAATTCTGAGGTGATTTTGTTTTGTTGTTGTGGTAGGTTTAGTTCATGCAGTTTTAAATTAGAAGCAAATGTATTAACAACAACAGTGTCATCTGTATGCCATCCTTGTCTGCAGATACAGTACAACAACAAACTCTACAATGTAGTCTCATATATAGCCCTCTTTCAGTCCTTTTTCTAATTATGAATATAAATGTTATGTGGATACGCTGAAACTCTGGAGATAAAATGACTCCTTCAGATTTAAATTTCTGGTCTGCAACATTTAACTCCTTTTCCCAAATGTCTGGGTTAATAAATATAAATATAATAATAAAAGTTGTTATTTATATTTATATTTGAAGTATGTTTTTTTCAAAAAGCATAGTTAAATGCAATTTTTTTGTCTAGCCTCAGCATGTCTCTAAAAAAAATATTTTTCTAGCAGATAAGTGAAGCACTCTTGGTCTATTTCACTCAAAGCACCCATGAATTTCCCCGATGAGACAAGATGACCCTCTTATTGCTGGTCAAGGATTTGTCCCTGCAGTTTTCCCTGTCCCCGCCGCGTCCTGCGACGGACTCAGCCTATGAGTAAGAGTCAACGAGAGCAGGGGGTTGTAATGAGCATGCTCTTATCTCCGCCCTGCCCTGCGCTGTGTTGTGCCACCCTGCCTCGCCGTGGCACTGCGCCTCCCCTCCCTTCGCCTTCTGGCCTCGGTGATCGAGGGAAATTTATGGCCGCTGTCATGTCGGTGTCGAGCTCCTGGGGGTCATGCTGCACGGTGACCTTCAAAGCCCGCGGCCGGAGCCCGGAAGAGCCTGCAAAAGCCCCTTTAAGTTAGCCTTGAGCCACTCAAGGGAAGATAACACGTTGTCGAACAGCACAGGTTTTGTCTCCAAAAGTGAGAAGGATAAAATATATATGATATATATGATCCTCTATATGTAGCCATTAGAGGTAAAGAACATGAAAGACTTAACATCACGTACGGTATCTACAAGTTGCTCAAGCCTTGGTGTGAGGGGATTTAACAATCACCTACAGCCTGGCTGCTAACTGAAGAGGTAGGGAGTTCTTGTGACCTGTGGAGGGAAAGGGTGGAGCAGAGAGAGTTGGGGAGAAAGAGAGAGGCCAGAGACCTGTTGGAGAATCTTCCCAATTATGACCTGGGAATCTGCCAAGAAGATTTATGGTGGTCAGGAGGTCCTGCCGCGTTACAGCCAGGCAATTCATCCCTTCACAGTTTCACATGATGTTAGGTTGTTAAGGTTGTCAGACTTCTGAGAACTTGACCTAACAGGATACCTAAAACTATAGTATTTTTGTTAATACATCCTTACTGCATTGTTACTGACACAGCTTTAGGTGTTCTTTGCCGTGAATTGAATCTAAGAGGATTCATTAGCAGTGAGAAATGATCATCAGACACAGAATTCCCTCAGTGATGCATCCGATGAGACTCGCTTGAATGTGGTTGACGATGAGTTTAAACACAGACTTGCACTTTCTATTTGCCAAAGATCAAAATTATAGCCTGGCAGCTAATCTACGCTGTAGGCATCTCAGAAATGTATCATCTCCTAGTGGAACTTGCATTACCTTAATGAGAGTGAATTGCACAGCTGGAGGTAGATTACCCTTCCGTTTGACACTGCTCCACGTCCAGGCACAAAAGACGTATTTTGTTGTCACCGTATACAACAACACAGGGGGACTTTGTGGAGAAGGGGTCTCCCCTCCATCAGAGCATACAAAAGAGCACACACAATGTGCTTTAATGGGACAGAGGGGGGGAAAATAGAGCCAAGATTGGACCTGGTTCCCCCTGTGTAAAACACTTTCTATTATAGCAAGTGTTGAGCGGAACAAAGGGGAGGTGAGAGAGGCACTAGAGTAGGTTCACTCCGGACCCCGAGGTAATTTAATACTGAGCCTGAATCAGACGCGCTAGATCAATGGGTACACAAGGGAACAGGAGACAGGGACATTTTTCCAAGAGACCGAATAGTTTTGCGCCCTCTCATTCCTTCTTTCTTTCTTTCTGTCTTTCTTTCTTTTTCTCTCTCCTTCCCTCTTCCCCCTTTGTCTCTCCCATTCTCCTTCTCTCCATTACTCTCTCTTATATGCATGCACACATGCACACACACACACACACACACACACACACACACACACACACACACACACACACACAACCTGTATGGCCATGCAGGGGCCTGTATGCTCTGCACTTCAAGGCAGCAGAGGACACCAAACTTGACTGCTGGACTGGCGGAATAATTCCCCAAACACCTCTGGTGGTCTTTGTGACAGTAACTGTGAATGAGCAGCTAGGGGACAAAAAGAAGAAGGGAAAAAAACAGCATGTCCTTGTCCAGTGATATCAAGCTGCTATTGGATGAGAGAAAGTGTGAGGACAGAACCTTCGCATCCCTCTGCTGCATAGCCCTGACTGTGAGAACGAAACAGGCCCTGGGCTGCTCCTAAAAGAGCAGAAAAAGAGAAAAGAATGTGGAAACATTAAGCTGCCTGGATTTGCAGTTTACAGTTAACAGTTGACAGTCTTCAGTTACAGGAACTGGCTGTGTGCAGTTTAATAATGTATAAAGTAAATAAAGTTTTTGCCAATGTGTAATTGATTGAATCGACGACAGAGGTTACAGTTTCTTACAACAACTTGTTGAACTATACAGAGAATCATTACTATTCTACACATTTGCTAACCAAATGAAACCTTTATTTACTTTGATTTTGCAGGGGAAAAATATCCTTTAAAGCAATTTCCAATTAACCTGCCTTTTCTGCAGTCTTTGAAATGACAGGGGCCAATCAATGGCAGCAGTTCAATCTGGCGCAATAGGTTATGGATTGGCCGACAATTTAAACACAGTGTTTAATTACCGGCAGGCACAATTGCTTGAAGCAGGGGCATAGCCCCCCCACTAGTAGGGCTTCTGATTGCAGACACCGTTCTGAAGGAGACCTGCAGAGAGGAGGCTGGACAGAAGTCACCTTGAGGATAAGCCACTGGTGGGAACACAGAGTCTATTTACCTTTGCTTAGAGAAGGCCTTATTTTTAGTTCAGTAGCAGGGTGGCTCAGGCTCTGTATGTTAAAAGTATGAATTAAAAATGATTCATCATCAAATTGTCTATTTTTTAAGTCTCATAACCCTTACAGGCATAAATTAAACTACTATAGGTGGCGTAATATGAAACCGTCCTGTTTGACCACAAAAAGGTTATAGGACACTATTGGACATCATGACATTTTACATGAATTTGTTGATACCATTACTGGGGTGGAAAAGAGAAATCCATTTGGAGCACATTGTCAGATTTTTTTTCTGTCATTTATTGCATTTCTTTTTAAAGATGTATAACCAATTAAAATCATGTGCCAACATGTTCAATGACATTTACCTTTTTTCAGTGGACCTACTGTTTTGCTTCAATACACTTTACAGAGGACAGGTTGCAATTGATTTGGCTAGTTCTTTATGTGTTTTCCCATTTAAAAGTCTCACATGGCGTGCACTTCAGTGAGATGACATTCACCTATTGAGAGTTTGTTAGTAATACCCCTCCACTCACTGATACATCAATATGAAGCTTATGGCTTGCTAGAGGCCACTGTAGTCTAAGATCCACAAAATGAACTATAAATAGTGAATAGAGATTTTTGTTCAATCTGCTTGATTACCTTTAGACAATAATAACAAGGTCAGTATATTCCTGCAAACCAAACAGCTACAATGACTGTACATTTAGAAATTGATTGTAATGACAGTAATGAGGTGGTTTGTCTCGGCTTCGATGGCGAAATTCAATTAAATTAATCTGACCTAGATATTTGATGTTTAAAATGTGAAATTTAATAAAGCTAAAATGTAATTAACTCGTGTCATTTTGCAGACCATAGTTCAGTCAGATTCACTTCATTAAATTTGATTGCAGTGAAGGAGAGGGTTGAGGCAGTGGGTTTGGGGAATATTCAAGAATTTTTGATTTTCCTGTCAGCAGAGGAGGACTTCTCATGTTGATCTATTATGTGCGCTCAACCTTATGACTGTTGAATGGGTGCAGTGCAGCATTGCATTTGATGTTCACAAAAGCTTTGTGGGGCCATTCACCACTCGAGTCATGGAATTGGATTAATTGCTGTTATTTTATTCTGTGATTTGCTGAAGTGGCTCTAGTGGACTCTGCTCTGTCACAATTACCATTTTTGAAAAATCAGCTAAACTTGGCGAATATCACCTTAGATGTCAAAATTCTAGGCTAATTTGTTCAATCTTTGGCCATGACTGTAACATGTAGAATAGAGTGCGACTGCATAATTATTGGCCTATTTTTATATTATTATTATAGGACCATACATTTCTGTGCACAGATGGGATCAGGAGCAATGAGTGGTAATTATACATTTAAATCTAATTTTTGGACAGACAAAAAATAATAGACTTGTAAAGTGGTATATAGTAAAGAGAAAAGACAACAAACAGATTGTACGTATAGAATACAGCAGAACAAACCACTCTCATTTGTTCTAATATTGATATGAGCCAACTCTGTTGAATGATGTGAAATTATCCTAGAGGCATATGTAAAGATCGCTCAATTCAAGGACCTTTGAATCTGAGTGTTTCAAACATTCACTTTATGACAAGTTAATAGCCATCATGAATTTTGTGATAACCATCGCTCATGGCTTAAATGGTATTTGATACCTCTGGGCTGACTTCTCTGTGATTCAGATTCAAATCACACACAAGAGTAGTGAGACATGCAAAGAATGTGTATGGAAAAGCGAGACATGCTAACAATGTGTGTGGCATTATCATGGAGAAGAAGTGCTCTGGCGGCAGGGTAATGGAAGTCTCACAGAGATTTGAGGATGGTGATGCATTGATGTTCTCACTGATTTCAATTGTAGTTCAACATTCAGTGTTGCAGTCTGTCCATTCAGGCCACGGAGAATAGGAAATGGGGAGCTGCCATTTTTACTGACGTAAAAGCTCTTGAAGAACAGAATAAATTCATAAACAAACTTCTTCTTTGTGATTTTATTGGCAACATAGAAATAGTACACCATGGATGACAAAAACAATGTCGGTGTTTAATCATTACATTGCATCACGTGACAGGTATGATGGGAAAACTAGACATACCAAGGCTCAGGTTTTATATGTATTGAGTATGCACACTTTCATGCATACCTCTCCAGCTGCTTGCTGACAATATCTATTGACAAATGTCAGGACTGGCAGAGGTGGTTAAAACGTGAAGACAGCAAGACTGTCAACACATTCTGATAACACTATAGTCATTTGGTGTGTAAATGTCATGTTTACTAACAATCTGGAAAATATGTGTTAACCCTCAAAATGAAACATGTTTGTCAAAAGTGATGTCATCTTTATAAAAAAGAAGCCCTAAAACACATTGAATGACAAGCATATTACACTCCCTGTTTTATATGACATACAACATATAGCCTATTATATAAACAATGGCAGAAGCAGTGTTTTTATGCAATCTAGTTGACCTATCCATCAAGCAGTAATCGCATTTATTCAGAATATTCTGCCATTCTTGTCATGCTTTCATTAGTCAAAACACTGAAGTCCTGGCTGTATCACTCCCTGACACACAAACACTTGGTCATATATTGAAACCCAGCTGCTCCAGACTGAGACATGATGACAGCCTTTCGCAATGGAATCACTCAAACCTCTCTGTGATCAACAAGCATGAAGAAAAAGATGAAGGAGAATATGAAGCATAGATAATGGCAAAATTATAAACCCAGCCTGGCTGACAAATGAGAGGCTAGGACACTGGACACAGATAAGGAAGGGAAAAATATATTAGAGGAAATTCATGAAGTGTGTTGGGGGTGTTAACGCGAGCTCAAGCAGACAAAGTCATTTCATCCCTGCCTTTGAGAATGACTCCAGCGTTAGCAATCCTGTGTCCAGCGAGTCCCATCAAAAATGTAGTCAATATGGCCCACTCATTAGCATCCACATCATCATCAGTTGGCTAGTTAATTGAGGGCATAGGTTTGGTGCCCATTCACACAGCCCAGCTCCATGGAAAAAGATGCCACTACTTTAAATTAAATTGCCTCCTTCAGCATGGTAAATCATACTTGCTGTTTTTCCATTTATATATTAAGGCTGACATTGTGGGATGTCTACAACTAAGACATTCATAGAACTATACCACACTTTTCCCTAAGATATAGAAATTGAGGTAACACTTTCTATGAAGACCATATCTATAGGGCATTATGAGCGCATTCATAACAAACTATAATGCGCATCATAATTACTCAAAATGCATTATGACTACACTCATAATGCTTCATGATGCATTATATCAACAGTTATAAATAATTATAAATCTAGCTCATAATGCCTTATAAATCCAAGGGTGTTGTGAGTGTTTATGACTGGTTATAAACTACAGGCTGGCTGATGGGGCTTATAATACATTATGACTACTAATACCCCTCTATGCACACACCTGGATGATCAACTGTTGTAAGGGCTCCTAAGTTGCTATAATGTTCCATGTTTATAGTTATTTATAACTGTTGATATAATGCATCATGAAGCATTATGAGTGTAGTCATAATGTATTTAGAGTAATTATAGTTTGTTATGAATGCGCTCATAATGCGCTATAGATATGGTCTTCATAGAAAGTGTTACGGAAATGGATTTTAGTTAGTGGCTTTTAATTTCTCTGGTCATGAGGTCATGAGAGGTTACACTCAGTTCTACAAATGTGTTTGTAGGCTGAACTAAAGAGATCAATGGCCTTTAATTAGCCATGACTTTTCATATTTTGGGGGTTTTGATCATTTTGATCTATCTTTGCACACGTGCAGCCTTTGGCTAATCAATATAACAGAGTTTGATTCATTTTTGATTGTTGTTTTTTAATGCTTCAAGCTCTAAAATCTAACTTACTCTTCCTTGAAGGGGAAAGAAAGCCAGTTTGAAATAAGGTCTGAGATTAAAAAGTGTAATTGGACATTTGAATCTACAGTATATATGCTGACATTGCATTAGTTGGCAGATATAGACATCATGATTATAAGTGGATGTTAACAGAATAATTTCAACTATGCCTTCCTCATTCCCCCATATGCACTTTACACACTATATGAACTTTATCCTGCTCCTTCCTACCCCCCCCCCCCCCCTCTTTTTATGCACAAATAGGCTGAGAATAGACTTTTAGAATTTCACTCCTTTTTTATACTCATTAACCATATGCACATGACAATAAAATTTCCCTGTATCCTTGTATCCTTCATTCATATCAGGTTTGCATACACTGACAACTGTTTGGCAAATATTAAAGTTGTCGGTGTATAGAAGCCTCTAAGCATTTATCTGTGTGGATTAAAAACTCTGACAGAGCCCAGCAGGCTTTCTATATTCCTCTTCCTCCTGCTTGTTGAGGAGTGGCGGAGGGGGCCGCCATGGAAGGAGCAGCAGTGGTGCAGGTCACTCGCCATCCCAGGATGGAACCGCCATTAGGAGCAGCTGTCGGAGACATCTGCCACTTTCCATTACCGTCACAGCTCGGCGAGCATGAGCATGGGGTTCGTTCGCAGCGTTGCCGCAGCGACCCACCCTGGCGAGGGAACCGGTCAGGCCGGACTCCTCTCCCGTGCCCCTGTCATAGACTGTGTCGGCACAAAACCACCCTTTTCCTCAGAGTCACCATCTGACCCGCTCTGTTTCTCCTGGTGCTTACCTCTCCTCAAACTGAACTGTGCCCTTCATTCAACCTCACAGAACCTAACCCACCTGCCCCCTCCCCTACCTCAGCCTGGCTTGATGTCCTCTCTCCAGTCCTCCTCTACCCTCATTACCCTGCACTCAATCCTCTCAGCTTCAGCAGCAAGACATCAAGAGTTACACTTGCACCTGCCAGCAAGTTTTACAGAGTATGAACTCAACCAGAAAGAATGCATCCTATACAGTTTCAGTATTGTTTTACTGATATGATATATATATATATATATATATATTATATATATATATATATATATATATATATATGTATATATACACAGTTGAATATTATTTGTATTTCACATTATTGTTCTCTCTCTCCGATACATGTAGATTGGTTTACAAGCTGAAAGACTGGAACCAGCAAAGATACTATGCTGGCAAAGTTATGAAATCTCAAATAAATACTTGGCTAGTGCACAATTTTCATGAGGCAATTTTTGATTCTCCAGGTCATTTCGAGGAGGGACAATCTGCCAGGCTGATCTAAACTTCGGCTCCAGGTGCATAGGGCGTACCATTCTCCCTCTTACATGGCTAGCAAAATTAGCACCTTAAGTAGCACCTTAGTTTATTATCAGAATGACTTCAAACCTGGCAGAGGATGCCTAAGTAGTTTTTTTTTTGTTGTTGTTCAATTAATTATGAGGTTTGGAGGTGTGTTATGTTTTGGCTGAGTGAAGGAGACCCCAGGGGGTATTCAGTGCATTCATGCCTCGCCGGGAGACTGTGCAGTGTTTGTGATATTACTGACGATAATCCCGTGTATGCCACACCATGAGGCGTCTTATGTTCACGCTGATAAAGAGCAACAAAACACTCTTGGTGTTTGTCTTTGAGTCATGCTAACAGCTGATTATTATTGTGGGCTCTCCAGTGAGTGGCACCATCAAAGATTCAAAATAACGAATTCATCATTTTGATGTAAGTGTGTCGCTGTTGTTTTGGTGTAAACCAGTGCGTAGATATCCAATTGAGCTACATTTAAAAGGTTTGTTTGTCAACAGGGGTTGTCATGTTTTTTTTGTGCTTTTGTGGTTCACAGAGCTTGCCAATCAGTTTAACTCTGACAGCTGTATGGACTGTAATCAGTTGCTGTCAAAAGCACTCACTCATTTCCATGCTGAGGATTCAGATGAGATGGGAATGGGGAGAAAGACCCTGAGCAGAATTGAGTTAGCAATGGAGTAACTACTGATATTCACCTTTGCTGCACAACCAACGTATGCAGACCAAAACCAATGGGTCTTGTTGAATTCTTGCATTGGCATTCTTCCCTTACCGAATGCTCCTCATAATGGAAATCTATCAGATTACATTTTCATCATCAGCAGTTCTCACATACACTGTTGCAGGCTCCACTCTTGCTCTGCGAGGCATATAGAGGGAGAGAGAAAGAGGAGAGGAGTTTGTCCTGCAGTAGTGGTGTTTTTTTTTTCTCTTACCAAATGTGTTTGTGTGTTTTTTTTTTTTTTTTTGAACACATTCGCGATTTCGCAACTATCCACTGTATTCATCTTAATCATGGAATAGGAAATATAATTGCATTTTTGGGTCAGCCAGATGGTCCCTTTGTTGGGGAGATTAATTACCCTATCGCACTGCATTAATAAAGCAAATATTTGAGGGAGGAAATGCAATTTACAAAAATGCATGGACACCATAAACAGGTGAGTCAGGGTCTGGGCCATGCAGATAGCCTGCAGGAGCTGCATAGTTAATTCCCCGCGTGGCTGTGCCTAGAGAAGAGGGGCCGGACACAGAGACAAATTAACAGTCATGCACCTGTCACAGAGCAGGGCACACAGGACCAACCCACAGAATGGAAATTCAGCTTTTCTCCCTTTCTCTCTCTCTCTCTCTCTCTCTCTCTCTCTCTCTCTCTCTGTCTCTCTCTCTGAGCTACTTTTACCACACACACCCTTGCAATGGAATTCAGTGATGCAGGGATTGGGGATCATCAAATTCATATGAATTCATATGAATTCATTCACTTTACTGTAATGGCATATTGCTCCTCTGAAGTCCAACAGTGAGCTTAGTAAAAGGATGCATGATCCAAACATTAAAGATCTCTTCTGCTTGTGCTTATTTGAAGAGGACAAATGTTTTGTATGGTTAAAATGTGTTTTACCAGCTACGACTAGAAGATATCTTTGCAGTTGGTCCAGATATCTCAGTCTAGAGCCACATAGGCCTAACAGAAACATAATTTCTAGCTGATTTTAATTTCACACGAGTCATGCCAATATCCTTGTAACAAAGCTCTGTAAATCCTTTGAGCTCTCTGTGTCAATGGAATGTGCTCTAGCTGATAGACATGTTCCAAACAACAGGAACTAGTTCACATTCAGTTGTAATTGGAAAGAAAAGGTCTACTTGGATACAAGTATCTGACGCAATCAGAAAGAAGTGCAGAAGTAGTGGCTGCCTGTGTCTTGGATGAAGGTGAAAGGAAGGCTTTATTAAGAGCTGCATCTGTCAACTTGAAGTCAGATGCTCAATAGGAGGCTTAGCAGTTTCAGTTCCTCACAGACTTGCCTCTGAATAACGTCTTGTAGACTGAATCTGAAGTATGTTTTTATTAATATTACTGCACTTCTCTTAATTTGATTTTTGCTGTGTTTGATCTGAGGCTTTGACCTTACTTCGGTAGCATATCCATAGGATTATTATTTGATTCTCTTTTCATTCAATATTACAGTTGGTGTGTTGGTGTAATTTTGAAACAGATGATGTGATTCAGTCAATTATTGATCGATGAAATCTATGTGTGTGCATGTGTGTGTGTGTGTGTGTGTGTGTGGTGTGTGTGTGTGTGTGTGTGTGTGTGTGAGTGAGACACATGCACAGATGAGTTCACTAACAATAATACTGGTACAGTCAAGCAAGGGGAAATACTGAAAGGTAGTAAAGCAGAAGTCAAATATTGGTTTGCACCATTTGTTTGCTGATTTCCCTTAAGTCACTTAGCCATTAGCATTCACATCTAGAAAGGCACGATTTGTCCCAAAGCATTCCAGCCAAGAGTGCAGAGGAAGCCACCCAGACGAGGAATTGTGGCGAAGCACAATGCCTACTCTTGTCTGGCAGCTGGATAACGCAGTCTTATAGAATATCTGGCTAGCTTAGGCCAGTGAAGAGAGGATTTATATAGATCTCTGAGACAGAGCATGAGCAAAGAAAGCAAAGATAGTTTAAAACAACAACAAAAACCTCGATTGCATCTGGTCTGGGACAACCGAATTGGCTGCACTCTGACACTAGATAATAATGTATAATGTTGTGAACATGTTCCCTGACAAATAAGAAAGAAAAGATACTGCCACTGCCACTGAATAGGCTCACTATCAAGGATGAACAACACAAAATCAGTTTTATTATGTATCTACTTTTGTCTGTACTAGTGCATATGTAACCTTACAGCGAGCAAGGAGTTTTTAAGGCCAAATTTAATGGCTGTTCCACTGGTGCCTTAAGGTGATTATTCAACACTGATACTATCTCTTTGTGTTACCGTTATTCAGCTGATGGGAAATTAATTATCCTGTGTCTTCTCTATGCTTAGAGCACACAGCGAGTGCAATCGAGGACACTTTCAAAATAATTAAGATGAAAAATATCCCTTGGTCTGATCACTCTTAAAGGACAGCTTGGCCCCATGTTCTCGTTCTATTCTGAAGCACTTGCATGGCTTGTTACCGCAGTGTGAAAAGTGTTGTTGAGCAATAAAAATCGATGTCTCTGTTATTTATTATATAATAAATTTAAAGCTGATTGGAAAAAAATGTACCTTTTGTTGCACGAATTGCCACTGGTAACTGGGAATGAAAAGCTGCTAGTGCCTCACCGTTCACAGATGGTTGGGTCCGAGAATGTTTAAGTCACATGACTTCAGGAGTTGAAACGTGCCAGTTCTGAGACTGCTCTTTAATTATCATGGTATATTTTCAGATGTTATCCACTAGGGTGGAGAGTGAGATCTTGTAAAAGTACTGAGAAGAGGTTATCAGCACTAGCTCTAAAAGTGACACTCAGTTGTAAGTGTTTTCCAAGTGCAGCGCCTATCAGATGTGCCGAAGTACAATAGAAAGTATTATGCTACATATCTGGTTTTCCTTTCTAAGTCCACCTCCAATGACCTCCAGTGTAAGTATTATGGGATTTATGCCTGTGAATACTCTGCAGACTGAGCGCAACAGACATTGCCTCCCGTGTGACTTGGTCGGCACTGGGACGCGTGGGGGATTATTTCTGTTCCCAAATTTGGCACGGCACCGTGACTGTATCTCCAGTGCAAGGATATTGGTCCCCTCTGACTATGTCCTCAGCTAGCACAGTCGAGCATTTTGGCTGCCAGGGACTTTGTTTTTTTAAGTCTGCCATGGTTATCACAGCCATGGCTAATCTCATCCCCGAATAGACTGTGTAGGTGTCTTCTTTCAGTTTGCACTGTTCAGTGTCACATCACTCTTGAAGTTAATTGGCTATGATTAGGCCATAGCAATTTTTGAAATATCTACAAATGGACACATTTTGCGAGGTGTCAAATTGACAACACTTCTCATTGATGTCCTCACAATAAAGGACTTCCATTGCATTGTGGCAACAATTGCCACAAATGTTCTCACATATCATAGGATGATCAGTCATACCACCATGTGCAGGAGAAAATGGTTCCCATGTAGTATATGAATCCCCTGTCAGCAAAGACTGTGGGAACAAAAACCATCACTACATTTAACAATAACCATCAATGCGCATGACATATTGACAACTTGATCCTTACAACATGGAATAGTCTCATTATAGTAATGTAAATAAAACAATCTATATGTCATTTAACTCAGAGTTTTCCTATTCTTTAACCTCAAGTGCCGGGAGTCTGAAATGTTCAAACAGAAATGGAAAACATAGAGCTGTTAATACCTATACATATAGCCAAATAAACTCACACTGTGATGAACCGATAAACATAAAATGAAACACATGCAAAAAGAAACGAACAATTGATTATGATCACTCAGCCAACATGAGGGAGGTATCTTTCAGTCTGCACCTGACAGATGGAGGAGAGAATGGCACTGTTGATAAATGACCTGACAATATATTGAAAGGAATCCATTTGGATTAATTCAACACATAAAATATGTTTCTTTATATAGAAAATCTTGCAACCAATGAAAATGTGATCAATCATGGTTAATTAAGGAAATTGATTAGAATTTTGAATTAATTCACAGCCTTGAGTTTAATTGATATGTCATAAACAACTCACAGAGATCGATAAACAAGGTCTATTTTGGTATGCCTCCAATCCTTTTTTTCTTAAAGAGATAACAATTATAATAATGAGTAAACTCTGTAATCATTTCAGACACATGCATAGATATGAGATGCTTGCAGTCACTTTGCAACCTTATTGGCTGACATATTCCTTACACTAAAGTTATACCAAATTGGATGTACCAGATGGCTTTCTCTTCAGCGTTTTTTTTTTCTTTCGGTGGTTTCTTTCCTAATCCATTTGGAAAAAAGGTTTATTTTAACATTTGTTGCTTTGCAGGCAATGGCAACATCTGCGGGGCAACATTTCAGGAGTCTGGCTGCATATGGGTCCCATTATAGCTAATGCTTCCATTTTATCATCTGTGCCATGCTACTCTTAGCAAGCTCGCACTTACAGTCTTAGAGCTTTCAAAGACACAGCCAGGGCATTTGGGCTACCTCTCTTTCATGTCAGAGCAGGAGCCTTCCCACATTTGGATGGGTCGTCGCTGACGTCTTCATTGCCTGCCTGCCTGCACGCCCTGCCTGCCTGCCCTGCCTGCTTGCTTGCAGCGCGTCTACGCTCCGTATAATTTCCTAATGCAGTGCTGCTGTGCCTGAGGCCTGTCTGGCAGTTTCCTTCTCATCAGGCACCCCATCAGTAGGCAGCATGTTCTTCTGCACCGGCCTCTCTGATTCGCTGACCTCTATCTCTCTTCCCTCTTTCTCTCTTCTCTCTCATTCTTCCTATCAGAGAAAATGGGGGTAGGAGCCTCATTAATAGCGTACTTCCCGACCTTCACCTTGTTTGTTCTTCAGTTCCTGGACCCTCGCACCTTCTTCACTTATATATGCAGTATGCAGTGTATATATATATATTATATATATATATATATATTCTTTTTCTGTACCAGGCCAAGTTTCTCATTCGGCCCCTTTGCTCCTCCATTAACCCTAATGGGGCCCTTCCTTCTCTGTCTTTCTCCAAGTGGCAATATCTGAGGGGGCCCCAAGCAGGTAATCGAGAGGTGGTAAAACAAAAAGCAGGAGGCTCCCCCCTAGGGCAAAAGAGTTTATGAGGCACAAATAATAGAAGGAGGGGAGAGAGACAGAGGGAGGAATGGTCAAAGTAACAGATTCCTCTTATGAGCAATTGCAAAGTAGTGCTGAAGCTCGGAAAGTAGGACAGAAAATCAATCAACTTCACAGTGTAATATGAATACCAAATGGAATGTAGAACATTTATGTTGTTCTATAGGGAGGGGCAGCTTCAAAGGAAAATGCTAAACTTGTGTGTTGTCTGTTAGTGTGCAATGTGAGTTTAATATCAAAGCAAGCAATTTCATAAACTACAATACAATCACTGCAATATTGAGCACTGGAGCCAGCGCTGTGCAGTTATTCAACATACAGTATAGAGATATTATGTTGTTTGTCACACACATGTCATAGAATGAGATAAAATACCACGGCAGTATTCAGTGACTTGTCCACCTCGGTCTTCTCTCCAGTACTATCCAGGACAGGCCATAAAGCATGCCAATCATGTCTGTTCAGGACAGTGCAGATTACACCCTGTTGACTTTGCTGTTGCAGTGAGTGACCTGTTGGTGACACGTTTGCTGTGGACCTTGTCTACCCTGTAAAGCTCTTGCCTAATTCAGCCACTCCCTCCATTTGCCAGCAGTGTTATCACCCAGTCAATAATTCGGCCCTCATTCAGTTTGACAAGCATCTACAAGGGAAAATGGCAATCACTTACCACCAGCGGGTATATGGTATTGACTAGTGCAGATAAGACCTGCCCTACTCAATCATGCATGGGAGGACTGTGCGTGTACGATTAAAGGCTGGATCCAATCCAAAATATCTCTCCGCCACTCAAGCTCAAAGGTGTGGTAACGAGGCAATAAGGTTGCAGCAGCAGACAGAATCATTCGTCCTTTCAGCTTTAGATAGACAGAATTTGGGAGATGAAGAGAGAGAGAGAGAAAGAGAGGGATAGAGAGCGAGAGTGAGAGAGAGAGAGACAATGAATCCCAAGGTGAACAGCAGTGCAAACATAAAGTGAACTGGTCAGGTGGAACAAGTCTAGTAGAATGGTGATATCCAGAGAGTGTGTGCAGGTCTTCAGTTATGTTTACATTCACTCGTGTGTGAACACTTGAGTCTGTAGTATTCACCTTGCACACATTTCCTCTACTGTGTGCATTGATTCTTCTACATGGCATATTCCACACTGACTGAGGCATACGGACACTTCTTCAAATGCCTTTGCATTGACACTCCTGTTACCTTACATGTGTTCCTTCTTGCGTTTGTCGATGAGATCATTTATTTATGCGGCATACCAAGAGATTTGGGGATGAGCACAAACACAACTGCTGTAGTTGTTTTGATTTGTACATCCCAGGTGACTCTGCACTTGTTAACAAGACGCAACGAACTCTCAGAGGAGCGATGGGAGGCCCGCCGTGTTTCCATTTCCTGCCTTATCTCGCTGATTTCCGACAGCACTACATGCTCCAGAGCCCTCACAGGAAGAAGGACAATCGATAGCGACTTAATGAGTCACTTTGGTGCTGAATGTGTATTTTACGTGCTCTAAAACCCATCAAGCCGTCGTGTCCGTTTTATGGATCAGATGCCGTAGAACGTGTTGTAACAATGATCAGACAATGGATCCATTATTAAGAGGAAGCTAAAGGGCACATCACTTCATGAGATAAGGTCGAAGCAGTTCCCTGTTGTACTGAATATGAATTGGAGAACAACCCACAACCCATTAGATGCCCTTTGTTCGCAATTCTTCGGTACCATGTCATATTGAGTTTCATGACCTCCCACCTCTCATATAACTGAAGAGTCAATTTAAGGGTATTTCTTAAATTAGAATTAGATGATAAATGTACAGCATGTTTTATTTACTCAGACAGAATATTTTGAGGATTGAATGCTTGTAGATGAATTCAAGTAATAGGTATGCCTTACAAAAGTGAGCTGAAACGCTGGAGCGATACTTCATAGAGAGGTGGCAAGGAGATGCGAGCAATTCTTCAATTTGTTCTTCACTTTATCTCCCCCATGTTTGAGTTGTGAAGCAGCTACGGAATGCAGTCTATTACTCCGGAAGGGCCATTAGTTTAAATAAGGATAACACACTGCGCAGTAATTTATAATGGATGTGTAAATAATGAATGAGGCTTCAGCCCTGTGTGAAATTGATTGGGTGAACACAGGCCAAAAAAAGGTGAGATACATTAACTTCCTGAGCAGTTCAGCACTTCCTGATGTGGGATTCTCTGCTGTTGACATGAGGTCTGAAGGCACAAATAAAACCTGTAATTGTCTACAGTATAATGCATACAATCATGTGAATGAATGAATGAATGAATGAATGAATAAGAAGATTAATAAACAATCTTGCTGTGTTTTATTGTGGAATGAGCAGAATCAGAAAGCAGGTATTTTACCAGTAAATAAAACCTGAATAATCTGTCCCCTCTCTCTCTCTTTCTCTCTCTCTCTCTCTCTCTCTCTCCCAGATAATTTTCAAAGTGTTATGTTGATGGACAAGGAAATAAAAACAACTTCAGAACTTCAGGAGTTTCCTTCAGTTTCATTTTTCAGCAAAGCGCTGATGTCTGGTCTCGCAAGCGTCTTTTGCCAAGATGGTTGGGGGACCTTCCCTTGCCCCTGAATGAGTCAAATAGCCATTACAGCGAATTAACTTAACATTCTTGCAGAGTGTACCTTTAAAACCTGTGCAAGACAGATTTTCCTAATCTTATAATCATAATGAAAAACATTCATTCACATACCTGATAAACTGTGTGTTTCAATGCTGAATACATGCCAGCTGATTATCATTGCTGTCCTTATATTCGCCAATATCACACAAACCGCCAGCCAGCAAATGGAAAAAGCCAAGTGTTTATTTCCCATTAATGCAATGTTAATTTGGATAGCATTGCGTTCTGTTCTGATAACACCTCTTCTTCCAGCTTGCACTGTGTAAACGCAGCTTGCTCTGACTCCATTCGTGTGCCGCACTGCATGTGTTGTTCTGCATGTTTAACCGCACTGATTCAATTATAAAAGGCTGATTTCCTCCTTCTTAATTGTTTGTCTATTCCCATCCTCAGTGTTTTCATTTGGCTCGTTACAGTTTGCTCCTTCACACAGCCACTGCCGGGTACGGTATCATTCTTTTCCTCCGTCTTAATTGCTGGATTGATTTTGAAATAGTAATTGAAGGAGAGTACTGGCAGTTGTGCATATTCATGACTTTATAATTTCCCGTTCCCATAACCGCGCATTGAATTAGTCACTTCATTTGTCACAGTTTGGTGGGCTGAGGGAGTTGCTTTGAGCAGTAAAATACATCTTTTATTGAAAATGCAAATGTATATTTATGTTTCACCCCAACCCCTGTCCCTCATAATTTATCTCTATTAGCCTTTCCCCCATCTTAAATGCCTGCAGACATGGGCCGTATGCTGAGGGAGTTCATTATCCTCAACTACACTTAGGAGTCCCTTTAAACTGCACTCGTTTGTGCCCATTTGTTGCCTTTTCATCGCCGACTGTCATGGCAACTCCCAAATGGGGATAGAAATCTCTGAGTGGTACAATCATTTTCTTCATTGAATCCCCTGCGTGTGGTTTTCACAGGGCACGTTTCTTTTCGTCTCTGTCATTAAAAAATCTTTTTTGTTTGTGTCCCATAAGAATGACCCCTTTTAATACCATACAAAGCCTGAATGAATTTTCAGCCAGGCATTCAAACCTTGTCTGGCCACTCTGTCTGCCTCTCCAGACTCCTCTCTGTGAGTGGATACATCTGCGCAACTCAGATGTATTTAGTATTTGTTATTAGTATTGATGAATAACAAGGAACATGGTCTCAAGGCCTACACTCCCTAGGGCAACTACAAAGGCTACAGTGAGGAGGAAAACTCCCTTTTTGGTGGAAGGAAACCTTGACTGGACTTCTTTGTCCTCTCACCCCACAGTGCTACTCGGAGGAGACACAGCCGTGCCGGGGGGGGGGGGGGCCTACGGGGGTCAGGTGGGTTAGATTACAATCGCGCCATGCTCGCTCTATCACACCCGCCACAGCCGTCCCACTTGGCTGCTTTCGCACCAGATTATCCCCGCTATCGCGACCTGCTCTGGGGACTCGGGTTTGGGACTCAGGGGTGAGGTAGCAGGTGAGTGAGTGAGCGGGCGGTGGGGTTGGGGTGGGACGGGGTTGGGTAGGGTAGGGGTGAGGTTAATTCAGATTATGCCTGTGTGTGAATCCAGTTCAAACCCCCCTGAACGTGTTAATACTCAGCACTGTAGATAAGAGCGGCTCAAAAAGCGTGGAGCTGCTGCAGTCATCACACTTAACAGGATTCAGTTCAGGGAATTCATTTATAGGTTAATTACTGGATTAAAAAATGTGGGCAGCACTGAGAATATCAACAACACACACACACACACGTGCACACACACACACACACACACACACACACACACACAGGCACACAGACACACACACACACACACAATTATACACACAATGGCATTCTCCTCCTCTTGGCTTTAAGGTATGATTTTAATATAAAACAGCTGATTCTCCAAACAGAACAGATGATTATTAAGCCTGTCCATTGCTGTGGGCTACATTCTGTGTGAAAATAGGAGCCTGACAGTGATCAGTGAAAGCTGTGTGATGGGATACTGGCAGGTGAAGGCCTCAGTAATAAATCTCACATGTGGAAGCAGCTCATGGGCCTGTGTGTCACATGCTTGTACACACGTGTGCGACCACAAACACACACACACACACACACACACACACACACACACACACAACTGCAATTATGTTTTCTTACCAAGGAATATATAGGGACAGTGTGTCTGTAGAAGGCGGAGCAGTAGAGAAAGAGAAGAAGGTGGTGGTAGTGGTGGTGGAGGAGGGGATGCAGTGGAGAGCCAGGTGTCAAGAGTTTCTGCGTGGTTCTCCAGCTCCATTCTGTTGCTTAGAAAGCTGAGATCAATAACAGATTTCCTCCTGAGTGAGGCCTCTGACTTTCCCCTGTCGGTGTGTGTGTGTGAGTGTGTGTGAGTGTGTGTGTGTGTCACACTCTCACAGCCACAGAGCCCCTTTGCAGGGTCTTCAGTCTGGCCTGTTCAATGCAGAGTCAGTGATTCACAGCACTTAAATTATGGGCCTGACCTACATAACATACCTTTCCACTCAACTATGTGTTTATAGTTGAATTACAGCGCAATTGTTTATCTAAATCTGCTTAGAGTACACGGCACAGTGTACCACACTTGGGGAGGAAAAAGCCAATAATTCACTATGACATCTCTGTTCTTATTCCAAAAGAGATATCTTTAGCTCATTCCCCAAATGTGTACATTTCTCAGTTTTCGAATGTGTTACATTATGTAACTGCGGCAGACACATGCTCAGTGCTAATAATTAGCAAATATACATAGAAGTACCAAACAAAAAAAAAAAGGCTTTATTCCCACGCATGAGAGGGCAGAGTTGCTAGTCAGATACAGATTACTCTCTCTAAGGGGAAATGACTAATCCTGAGAGAGGAGGCCCTGAAAGTGGAGACAGACAAAGCCCATTTCTCCGGAGCTTCTCGAGCTGAGTCAGTCAGCGTGTTTGTAATTAGTCATAGTGGTAATATTCTCCCGCACGCTCGGCTGTGCCCGTGATGAACGATGGAAGCTTCAGCGGGGGCTTCTGCTCTGATAAGAGCAGCTCCTAACCCCTCACCACGTGACGTAGGGGATTAGTCAGTGAAGCACAAGGAATGATACATTTGCAGTGCTTAGCAGCACCACCTCGTTTGCCTGTTTTGACTGGTGGGGTACATTCTAAGGAAATGCAAGAGTAAATGGCCAATTTTGATCAGAAATGACATTCTAAAATATTCCTGTTTCCTTTGTTGTGTTCTTCATGTTGACTTTAGCACATAATGTCTCTCATGTCTTGTTCTCTTAATTTGCCATCTAGACAACACCATGACAGCTTAAGTGTTTTTTTTGTAACACTTCAGACATTAAAAAAAGCAGTCATCGCAGGACCTTTTACCTCATGTTTTCATAAAATGCTACAATATGTGGGGCTACAAGTCAGACACTAAGTTTGAAGTCTGAAAATGCTCTTCTGGATTTTGCTGTCTGTCCCCCACACAGTATTTTCCCAGACAACACTCATCTTCCTTTCATCAACAGTATGTCAGACATTTTTAACAATAGTGATGTGAACTTGTATTTCTCAAATTGCCACCATTTACCAATAGGGTATTGGTGAATATAGTATCTGTACTGGAAGAAATGGAATCTAGAACTACATTATGTCTGGACCACTGTAGTTTTAGTCAGCTCATTTGGTGTCTAAGGACAGCAGTTTGCAAGTCAAATCCTCTTTCGCTGCATCATTAGGTAAAACTGATGTTTTCTAATACTCAAAAATGTCAAATTGAAAGCTGTCTTTGAAAATCTGTTCATTTCTTCTGGTCTGGTAGAGACTAATGAGGATATCTGTACACAGAACATGCACATCCTATCCCTCTGTGTGGTGCCAGGCGGTTAATCCAGCCTTTACTTTTACTCGTGTGTTTGCATGTTTCGTGCTCTCCCAGCAAAACCAGGAAATTTGGCTAAATGTCCTTCTTCGGCTCTCTGTTAAATAATGTATACATTGTACCTCGATCGCGTATGATTTGATTTCAGGTGCTCTGGCGGAATTTCAGTTGACTGATTTGACAGGAGGTGAGGAGGTGCAGCAGGAATTCCTGTCAAGTTCATTTTGTTTTGCCCACACGTTTAGACAATTGCTTTGTATGGGAACACCTGCAGAGTATTCATGGAGGACAGCGAGTTTCAGTCCCTCAGCAATTTGCACAGCAGACGCTGAACAAGGTCTTTGCCTCTATCTAAGTGACTAATGCCAGTGAGAGTAACGGTTATCACTGTTATTCACATACTTTTTCCCTGGCTTTGGAATGATTGTTTTTCTTTTGTGTGCTGCCTTTCCTGCTTGTTTGTCGTAAGAAAGAAACAAATGTTGCTTCAAGTCTTGTAAACAACAAAGAGAGAGGATTTTTTTGAGAGTAGCTGTTTTTGTGGAGTGCTTGCAGAGGAAACACTGAATGACAGCCTCTAGTGAATTCCCAAGCACAGCAGTTTATTTTTTTTTCAGTGTCTTTTTTTTCTGAATGAATGTTGTGGTGTTGAACAACATGCTACACATAGCCTATAGCAAGAGACATATTCTTGTCAATCAAAAGACAACTGATATCAACAAGAACAACTTGCGCTAGGAACAGATCTCCCAATTACTTACCCTAATTGTGATACAATGGAAGGCCCATGACAATCATGGGTAATCCGAGGTAATTGATTATAGTCACAGTGTTTGGGTGATAGATTTGAAATGTTGGATATCCTTCCATTGGTGACATAATTCCGGTTGAATTATGTAAGGGATAATGGCCACCAAAGTGTTCAGTTATATGGAATTAATGAACAAGGTAGAGGCAAAGGACTCCACAAGTGGAGTGGAGTGAAATTGCTCATATGCCAAGTTCATTAATTCTGTTATCCTGCTTATCACACAGTAGTAATTTACGTGTGAAAGGAATAGGCGTGTGTTTAAAACACACACAAAAGCATGTGGCTCAGTTGCTGTACTTTCTTTTGTTACTAGCTAACAAAGGTTGTTAATGCTAGTAACCACTGTTGCATTTACTATGGTTGTTTTAGTTACTATTCAAAAGAGCATTGATATGGGAAGATCTGTTTTACATAGATGTGCTGTTATACAGAATTAACACATACCCTGTCATCCAATCAGAAAACAGTATTTCTTTTCTCCTGGTGATATAAGATACTGTATGTCTTTGTAGTATAATGTATGCTTTGCAGATAACCATGGGTAAAAGCTTACCAGTGGGAGGCATGGTGGAGTTTTTAAGAGCACTGACTGTTCTAACATGGTTAAACTCATTGCTTTCCTCTCAATGGTGAAGCTGCCAGGTAAAATTGTTCCTCGTTCTGCAAGACCTGATCGATATCTACTTGAGTCATCTGAGTGTCTATGTTTGTTTTCTCTTAGCTTTCTACATTTTGTGTTCTTTAAAAGTACTGGGACACTTGCTAAGAGGATTCTCTCTTCAGTTATATTTAGCATTTCAAATCCTGAAAACCTATCAAACCTGTATTGAAGTCAAATGTGGGTCACAGCATGTATTCGTAGAAATTTAGTTAAACTCTGGAAAATTGACAGCTGCTTTCAATTGCAAGTTGAAATAGATTTCTAAAAGTAATACATCATATTGAAATGAGGTCTTCTCCTCTGCCAAAGACCTTCAGCAAGTCCTGTGTTTCCTAAGGGTTTTGCCTCCACTGCTCTTATCTCCATAGCTTGGTCTAATGAGGAAAATGTCCTCTCTCTAATGTTGTAGAGTGGCTTGGCATGACTAGCCAAGTCTCATATTGCTCATCCTGATACTCCCATGAAACACAAACTCTACCAGGTCAGGGATATAGAATGGCTATTTTCTAATCATGAAAAGTAGAAAACTCAGTCAAACACCTGTTTGCTCTAAATAATTTACACACAATTTAAAAATGTGTTTTTGACAATGTTAAAAGAAGAGTACAATTATGTAAGTAGCTGAGTAATTACTAGTTTTAAATACACTGTAAATAAGTACTAATCTGTCAGTTAAGTTGTAAATTAAATTCATTAATCTTGACCCTTTCCAATTTAAGTACTCAGTTTTTGGATCCATATTTCACCTTACATAGTCACAATTGCAAAGAGATTATGAGATTTACAATTTGGGTGATCCAGGGAAACTTCTGTCTACGAGCCAAAGCCCTAACGGCGCTCCAAACACATTTAATTATTTGTAATGAAAGGTAAACATGAAATGTTTACATGAAACATGTGAAAGTGGGATCCCTTTATATTTATGTGTTCAAGTGAGTTTCAGCCTGAAATTCAGCTAATTAGTTTGCACATACGACAACTTGTCACCTTTTATTATGAAACACCCCCGGTCTGATCCTATTCACAAGTCTACCATGGCCGTTTAGCTGCTCTCAGGAGTTATAGACACCTTGTTTCTGTCCCAGGAAGCTGTCACGCGACACTGGCATAGGTATGGCACTGACAAATGCCACCTGCCCATCCTGAGAGGCCATTCACAGCAGATTAGCTAGCAGCATGTTGCTGGAACGCTAACAAGAAACAGGATGCTGACTCTTCATTAATGACTGTGACTGCATTCTGTCTAATGGGTATGCTCAGATGATAGCATGCTGAATAACAGATGGAGTGATGGTAAATAAGTGAGAAAGAAGAGAGAAGAAAGAGAGAGAAAGAGAGTTAATGAGTAAGTGTAGACAAGTTGGACAAGATCAAGAACATAATATTTACCATCAACTAATTTGAGAAAAATTATATGTGAAACTAATGACACTACACAAGGTTCAACAATCTGGTATCCAACTGTGTGTGTGACTGTTTGCCTTTAGAAATGCTAATCCAAACATCTTAATTGGACATGTGTATAAATACATCCTTCAGTGATGAACAGTCAATTAGTGCTTGGGATTTTGAAAGCAGGTAAAGGCATATGTAAATTTTCTTTACGTTCCTCATTTCAAGCTAAGGTCTGTGGTGTTGATCATTGATGTTGTTAGTTCCATTCTGGGGGCGGGGGGGGGGGGGGGCTGAAGCCCCCCTAACGCTGGCTTGATTCACCTAAGTGCATGTTAATTTACATCTATTCATCTCGGCTATAATGCGTCATACAGATACCGTTTGCATATCATGTCAAACTGCACCTGCATCTCAGCTATTTAATGATAGTCACTCGTTGCTGTGATAAATGCTTTGTGAGATAATTGACTTTGAATGAACATTACATTTCTTCATACATTCTGCAGCTCTGCATCCATCAATGTAGAGGCATTTTTCTAGATGCAACAGTTACCAAACTCACAAAATGAACCACATATCAAAATAAGCAGCAGAACACAATCTGAATTCAGGTACAATTAAATAGCCTTATACAGCAAAAAATGGCAGTAGAATTCATGCATATTCTCCTCCAATACAAAAAGATTGGGGTCTGGGTTAAGAGTAGTTTTTATAAACTATATGCCTCATTCAGTTTGTCCCATTTACACTGATGGGCATATTTGCTAGCAACTTTTTTATGAACATGACCCCAAACATAATAATACCAAATCATTGACTCATAGATGGTTGTGAAAAAAAACCTATCTATCTATCTATCTATCTATCTATCTATCTATCTATCTATCTATCTCTCTCTCTCGCTCTCTCTCTCTATATATATCTATATATATAGAGAGAGAGAGAACAAAGTAGGCCTATTCAGAAGAGATAGGAAAGGAAAGGCAGAGGGATTCAAAGAGGGCAGAGAGAGACAATGGCTCAGATAACAGGCTGTGATGAATGCAATGTAACTAAATAAAATAAATTATTGTAGCCTATTAAAAGGAGAAATCCAGTGTGAATCAATCCATAGCCCTGTTGTTCAGGGTCACCGTGTGCTGTTTGTAGGTTGAAGAATAAGAAATTTTTATGCAACATAGACCAAACAACAAACCGGCGGCTAACAGCCACTTAATGGGGCATAGGAAAATCAAACTGAAAGTTAGTTACTATGCTACATTCAGCATTAGCTACAGGTTCCTTATTTCTGTACATATATATGTTGTATCAAATTCCCTACCAGCAGGACCCAGTGATCTTAAACAACAGGGCTATAGATTGATTGACATCGGAATTACTCTGTAAACATGACCAACATTTTTTGGTGCATGCACATCCACAGTTATGTCCAAATGGCTAACGCCACCAATTCCATGAATCAGGGATAAGATGGGACTCATGTAACATTTTAAGTGTCCTCCCAGTTCCTCTACAATCCTGCATGGTAGTTGTGAAGTCACAGCGGAAAATCAAATTCTGCAGCAAGAAAGTATATCTTTACATTTTTGGTTTTATACTTCTTCTATTATAGATAAAGTTGTATGAGTTATATCAGGTCAAACAGTAATTTCTATAGTAAAACATGGTGCATCTTTCTCCCGGCTAATTTCAAAGCACGATACTAGTATATCTAGAAAACAATGGTTGACAGGGACCAGGCTGGTTGTAACACTTTGTTTGAAAGCCATATTATGGAATAAAGCGCACAAAATTGTTTTGACCCCTCTATGACAGGATCAATGATGGAACATTTTTTAAATTCAGCTAAAATTCAGACAAGATGAGAGATCATGGGCCACTATTTGAATGCCCAATTATATGGTTTTACTGTTAGGGCCCCTGTCAGGTTCCCCTCTGAAGCTGTGCCCCCCTGGGCACCAAAATCATTTGGACAATTGTGGGACAGTGGAGCTCTACGTGCACATTTATACTTCATTTTTGCGGACACTTTAGTCAAAAAATCTGTTGTTATCACACAGATTTTCTCTAGTTTTTGTGCATTTTGTCTACATGTTACAACTTGGCAGAGGCACAGAAAAGAAGAAAACAGTCTGAGCAGATTCTCCAGCTCTTTTATGAGCGCAGAGAGAATGTGTGGGCAGCTTATAGACTGTGGAGGGTGTATAAGAAAGACATTTTTCATAGTGTGTGTGCGTAAAAAAACTGGGTGGATTGCAACAACAGTAACTGTTTCATTAGCAGTCACAGCTTTCTGGGGAGGCCCATCTTCCATGGGAGGGCAATAGAGAGCTACCCTTACTATCCACACAGGGGCCCCCTTATCATCACACACATTTCAGGCAAGCATAGCGTCCTCTCTAAAGACTTGGAAGGTCAGCTGTGAAATCATGACCTCCCTATTATTTTTCAAAACAGGTCTTACCAATCGGTGTAATTGCTAACTCTGACAGTAAAAGCAAGCCCAGTGGGTCTTAGAGTTGCAAAAAAAGGGCAGACATTTTCTCAGCATGGATATCAGTTTTTATTTTTTAGGCAAATGAAAACACAGATGCACTGTTAACAAACAGCTGTGTTAATATGTCTGAGTATATGTGCATAAAAGAATGGAAGAGGTGGGGTGGGGAGATTTTGATGCTTACAAATGAGCTTGTATAAAAGCTTTTCTGAGATGCAGGAACAATTAATCTGGAATTATTCATGACAAAGTGAAAAATAAACAACAACAAAAAAAAGACAGAAAAGTGATACAGAGACAAAAACTAAAAACAAACTAAAGTGCTGCTCTTCTCATTGCATTGTCATATGCATATTTGCATAGAGTGCACAAGGCTCATTTGATACATGCTAAAATGCTTGAATGCTTTCTTTATATAAATGTATTTAGCATTAGCTGTGAAGTGTGTCCCCACATGATAGAATCTTTATTGTTTTCATCTGAGTGGCTGGTATTTATTGTTATTCTTGTTCTTCTATGTAAAAGATTCTGCTTCTCCATTTGTCTGATATTGCTCAATATCTAGTGTAGCTCAGTATAACTTGATGGTAGTAGGCTAGATGACAATTGCTACTCCATCTCCCATTAGGACACTAGCTCTGGAACTACTGTGTCGAGCATAGATATAGATATAGGTCTGTGGTGCCCAAGCATACTGGTGTCCTGTGAGGCAAAGTGAGCTGTTCCTTGGAATTTTGAGGAACCCAAAGCTCATGATATGTGCTGGAGGGAAATTCAAAGCATTGATGACTCAGCTTCTTTTTTAACCAGCAACATTGGCAGTCCTGTTTCAGAAGAGTACTCACTCAGACCAAGCTAGCTTCTTTGAAATACCACATTAGACCACAAGTCAAAAATTCTACGTAGCTTTTTCAACCTATGTATTCCACGTATTTTGTATTTTGTACTGAAGCATTTGTAACTGAGACAGACACCCTAGCTTTTTCATGTACTAAACTATACTCTAATGGTCTGAGTACTGCCATAGTGAAAAAATGATTCTTGTTGTAAAAAAAGAAAAAAGAAAAAAAAGCAGGTGGATCAGCCAAGTTGTAAAAACAGGGTCTTACCCCCTCAAGGGTGCAATGAATTTTCATGAAACTTGAAATGTTTGTTGCCCTTGACGTCAGCTATAAAGCCAAAAATGAATCTAGAGACATAGGTCAGATCCCTAAGGGTGCAGCTGTTCATGAAGTGTGTTATGTGGTTAGCTCCCCTCATTGTTGCTTAGAGCTGTATCCATTTATACCCATGTTTATAAAGACATACATTACAACAGCCTACACCAATGGGGGGTGGATGAAACATAGCAATGTAAAAAAATGACTAAGAATTGCCAAAAAAAGACTAAAATTGACTAAAACTAAGATAAAAAAAAATGCATTTGCAACCCTGATGACATGCAGTTTTAGTGGCATAAAGCCTTCTAATTTGATTCAGCAATGTAAAGATGCTTGATTAACAGCCCTCTTATAATGAAATATTGTTTAACAAGACAAGCAGTTTCTGCAAAAATGAGGGCTGTCTTATGCAAAATCTGTTCAAATCATCATGTTCAAAACAGAATGTGAAATTTGAATAGTCTTACATTTTCATTTAGTTTAGATGTAGAATGTAGATTTCAATGTGATCACGGACCAAAAAGACCTCTGTAAACATTATCACCCTGCATGGATATCAGTGCATCATGCACAACTTTTTGCACTGTAGTCTGGGCAAATCTGCAGCAGCTTACTTTATATGACATAGTGTGGAGTGCCTTGGCCAAATCAAGACTGCATTACAGGCATCTAATTCTCCATTAAGTGACATGCATGTGTGCTACGAGCTGTACACAAATCAAACGAATGGCAGAATCTGTCTGTCATAACACTGACTCCAGTAGCACAAATGGAGTATCTATCACTGACTATGCATGTCAGCCGCTGTAACAGATGTGCTCTGGAGCAGGTAAGCAGCCGGGTCGAAAGAGCCGCATCAGCAGCTACCACGGCCAGCATGGCAATGATTCTGATCTCTGTTGGATGGATGGATACCCCCCCCCCCCCACACACACACACACTTACACACATACACACATACATATATACATGGGCATGGAAGACAAACAGGCATGTCCGTAGTGGTCATCTGCTGGCATCCTGATGAGAAATAAGTTGTTCTGCTGTGTGTTTTCGCCGCAGAGTGTTTTTGAGGATGAGTACTCTAAGATTGTCTGCCCTCATATGTCCTGAGTGTGTATCTATCAAATACTGTCTCACTACCCCACAGCCCCAACACACATATTTTTAGCCTGAGCTCCAGCTTGTAGCTGATTATAAATGGCAAAGTGATATCCAACTGGACAACTGCATGCCTACTTCTGACACAGTCACTTTCAATTCTCTACCCAAATCTGCAGCTTTTGTCTCTCCAAAACGAGACAGTGCTAATTATGGTGTGCTCTGGGCTCTGTCCCACAGTCACGGCGAATGTTATTCCTCATCACTTCAGACCCCCTAATTACCATAATTTGATTGTTAATACACTGCCAATTATGACACTGTTCAGTTTTAAGGTGTGTGTGTGTGTGAGTGTGTGTGTGTAGGAGGGTAGGGGGCTGACAGGAGTAATTGGACGTGAGTTAGAGTCCCAGGCGTGGCAGAGGCTGGTGCGCCTGGTCTGTCTGTTCCTGTTAGAGTGCCGGCGGACGTGGCCCGCCAGGAGGTCTGGCATTTGTAGCTGCGTTGCCTCCACCACTGCCAATGACGTGCCTGTGTCCCAACCGGGCCGCGGCACGCATCAGCTCAATCAGAGTTACCAGCACATCGTGGCTGCTAACGCCTGCTAACGTTGCGCTCAAATTGGCAACGCTGCCATCTTGTTTACCTCACCATGCTCTTCTCCTCAGGTGAGCTCCACTTGTTTGCATCAAGGGCTGGGTTCCTATAATACCCAGGGCTGATGTAAGAATAGTTCTCTTCTGCTTGGGCTGCTGCTGCTGCTGCAGCTGCCGCACTGCTGTTGCTGAGACACTGTGCTTCTGTCTGTAGTAATGAGAAGGGAGTGAACAAACTCAAAGGAGTATAAGTCAGCCCACGGGTGTTTGTGTTTTTCTAACACTTTGAATTGAACGGTCATGAAGTACGCATGGAGTGTGTTGGGAGGGCTACGACTAACCCGTCACTGACGTTTCAAGTACACATAATCTGTTTCATTAGTGACACCCAATAACTGTTGAATAGCGCTCAGAGGTTAATTGACAACAGCTGACAGGATGCAAACTTTACTAATTCAAATTTACATAATGCTACCAGCATTTCAATCCCCTGTTGAAGGCAATGCTAACAGAGCAAGGGTTTACTTCAAAGGTCTATAAAAATGCAAGTTTACACCCTATGGTGTAGGAAATGGGATATAATGGCAAGAAATGGCCAGTAATAGCTAATCCCTGTGAGAATGACTCACATGTTGCAGAGACCCTGGCAAATGATGTCATGGATCAGTCAAGCACCAATTTTGGTTTTCTTCATCCAAGCTCTTTCAATCCCAGATTCCTATAGTGTTGGATGTATAAAATGGATGGTTGTATTTTCCAGATATGCTTATTTTGGACAATGCACATCACATGTATGTGCAGCTCTATGTGTGTGTGTATGTGCAGGAGAGATAGAGACATGCAGTTTGAATGCATGCAGTCAAGAGTGGCCCCACAGCAGGGGCGAGAAATAATTAGTGTTCATCCACGGCAAGATCAACAGTACCTCCACAGTGCCACCCTTACAGGAGAACTCCAGGGGGCCCAGAACAACATATGTTTACCAGTCAATCTACATACTGCAATAAGCGCTACATAGGATTCACCAGACAGACCTCTGCCATACACACACTAGAGTGTGTTTATTGTAGTTAAAAATCTTCAGTCGTCGTTTGTCACCGGCATCAGGAATATTCTCTCTGGGAATGATACGTCATGCGAAGATATTTTAGGAAGGCTTTGTCAGGTTGCAGATATCCCAGGGTGATGCTGAAAAAGGATTATAAAGATGGAGGCATATACCTGTGGGAGAAATCTGAAGTATTTGTGATTCAGATTCTGTTATATAATGATTAGAATTGCCTCACATACTGTGTCTCACATACTGCGTTTGGAGTCTATATTATGCATTTTGTTGTGATTCCATTGTGTTACCTTTTTTGCCTCATCTAAGGCCTTTATCATGCATTGTGTCTCTTTTGCAGAGTTCAAGTAATTGCATCACCATGGGGTCTAATGACGAGGCTTCGACCTTCTAAAGGTGCAAAAAAAGTGAGGACTTATTCCTATTCTGCACCTTTTATTGACAGACAGAAGGAAGAAGTGACATCCTGAAGTGAGTGGGAGCCTCCTTCTCCTGCCTGAGGTTTACTGAAGATAATAAGAAGGGGGCGGGGGTGGAGTGGAGGGGAAGAGAAGGGAAGGATTCATTTTTATCACAGGCATCCCTGTTGGCTGTTTGTCAGACACTGTGAGATCATTAGAATCCATGAGGTTGAATTGGACCCCCCTCCTCTTCCTCCTGTCCCCACATCTTCATAATGGCCCTGTCAGGGCCATCATGGGGTGCTTTACAGTGCATTCTTTCACTCATACACACAAAACAGAAAAAAAAAAAAAATTGTCTCAATATCAGTCCAGATGGAGATTTTGTAAGGTTAAACTTAGATTTAATATGCCCAAGGAGTTTAAATATCTTTTCTTACCACCTGGATGGGTTGGGTTTGACTTGAGGAAATTCTAAGAACAGAGAGACCTCAGAGAAAGTAGATAATAAATGACTACATATTTCATACATATTATTACATAATTAATTATTGGCATATCATTACATAATTAATTACTAGCATGCAAACTCACACGCAACAGCACATTTCCCCAGCCTTGCCTGGAGTCTTCTGTTCAGCTGTAAGCAGCATATTTCCCCTATTCAAGGCAGCGTTACAATATCTCAGACATTAAAGAGTCTAGCGTTACAATATCTCAGACATTAAAGAGTCTACAACATGCATTTGTTTAGCCTTTCATCACAGTGCAAAATTTTTGCATTTTCCTGCTTTCTCTCATAAATGCAGGATTATTTTTCTCCCTTGAGGGCTGTTGAATACTTATTTGCAATTCTCTGCAGATTTTCTAAGGTTTTAGCTGCATTAGTTGTTTCAAAAGAATGTAAAAGTAGCAATGCTGCCGTTTGATGTATCTGAATCGGACCCGCTTTCAGAGGCTTTGCAGTGTGTTTACACGCCATTTGCGCAGTTAACTCAGTTGCCACAGATATTGTACTTTTGATTGTATAATATTTTTGTTTGATTGAATATTTTAGACATCATGAGAGAGACATCTTCAGTTTTGACTTTGTCTTTGATGACCTGCACAGTTCATTTGGAGGACGACTCACAAGAGCGTGAGGGAAAGAGGAACCATTTAAGAGGAACAGTTCATAACTATTTATAGATGCCACTGCCGATAGACATGAGGCTGAACAATGTTGTTGCCTGAGGTCAGGGAGGAGAACTGCTAAATGCCAGCGATGCATGCTGGGAGTCGTATTCTTCCCGGAGCATTCCGCATCGCTGAAACGTCTGCGGCAGTCGTTAGCTTGCTGGCAGAGTGATGACTGATGACAGCTATGTGTTTTCCTTTGGCCGATATGGATCCATCCCCTGCTCTCTGGAGGCTTCCCATGCATCCTTCCTCTTGGATGGAGTTTCAGGTCACTAAGTCAAGGTGAAGCTGGGCTCCTCAACCCACTTACATTCACCCAGCCCCAAACCCAACCTACCTCCCCACCCCTCAAGAATGAGTCTCGCTCTCTCGCTCCCTCTCTCTGTCCTGTGGCTGTGGTGCAGAAATGTCACCCTGTCCCAGGAGGGAATGGTTAATGTCGGAACAGGCGGTTGGCACGGTGCAGGACCACGCTGTGCCCCCGCCCAGCTGTGCGTGAGACCACAGGCCCACGCGTGAGGGGGGACTAATTGTGAGCGTTATTGATTGCCAGCCCAGGTCCCCGCGTTTTCCCCGGGTAAATAAGATTGATGGACTTGTCACTCTGTCGTCAGGCCATATTTTTGACAGCAGACCCCGGGGCATGTTAACGTGATCCAAGTTTACGACATTGCACTCTGACTTTGAGGGTTGTGCAGGGGCTTTGTTAAAGAGGCAAAAATCAACCATGCCTTAGTTGCATCTGAGCCTTGCCAATTTGGAGAAGAATAAACATTCGCTGTAGGCGTGGATCAGTTTTTGAACGCCATTGAGGATTTTTCAGATTATGATGGCAGAGTAAAAGTAAAGAACAAACCCACCTCACACACAAACAGTCTCACCCCCATGAGGGCCTTCGACTGATTCTCAGCCTAATTTGCATTTCGAAAAATAATACTAGGAGTGGTGTAGCATTGTGAAAATGTTGGCTGGATACCATATTATGAGAATACAGAAAGGGAAAGATGAAGAGAATCTACCAGGGAATGTTTGTCAGTCATGTTACTGGATGTAGTGGTTTGATAGTGTGTGGCAGAATGTCATACTTTACATGTCTTGTCTAAGCAAAAATTCACAATACACAGCTGATTTTATTGGTGTGGGTGGTCGTTTGCAGCAATGGATAGCACACTTTAAATCTGTTGTGGAATCCAGCCTTTGTTCAGTAGAATTCTTTTTGTCATACAGCTTGTTGGAATGGTTAAAGACATTATTCTCATGTGGCGTTTAAGTTCTAATTCTGAGTAGTAACAGAACAGGAGAACATAAGGAGATGCACTGCCAGCACAGGCACCATCCTCCACTGAAATGACCGGCTGAACATAACAATTGTTTCCTTCTGCTCCAAATATGATCAGGTGGGTGACAAAAGAATTGAAAGTTAACAGATTATGTTTACTTCCAGAAAACAGCTTATCAAAGCGTCATTAGGCCAGACGGTGCACTCCCTTATATTCTGGGGTAATGATCCATGTAATGTCTATCCTTTTCCCGCACGGATGTGCCATTTTCCTTCCCGACGAAAGACTGTTTGGAATGAGCTGTGCACCCAAACATGAATGACCCTTAGCAAAGACTCAACGTCCTCATGAAGGTGGTGCAAAGAAAAAAAAAATGAATCTGATTCTTTAAAAAACAAACTTAACTTACAGGAACATGTGCAGTCTGACATAAAAATGAAAGATCCATTAATTAAGCAAAGCTGAAGTTATGGCTAGCGCTGCATTATTCACGCCTTGGCCTATCTGCCGAAGAACTCTGATCATAAGCATGCTTGCTACATATGGTCGAGATCAAGCAATTAACCTTTTTCTGGTGATTGCTCCCACCACAGGAGTGCTGCAATTAGGCAGCAAGTTCTCAGTGGAAGAAAGTAATCAGAGAAAGGTTTGGGGGGAGGGGGGGTAAACCCGGCAGTTTAAACACACAAGCCAGTGGCCCATCAACAGCCTGAGCGGTGTCCATTGAATGACCTCTGCTTGTTGGCCCTCACTCAGCAGTCACATCTCTTTAACGCAATCAAAATGAATCCTCTCCCCATCGTAAAAAAACTAGCCATTACTTGGAGCAGTGGTGGTTGTGAGGGGAACGTTAGTTGGTGGTTTGTTTTTGTTTTTGTGCGGAGGATACTAAGCTGGTTGTGGCGCTGCAGTAGGAGTGGGGTGCATCTGGACACGGTGACCGTTGAACAACATCAGACTCTCATACTGGGCAAGGAAATGAAGTGCCGCTCGCCATCCCAAGGTCATTCCATGCTACGCTGCATCTGACCGGGAGGGGAGCGGGATAAAGAAGGAAAGAAAGAAAAAAAGAAAGAAAGAAAGAAAGAAAAATGAGGGATGATTTGCACAAACTCATTCGGAGGTGGAGGAGCACCTCTGGTACCATCAGGTGTCTGGACCCCAAGTGTGGCCAGCTCGGGTTCAGATGTCTGCGGTGAAGCCTCGGTGCACTTTGGCCAGTGACTTTTGTCATTACCATTCGAGCCATACATACTGCTTAGTATGAACATGAATCCATCTCTGAGCCAAGAGCTGCTGCGTATGTGACTTTATCAGAGGGTGAGCATTCTCTGATAAAGGATAAAGCCTTTTCATCCCATCTCACTACGTTTTTGTTTTCATATTTGCTTGATACACAATTGTGTTTCACATCAGTCAGTTAGCTGATGTGTTTCCAGTCATTTCTTTGTTAGTTTTGTCTGCTCTTGTTTTAATATTTTGTCTCTTAGGATCGGTTGTTGTTTTCTTTTCTATTCTGCTGCTTTGCCGTTGATGAACCCTATGTTTAGAGTTCACTTCAAAGGAGCAGTGATCTCCTGTGCTTCACTGTTTACTGATATTTTGGAGAAATTTCACCAGATAATTAGTTTAATATGAAAAGATGTGTGTTCTGTATCTCCTGACGTTAACAAGCTAAGAAAGTGCACCTGATCAAACAGCAGCATCACAAATGACTTGAGGGCAAATCCTGATTTTTTTTTTTTTGAATCTGAAGATGGAACTATTTGAAAAATTAAATGGCATTGCTAATCCATAGCCTCAGACATACCATGTGCTGAATTTCCTTTCCAATGAATGCCAAGCACAGTAGAAGTACAAGGATGGTCAGCAGCTCCCAGATTTGTGAGCCAGTAGGAAGCAGGTGTCATGCGCTTGACTCTCAGTTTTACTCGTATTGACCCTGCTGGTGTGTGTGTATGTGTGTGTGTGTGTGTGTGTGTTTGTTTATGTTTGTTTGACTGTATGTGTTTGTGTGTGTGTGTGTGTGTGTATGTGTGCTGTTGGGGTGCTGGGGTTTGATAGACTGGAGCACTCTAAGTGATGGAGAGTCTCATGATCCAGGGAATGGACTCTCATCTATCTGTCCGGAGTGAACCGGCCAACAGGAGGAAATCACGTGCTCCCAAGATCGATTCGGCCTGTATGGGTGGGTGTGCTCACAGACTAGTCAGGTTTTATTTGCCTCTGAGTCCCTCAGAGCAGAGCTGTTCTGTCCTTACAATGTTACAATGGGCCAATGCATCCTCATTCATTTGCACCATGTGTACGAGCCAAGTTAGCGTGTCATATTTATTGCATACACAGGTGCAACCGCGTGTGATGTCACCGATCATCTAATTTTCAGCAGACGACTGGGCAAATGTTTTTATCTGCATGGAAGCAATTCAGACCATAACAGCTCTGGCAACATTAAACTTTTCACTGTTCCACTGTTTTTTGTGTTTTTTTCCCCCTTTGTTCTGTAAGTGTCCATCAGTGCCCACATAGGCTCAGTTCTGTCCTAAAAAAAACAGGGTGTAATGACAGAGACTAATGACGAGATTATTTGCCGTAGATGATCCCTGTTTGTCATCCTGACTTTGAGTCGGCCCCTAATGACGACGGTTACCATCCATTGATTGCACTCTGTGCTTTGGCAGGAGCTGCAGTCATTTACAAATCTGCCCTGTTGTCCGTTAGGATTTTGGTCCATTAGGATTTTCGCTTGACGACCCTGATTGAAGGTGTGCTCTGCTTGCTCTTAATCTCTTGCTGTTAACATGGAGGATATAGACTATTATATTTCTTTATGTCTGTTGTACTATATACAATTTACAGTGTCTTCATGGATAACCTTGTGGCTGTACCGGGCTGAGGGGTTGTCTTGTGAGGCTTGATGGCAGGTGTCCAAAGGTGTCAGTGTGGTCCTAAGCATCGCTACCTCCGTAGCTGACCGGTAGATGAGAGACATTACAATGAAAGATGGAAAAGCACTGGAACAGGACCACCCAAATGTCTATTTTCCATTCACCTACATTGATATTTCACTTCTCCAGGTTAGCGTGTTCTCTGAAGCTGACTGAAGATAATGAATAACTGTCAAGGCTCTACTTGCTGCCGTTCTGTGGCAGGCAGACAGGCTTTCAGATCTCACGCTGAAATCAGAAACTATTTTTCTAATCTGTCCATTTGCAGCTGCCCTGACATGGATGTGGTACAATTCACACACAAGCACACACACACACACACACACACACACACACACACACATACATACAAAAAATGAATAGATTGAATATCTGAACTGCTTTGCAGAATCTATTGTTATAGTTTCAGCCAATGCAGACTGCTTTTAGCATGGAATTTTCTTGAACAATTTGATTACACTTTCTTTATAGGCCCTATGAACATTTTATGACACAGCCATTTATATGAACAGTGGGTTGTCAAGAGCTCAGCCCCTACAGAAATAAATAAGTAAATATGATAATCTACAAAGCTGTCAATTTGAGGCTTCATTTGATATTCCATGGAATCTCACATTTCATGTGTTTGTTCCCCAGGGTATATGTGGCCTGTCACAGAATTATGTCTATTAATAATATCAGGCAAGTCTGAGGCAATAGTGGATTGTAAACATCACAGTGTTGAGTTTAGTGGAGCATTGTGTGTTGCAATGCCCCTCAGAGGCTTATCGTATGTGGGTGGGTGTCTCTGTGAGATACTGTTTTAATGTCAGCATGGTCTAGTTGCAGCAGAATACAGTAGTGTTTTATGGTGGTGGTGGCGGCGGTGGTGGTGTGTGTGCGTGTGTGTGTGTGTGTGTGTGTGTGTGTGTGTTTGTTGGGGGAGGGGGGCACATAACCTGACACTGTGTGCATGTTAAAAATACATAACTTGCTAAAAAAAAAAAAGCAGTATAACTGAAGAATAATAACCGAATACTTTGAAAAATTCTTGAACTTGTATGGGTTCAGTTATTTTTTCTGTAGTTCTTTTTATTCAACCTTATTAATTCATAGTGCATGCACAGCTTTTGTAGGTGTTTCATACAGATATTAAAACATATAAAACAAATAGTTACATTTTACATTTTTTAATTCACAGTGCATGTATAGCTTTTGTATAGCAGATATTAAAATATATAAAACAAATAGTAAAAAAGACATACAGTATAAGCATAAACTGGGGTGCATTGTGTCTGAGGTTTTACTCGCAGGTCAGCCACAGACCCAATCCAGTTCTCCTGAAGGGGTGACAGAGAAGTCAGTCCTGTCCTTCAGAGGGGCCTTATTGCTGCAGCTGTGCTGTTACTTTCATCTCCTACCCCCATTGCATTGTCATCTCAGGCGCACCATCAAATTGGTGGAGAAGGAGACGAAGCAAATGACCAATATCAAGTGAAAGACGCAGCTGTGAAACGAATGAGAGTGGTGGGTTTCTCCCCCCTCGCGTGAGTTGCTCATCCTGCTCGGAACAAAGGCTCGAGCTCTGCCAGGTTACATCACCTGCCAAGGGGGGTCATTTTGACAGTGATATGAAAATGATCCATGTTCTCCATGGCCCTCTGCTTCACGCAGAATGTAGAATGTGCTAGGTGAGATGTGTGGGAGTGGGGGGTTTGTTGGAGGGACCAGTGGTCAGAAGCAGTGTAAAGGAGCACAGTGTCAGGAGTGGGTGGGGGGGTTTAGGGGAGCATAAAGATGAAACACAGGCAGACAGAGAGAGAGTTGTGAGCTATCTGCTCCCCAGCACCATGGACAGCTCCGCACAGGTGTGGCACGCCTAAAAACAAAAGCCATCCATAAACAACCCAAGGAGGCATTACCCCTTTCACATACATTGTCATGCCTGAAGGTGAAGGATTGTTTTAAAGAACGTCTTTGCCGAGTATGTGTGCATTTTGCTGGCTAGATTTGCTGGATTGATTTGTATAGGAGCCATTTAGCAGTGATTGATGTGACTTCCATAAGCTGAAGTTACTTTGGTCCAGCTCTCCCTCTCTCTCTCTCTCTCTCTGTGGACCTGGGTTGATTTTCTCTCCATTTGTCAATAACAAAGCTTTGACTATGACTGACTAAATCAGGATAAATATAGTCTTGCAACATGTGTGATCTTACCCCTCTGTTTGTGTATTTAATTAGAAAAGCGACTCTGCTTGGGAAAGGTTTGGAAAAAGGAGGAGGTCTCAAATGATTTGCAGATTTGTAGATTGGCTTTGCGAACGTGTCACTTTTTCGTCTACACAGTTCCACATTAGACTGAGAATTGAGGTCTTATGATTTAATGAACTTTTTAACTCTTCAAACTTGGTTTGGTTATTTCTTCACATATTCTGGTCCTGCTGGGCAGGATATGCTTTCAGAAATGCACAATTACAACTTGTGTAGGTGTTATTTAAGGGTACAGTAGACTTAAAATTAAAAACTGTCAGCGTATGACACATTTAATTGGGTTCTCATGCTTGTCTTTTCTATAAAATACCTCCCAAAATAGACCTATGTCCTGCCTGGCAAAAGTACAATGTAGAAAATTGACTCTGTATCCTTAGAGACCTGGATTCAAACATTCAGCCCCAAGATCCAGAGACTGCTGTTTCAAGCACTGCCCATCTGAACCACCCTTCAAACTTAAATCTGACCAATTTTATTTCCCTTTTGCTGAAGACAAGACAACCTGGTCAAATAGATGTTTTAACTCTTTTGGTATCGGTTAAATAGGTAGACAGTTTCAGACCACTTCATTTTTTAGATCTGATTTAGTAGACAGTTTTAGACCACTTCATTTTCTAGATCTGGTTTAGTAGACATCCCATATGTTCATGTTGCCATGTATTACAGGCATCAGTCCTCCTCACATTTCTGTCCTTCATTAAGGGAGGGACAGTACAGCCATCTTTGGTGCTTTGGATATCAGCCATGTAGAAGACACTGTTCTTTAGCGATTCCTAATTGTACCCATGCTTTATATTGTTGTTTTAGGCTTTGTAGAGCAGTACTCTGCAACCTCTGTGTTCAGTGTTAGAATACTGTCAGGCAGTTACCAGTGCCAGCATAGCCTTCATTCTTCATGATTCCAAAGACACTTGGTTTACAGCAAATCAATGCAACATTGAACATTCTCCTTCAAACGAGCTTCAAACACTTCAGAAAGTTTTTTTTTTCACCATAAAGTTTAGAGGCAAGTAGACTTCGAAGTAGGTGGGAGATGAATTAAAAAGCCCTGTCAAATCAGAATATGAGGCATCCTGCATGCCGGAGAGGAGGCAGGTGTAGCGCGCAGAGAGACTTCTTGCACGCACTCCGAAAATTGTGTTCGACTTGAATGGCATATCAAAGGATTTTATAGAATTGCCTTGTGAACAGCAGTTGACAAATAAACCAGTGTAGCCCTTCATCTCAGAAAACGCCACTGCAGAGGATAATCACAGCGGATTCGATTCGTCTTTCTGGAGATCCGAAAAGAATCTCACAGTCTGATTGGATTTCATTCCATTAATGGACTATCCATTTATCCCAACAACTGCCTGCCTTTGAAGTGTGATTATGACTCTTTAACATAATGTATCATGTAGTGGAGGTTAGGAGGTTTACCTACCATGCTTATAACACATGTGCTTAGGTGTTTTCATTTAAAGCGCCTTGTACAAACAGGTACATTGTATCCTTGCCTTAGAATCCAATCCAAAGCCCAGTAGGCCATAATGTGGGGGCGTTGTCTTTCCCGTTGAGAACTAGGAAAAACACTTGTCAAAGGCTGAAATGGGAAATACAATATAGCAGAAGAGCAGATAATTGTAACTCCAGTGCTACATCCATACCGGTGCAGGCCGTTGTGAAGGCTATAATTATGTCATATGAATTTAAGGCTGACATGAACATTGCCCAGGAAAGGTAGTCTACACTCATACCTGAACTGGGATCAGCAAAGATGAACCTTTTCCCTACACTGCGTTTTAAAGGCATTGCTCTTGTCCCACTGAATCAAAAGAGGTGTACCACTATTTCTCTTTGTGATAAATGTTACATTCATCATAAATATTTCAAGGACACATGCAACTTTGATACTGACTCCATTTTTATGTTTCCCGCAAGAGTCCTGGTGCAATTCTTTTTATTCATCTGATGTCACTAACTCTGTATGGTGGCAGGAAAAAACATGCATATGAAAATATTAACCAATTAATAACATATTTTCATCTCTAAAATGTCCAAAAAGTCTATTAATATCTAAATCTATGCTTATTCTAATCAGCTTTTAGATTTTATCTAATCAACTAATGACGATACCCGTGGTTGTCTGTTACTCACGCGGTGTACGAGTCTTTGGTAAAAGTATTCTAAAAAAATCTCTCTAAATAAGAGGACCACATTTCTCTTTATTTCAATGCAAAATACATATACAGTGGTGCATGTAGGCACAAGTGCTAGTTTCGGAGTGCAATCTTTGGCTATTTTATATGCAACCGTGACGTCAACAGGAGTATAGTTAGGAGCGGTTGAAATAGGGCAAAGCTGTTACAGTGAGAGCCACTGACAACCGAGGAATGGACCTCGGTAGCTCGTGCTTGGAGCGACAAATGCATGCCGTTTCGCAGGCTTAACTGTATAACGTAGGCAATTTAGGACGATCTGCAGACAGGAGGGAGGTGAGACTAAGGAAGTGTGTGGCAACTACACCTCTTTGGCTAATTGTCTAACCAGCGGTTACACATTTCTCCCTCTCAAGTGGAATACGCAGGTAAGGATGGCATCTTATTCGAAGGAATAAGTGTTTTACATATACCTATCTCTCCTGTTTCATCTTTTACCCATTAGGGTTAGTGACGATGATTGGGAGACTTCCTACATGTTTACGGACGTTATGTTGAAATGTTGTCTATGGTTTGTCAGTATGAAACTGTTCGTAGATAACGATTTGAAGTGATATGTACAGTATATTTAAGGCTGTTGTTCCAGCGCACGGGTCATGAGCATTTAAACATTCCTTATTTAGTAGACGTACTGCCATCGTTGCTGGTTGATGAAAACAATATTACTTATTTATTACCAAGAGATTGTGTTCATGGGCCCGGTAGCGCTTGAAGATAGTAGTTAATTAGTGTGTGTGCCTGTCCACGATCTCTCGCCGTGGTCTCCTTATTCACATATGCTGCCTGGTATTATGTCTGCATCAACATATTTGTGCATGCGCTCATTTACGCGTATTGGAATAGAAGTTTATGTTCTATGGCAGGATCCGATGCTTGTCCTAGCCTATCACTTTTACTGACGCATGACTTTTAGACAGCAGCGTATTAGAAAATTTACGGCAGATACTCCGAAAGACTCTCATTACCCCGCGGGCGAGTCTAATGTTGGTTGTTTGACTCTTTGATAGGACTGGGAGCTGTACCCAGAAAGAGATAGAACTAGGGGTTCTAGTATGAGACAAGGTGATTTCATGAAACATTCATGCTGAATTTCGAGCCGTGAAAAATGCAACCCTGAAATACGGCTTTCAAACTTTAACCTGACATTCAATTATAACATTTCCTCAGTGCTCTGAGATACTGTCACTTGGAAGCCAAGATATACTAGACATCGGTTACTTCGTTCTATGGCGCTGGATAACTTTGCAATATTCTCTCATGCCTTTGTAGAATATTTACACACTTATGCGCCTATCTCAAAAGCATCAGACAACATTCGATGCATGCTTATATTGTATATTAATACTGCCGACTCAAATAATTTCGGCTACTTTCAGTCTATTATACCACACAGCTTGAAACAGAGAATGACCGTGAATGGTGGCCAAGGAGAATCTCATTGCACACCATGTTGCGCTAACAATAGAGCTGTCCATGGTGCTGAAATCTGTATTCTTACTTCCGCGGTCTCAGAGCCGATGTGTGCAAGCTTCTCAAACTAAGATAATAATGGGTATATCCGATACCTTCAGTATGGTTGTGGCTGTCTACACATGTTCTCACGGATCATAACAGGTTTCGGTTTTTAAACGCCCATTTTATCCTCAGATCAAAGTATGGATTTTCTCATTTACGATGCGATGTGGGAGGTATTTTAATCCCACAGGCCTACCTGTAAAAAAAAACCCTTATCATATGGTGAGTCACCTCCCATTGCAATATGAGAGCTATTATACCTCTAGTTGTTTGCTTTTCTCTGGATCTCACGGCTCCGCGGAAACCGTGTGTTTGCTATATATAAACAATAATAAATTATATAAAAAGAAAACATTGTTATGAACATAACAGTGTTAATCAGTGTCACTTATAATCGCGTTTGTATGATATTGATGTACCAAGGGAAGAAACGGCAATGAGAGGCATATTTTTAGTTATAGGAAAGTTGCATTCTGAAGTTTCTTATTTGTACTTCAACTGTATTTACAAAAAGCCCCCAACTTGAAACTTGGCTAATCTGTCTGAAATAAGTCAACCATTTCTCACACAGTAGGACCATGTTGTAAAATAAAGCATGTCTCCTTTTGTTGCACAATAGACTCGTTATGCACAATCACCTTAAGCATGTAATAAATGCAGTTATGATGGTCTACTGGTATTTAGATGTTATCTACTCCATTGTTTTTATATTGACTGACCATTGTTACCATAAGACACCATGATAGATATATGATTCTTGTTTAAGAATCAGGGCATGAATGTTGACATTATTCCCTTATTCATACCTAGAAATCTTAAAGATCTCATTTACTTATTGTTCTGCATAATTTCACGATTTGTGTTATTTATGGTTTGTGGGCCTTCTAGTACCTGTCTGGGTGCTATCATATCAGCAGGTAAAGAGAATGGCTTTGCCGTGGAATATACTGTAACCTACCACCACCTACATCCGCCTATTTATTCTGTACGGCATCCCACCTTGTATGTTGTTATTTGCTGTTAAATATCTCAAAGGTTGTTTGGTTGAACAAGCTCTAGAGAGTGTTTTCTTTTTACCTTACATGTAATGTTTGAGTTTGAAAACACCTCAAGCTACTGGCATGGTCAAAGAAATCCTGTCAAAAGGAAACTAATATCAGCTAAGGGCTAGTATTTTTTCTCTCTCTCCCTTCTCTGCCGTTGCTGAAGAGAGGGATACCATGGAGCTGAGGCTTATTACAGGCTCCTGGGCCCTGGAGCTTTAGCTCAACAGATACAGGACAGAGGAGGAATGCGATGCCATACTTATTAAAGTGGTCTGTCAGACAGCCTCTCTCAGTGGTCTCTCTGGCTAGGAGAACAGCTTTTATGTAAAACACAAGCACTTGCAACTGGTCAGGGAAATTCATAGCCATCTTCATCTTGTGGGGAATAAATGCATAAACATTGGATAAAAGGACATTCAAAACATTGGATAAAAGAAGATCGGTTCAGTTTTATGCAGTAGGATTAGTTGTGACTAGTTCATGGTTTAATGAAAACCAATGAAAACCATCATACTTTTATGATTATGTCATTTGACTTTTATTTTTGAAACATGTGCAATCTATATGGAATATGACCCACTTGCTTACCTAATAACCAGAGATTGCAGCCGATCTGAAAGTAAAACATTCTGTTCACCTTTAGTCGATTCAAGTAAACAACGGTATTGTATATGATTGATATCCTCTCTGAAAATACCTAGCCTCTGTCCTGTTTGATTTGAGCTGCCTACCTGAAGGCATCACTAAGCAGTGCACACACCTGGGGCAGAGTCTTCCCCTTATGTTAGAGTTTTCTGTTAGAGATATTTCAGGCTTGTCAAAACCTAGTCATAAAGGCAGCAGGCGACACCCTGAAGCTCAGCCTCTTGTTTTTTGTCAGTTCTGAGATTGTGGTTGTAAAATCCAACATTAGTGTAAGTAGTGGTCCATAACCTTATCTTCGAGGAGTCCAGCTCAAATAAATCCTCTGGAGATACACCTCAGTCAGACTTAGATTTATCACACTGGCTCTGTCATATAAAATTTCTGAAAGAATTTGTCTCGTTAACCCTGTGTCAAAGCGATAGCAGGTAAAATATGAGGATGACGGGCGGTTTCATTCCTTCACCCCCCTCACCCCCCCGTATCTGCTCTGACCATATGGAACAAGAAGTGAGTTCGGGAGCTGTCCGAGCAGGGTTAAAAACACAGCCCCGACAGCCAATCCCCTGGCATTATTTCTTTATAGCATGGAGGCATTTGTTGGTGAAACAGGATTTTTGAAATGTTCCCAGAGTGTTTCTCCCCTCAAGATTGTTTTCTTTTTTGAGCAAAGACCTCCTGCTCACCCTAGTGCCATTCAAAACTAGGCCCAGAAAGGTCCTGGAATGTCCTTCACCTGTGTACTTGCTGCAAATAGTGTGGCAAACTGTTTCTTTTCACTGGGGTCCCACCATGCCAATGCAGGTGATGCTGATCCTGGTGACTCTGGTAGGAGTGATGGCTGCTGTAGCCTCTGCTTCTGCTCCTGTTGGCTGTGGGCCCAGGACACTAGGACAGGCGTTGTCGGCATCGGTGTCACAGCCTCAGGCTTGCGCGGGGATAGGTGCTGACAGGAGTGTATGAATGGAAGGGTGCTGAGCGGCCTCCCCCTGTTTGGCTAGGCGTGGTGCTTTGGCGCAGAGGGCTTGCCACTGTCAGCTCTGTGAGGCCATGCTGCAATCAGACAGAGCGCTTGCTGGCATGATCACATGGCAGCCGAAATACTGTTTATTACCTCCGCTAAGGAGGTTATGTTTTTGCCGCCATTTGTCTGTCTGTCTGTCTGTCTGTTTGTCTGTCTGTGAGCAAGGTAACTCGAAAAGCACTGCACGGATTTGGATGAAATTTTCAGACATTGTGGGTATTAGGCCAAGGAACAGATGATTAAATTTTGGTGGTGATCTGGAACAGATCTGGAATTTGTATTGTGTCAGTGACCCTACAGTATATTGCCTTGGCAGACGTCTGCGCTCTCCGAGTACTTTTCTAGTTCTTAAAATCTAGCATGACGTGTGTGCATAAAGGGTCCGTTTAAATTACTGCTCTTTTCAGAGGCCATTTATGTTTATTAAGAAGACTAATAGGTAGGCAAAAAATCGACTCAGTTGTAGCAACTAATATAATATTGGCTTGTAGAAGATATTCCTTAAACAAATGAAGCATGTTTAAAAGTGAGCTTGGGGTTCAAGGTCATGAAAAGTGGATTGTATCTCTTGGCATTTCATGACTGTCTGTGAGCCCAACACAAGCATATTAAGCAGAGGCGAGCGCAAGAGAACCTGTGGAAAAAGCCGTCCGTCAGGGCTCAGAGGTGACACATTGCCTGCTGATGGCTCTGATGGAGAGGGTTTCGGGCCCCAGGGCACAATGGAGGTGGTGGTTGTATAGAGACATGTGGGGTCCGTCTCTTCCATCCCCCAGGTTACATCATGTCTGTCTCCCTGACAGGCTGAACAGCAATGGAACGGCTGGCTAGTTGGACTCTGCTGGCGGTCCTGCTTGGGGCAGCGCTCTGTCTGGCCAAAGGACAAGAGAAGAGCACCGATACGGCAAACAGAGGAGGGGAGGAGCGTGCCTCCAAGGAACCACAGACCCCAGTAAGTACACAATGTCTCTCACTCTCTCTCCCTCTCTCTCTCTCACTCTTTCCCACTTTCCCACTTTCCCGCTATCTCACTCACTCTCTGCTGAGTGTGCCAAGAAAACAGTTTATTCTGGCAGCGGATCAGAACTCGATAAACCTCTGAAACAGAACGCATGGTATCAAATATGCCAAAGTTATGAATGCAGCATATGAAAGCAGTGCGCCATTTAAGATGCATACATTTTTTCTCTCCAAAGTTACTCTTGAAATTGTGATACCTTCCTCAATTCCATTAAGCGATATGACTACAGACTCTAAGGAAGATTAATGATATGGTTATTGTAAGGGTTGTTACTGTAAGCTGAAGGCTCTGTGCATAAGTTATAGGGTAGACTCAAACACCCAGGCAGACCATAACAAAATGCCAACGTTCTTCACTCCTAGATTCTCTTTTCCTGTGATGTTTTGTTTTTCTTCAACCACATTTGCATTACAATACATTCTTGTTGTCTGTAAAGCCTTTGTAGATTTGTTGCCTCCCTCTCTCTCTCATGCTAAGCAAACGTTTCTACGGATACCATCTGCAGACGCCCTCCCCCTTCATTTAATAAGTGCTTTTACTCATTTTAACATTACTCGGAAAGAGAGACAGCGTCTGCTGTCTGCCTAGCTGCGACATATACGCAGACTCTCTCTGCCTTTGCAAGTATTTAATTATTTGTTGCACATATGAAATTCATGCGAGCCAACCAGCCAGCCCACACACACCCACCCACCTCAGCTCCAACCCCTCACTCCCCCCTTCCTCGCCCCTTAATCAATTGTCCCGTGGAGCTGCCAGTGTGGAGAACAGAGAATATTTCCCCTGCAGTTGTTTTCCCAATTCTTTGTGCAATTAAGCATAAACCCCTCTGGTCTGTTTTGAGTCTGTATTGCCCATGGGGAGCTGTGGGTTGGCAGAGGATGGGGAGGGGGGGGTTTGGCTTGGGGAAGGAGGGAATGTCATTGCTTTTTCTGAAGCTGCTGGGTCCTCCGTGGTCCCACAGTACTCAGGGATTGCTGAGAGAACGGGAGGGAGCGAGAGAGAGGGAGAGAGACAAAATTTGTGGCTAGTCTGGCATTGGCTCCCAAAAACCCTGTGGTGAATTGCACTGAACAAGTGCAAAGGTACCTCCAGGAGAGAATAATCCATGGCAGCTTTACGCTTCAGCAAGAACAAACAAACAAATGTGTCTCCCAAACACCAGAGCTCTGTACTTTAATGATTAAAGCCAGCGAGGCAGCAGACCTCAAAGTTCTTCAAAGCCCTCTGAGGTGTTGGTGGTCAAAACAGACAGCAAAATGGATAAACCCAGTGATAGAGGGTGAGCAGTAGCTCAGTTCCTCACATGGGTACTACCCACAGATATAAGAGCATACTTTGGAAAAAAGTCAATAGATTTTGTTTTATTTTAAGACCTTTACAAGACCATCAGCTCAGAAACTTTCAAACTCACAAAAAGACTCTTTTCCACCAATAAAAATGTAATTTCACGTGAGGCGTATTCATTATTTTTCACGTTTCATCATCATTTTAATTCATAACAATTCAGAAAACTTCCTTGGATAGCTGTAGAGCACCTTAGGTACCAGGCCAACCTAGAGAATAGTTTTGTCAAATAAGCACAGTGCATTGAATATTCTGTACTTCTGGGTATGCTTCTTTTAGCTTGAATGGCTGCAAAAAGTCTCCATTTCAAATGTTCACTGATTTCAACCCAAATCCAACAGGGCTGTTAAAGCTGAGAATCAGATGAAGCAGAAATAAGCTAAGAGGTGCGATTAGTAGGGTACACATGGGTGTCGATGCTTGTTTAACTCTCTTTACTCAGTAAACTTTTTGTGGGTGTTTATCCTCAGACATGCACCTGCCTCAAAGAGTCATCTCAACCCTCACAGCACACAGTTCAGCTGTGTTAAAGGGTGTGTCTAGATTCAATTCACATCGCAGTGAAACTTTGCCTTTTGGATTATCATGGTGATTCACTAGCGAGAGCAAACAGTATGAGGGGAAGGGCTTGAAATGGGAGAGAAGATAAGGGCGAAGAGGAGCAAAGGCACAGGAGGAAACACTAGAATGGAAATGGAAATGCATTTTGAAAAGCAGAGATGGATACAGTGTGGATTGCCATCATGTTAACCAGGCTAGCACCACCTAGTACCTCGGCTCAATATTGCATTTACTCTACAGTCACTAGCCAGGGTACTCTTCGGTTTCCCCAACTAGATTTCCTAGCATCCAGTTCACAAACAGAAATTGAAGGCAGAACAAATAGATTTAAATTTCGAACAAAGTGCCCACACAACACAAAGTAAACGTACACCTATTGAGACTCTTTGCACGAGATGCAATGAAGTGAAAGAGTCTGGTCCACCAGCGTACCATCATGTGAGTCTGGTGCTTAATTAAAACAGAAGCCTGCAGGGGCTGAGGTCATTTGAACACTTCACCTAGTCTTTATGATTTCCTCAACACACTGACCCAGGGAGGTAGTATCATCCGCATGTGCATGCACCAGGAGTAGTACTGACTAGTGTTCAGTACAGTTAAGGGAATGGTAAAGGTTGTAGTAGCTCCTAGTGTGAGGACATGATAAGACTGGCTTTGTTCTATTATGCAGCAATGTTGCAGACCTACTCATTATTCTAAACTAATTGTACCTGCTTCTGCGTGGACTTCAGTGAAGCTCTGCTCAGAGTTGATTGTCTGTGATTCAACACACAAAAAAACGAAATAAATTTTAATTTGGGTAATGTCCCAGAAAATAAAGACAGGTATTTGGAACAAAGACAAGGCAACGCTTTTAGCCTGCATCGCTAGACCACCGTAACAAAGCTATAACTATGTTATGGTATATGCAGTATTTTAACAATAGAAATAAATAGTTCCTTGTTGCTGTTATACTTATCACTTGAGACTGTAAGGCCACTAACGTAAAAAGTTGATTTGTGACAGTCAGAGTCATTCAGTAGTGGACTAACAAATTTATTTCAGTCAGTTAGATGACAAAAAGTGTTTCACATCTCATCATCCTTGGATAATGAATGGGAGTGAAGCCATGTGTCAAAACAAAAGTACTGTAATTGGGCACCATGCCAGGTGGAATTATGCACCTCAACTATGTAAATAAGCATACTGAAAAACTCACAGATGATGCATTATTTGCTGTTTGGTTTGTGTATAAGTACAAGAACTTCAAAGCTGTTCTTTAAAAAGCAGCCTGTGTCTACTTTTTGTATCATTATTGAGGCTTAGTGAGTCAGCCTGATCACAGAAATACTGCTGTGTTAAAATAACATGAAAGAATTCCCATTTTTGCCCATTTTTTAAATATTGGGAACCAATTTAGTGTGCACACAATTTGTCTAAAACTGATGAAGATGCTCATGCTCCCACATCCACAACTAACAACAATGCAAAATACCAGGTAGTGTGCAAGGCAATGTCAGCGTTACCATTTGCTTTACTGGTGTGGTATCAAGGACTTTGGAGTCATTATCTCAGGGTAAAAGAACTACATTGTGTTGCTTTCAAAGCTTACTCCAAACTCTGCAGTTCAACTGCTTTTGTCCTCTCCATCTCCAGGACCTCTGCCAGCAGTAATTACAATTAATAGTAACACTTACGGGACAAATCATGCCTGTAAATATCACAGTTAGCATGTACGCAGCTGATCCAGCTAATGAGACAAATTTAATGCAGGGGAAAAAGTCATTTATCATGGATATCCATAAATTGCTTCTTCAGACTTGCTACTCCCAGCAGCATTCTTTTGAGAAAGATTCACTTGAGGGCAGTTCTCCTTTGTACTTGCGAAAGTCTCCTTCAGATTCCATTATTACAGCCCAGCTAACACAGACTGTTACAAAAACCTTAAATAATGTTGGCTAATGGTTCTCCTGTGGTTATTTTAAGAATATTTCCCATAAACCTTAGCTTTAGGCTGTCACACTCACAAACATTCCCCTAACCAAAACCAACCAAACCAAAAACTCAACCAAACCGAACCAAAAACTCAAACATTATGTCATGGTTGTGTTGCGTATTTTGCCCTTCACATAACCTTCCAACTTGGTTATTTTTTGGTATTCCTGTTATGAAATGGCGTTGGAACGTTCCTAGAGCGTTGCGCAGAATTGTTGGCGTCCAGTCCAATAATTCAGCATATTGAAGTCAGCGGAACAACCAGAGACAGCTGAGCCAATACCCAACGTAGGCCTGAAAGGATAATACATATGTATGCCTATGTCTTATACCCTGTTTGTAACACTTTGATGTATAATTCTGATAGAATAGGGGTATCGTGAATGAATAGCAAGCAGGCGACCAGGGTGTGCATCTCACGCCTTGCAATCTTTTCTCTGCTGAATCGTGATTTTTTTTTTTCTATAACCAAACTAACATTCTACTTACATTTAAAAAACTTGGTAACACCTCATATTAGCACATACAGATCCGCCATTAACAAGCTGCTTATTGATGTGCAAATTAATAACATATTAGTCATTTGTTGGTCATTACACATCACTTATTAATACCATATTCTGCATGAGCTTATTCTACCCATATTTGACCATTAACTAAGTATTACATAGTAGTATTACTTCCTAATTACAGCTTATTCATAGTATGTAGGTTAGTTGTTTTATATGAATTATGATATTAATATACTTTAGTAAGGGGCTTATAAGGAGATAGTATAACAGGAACAGGTATTCTCAGGAACAATTATTCTCAATCAAAAAAATGTAATTAGGACTTATTTGGACAAGATTAGAACTTGTAGCTTTTGTTTTGTTTTGAAACAAAGAGTTTTGTTTCTATGAATAGACTATCTTTTCTCAGTATTACTGAAGGAGAATAACTGCTCCTGTTGTACTACCGTCTCATAAGCCCCACACTAACCAAAGCATATTAAAACCTCAATTCATATACAACAACTAACTTACTACCTGCGAATAAACAGTAATTAGGAGTTAATATTGGAAAAATTCTGAGTTAACGGTCTATTATGGGTAGAATAAAGTCATGCAGAATACGGTATTAATAAGTGATTTGTAGTAATGGCTAGTATGTTATTAATTTGTGTGTTAATAAGCAGCTTGTTAATGGCGGATCTGTATGTGCTAATATAAAGTGTTACCAAAAACTTTACTAGCACCCCTTTGGAGAACCAAAACTACCCTCATGGAACGTTCCCGTACCCAACAGATAACATTCCTGGAACGTTCCTGGAAACAAAAATCGTTACCTTGGAGGTACACTTTTAGGTGCAGGGGAAAAAAAAAATATATATTTGCTTGTGGATTTTGTTCAGAAGGGTTGTACTTGTTTCTGTGTAAACATTCACAATCACATGAGACATTTTTGTTTCTTTTTCATGTTGGAAAAAGTAATTTCACAGCAGTTCAATTTACTGGGAGAGGCAGAGTAATTGAATTGTTGGGTCTGATTCTCTCATTGTGCATGTCATAGTGGCCTTTTAAATGTCACACTGGTTAGAGTTGCCAATTGATTCAGTTTGAATTGATTTTTTCTCTGGGTGACCATGCACAGTTATTGGAATTAACAACAGACTCTACAACAGAATGAAGGTTTTTTAAATCTATGGTTAGATTATTTCAAGAGGAAATAATGCTGAAACATTTCACTGTCAACTACACAGATTTTTCATTCGAAATACTCACATTATATCAGGCATATGAAGCTGCATAATAATCTTAAAGGAGCCACAAATTGTGTTTTATAGGTCTGGCGGTAATTAAAGGCATAGTGTTAGGCAGGTCTGTGGAAGCACTGTCTAACATCTGGGCTTCACAGATAGAAACCGGTTTGTCAGATGCTTTAGTACTCTTAGTATTAGTCTCATCATTTATAGATAAATCTAAAATGCAGATGAAACTGTCTTTGCTAAGTGACAGGCAAATATGGAAGGAAGGAACAGGGGATTGTGGACAGGAAAAATCTGAAAGCCATACCCCAGCTATTAAGATGGACAGATGGCAGGAAAATGGAGGATTTCAACTTGGCCTGAGCAATGACTGTAATCACACAGAAGCCTCAATGTGATTTTAAAGCCCCAGAGGATGAAGGCGCTCTGTGAACTGACTGCCAAAGGCTACCGCACACATATGCTTTTTTCCCCCACTGAACCACTTCAGTGGCCAAGCCTAACACAGAGACTGCTGCCTGCTACTTGTTATACCCGGACAATCAAAGATACCACTTGTAAACTCGGAGAGCCAGAAGGACTATTAAAAAGGGGCGGATCAAAAAGACTGCTTTGTATGGTGAACGCTCTCCAATGGATTTTGCTGGCACCACTGGTCTGCCAGGTGGCTAGGGACGCAGTCAGAATCGCATGTTGTGCTTGACTATTTGAAAAGGTTTGTGAGACTGTGACATGTACATTGTACACAGGAATGCAGTAGAATGCAATGTACAGACTGTATGTTGAAATGCGTTGCAATGCAGTTTATTGTAAAAAGAGGAATAGGTTGCATCTGTATATTGTAGAGAATCCACCATTTTGTTAGTGATATTTTATTTCATCTTTGTAGAGAAAATGAGAATCAGAATCCAATTGATACGCTCATGTGAGTCAGTACACAAGGAAGGTATTAGAAATAGACTAGGAAAAGTCCAATCATCAATGTCATCATCAATTCGGTGGACCACCAACATCATCAATCTTTTTGTCACACATACTTTTCGAAAGCTGTCATTTATTTGAATCTGTAATATTAAATCAGGAAAGGACTACTGAGCTATAGGCTTTGCAATTCCAGAGAGGACATCGGAGGAACATTACTTTTTGAAAACAATCATTTTAAAGAACATTATCAAATGACACTCCATCCATGTCTGTGTTGACACATAAATATATGAAATTTCATCAGCTTTTTGTATTGAGCTCTGCCATCATTTGCAATAATGATTTTTTAAAAACATCTCCTCTTTTTCTATTTGGACGATATGATGAGGTGATACGTTTTGGTTTGTGAGTGAGCTGAAATTCACTGTTTGCTTTCTACCTTGTTATACAGGTGGAAATGAAACTCAAACACACTCCAGGTGTTAACTCTGTCTTGTGTGTTTTCTCTCTGCAGAAGAGCAACACCGAAAGCAAAGATGCTGAGTGTGAGTACCTACTGCTTTCCTCTGTCTGAAATATGAATCAAGACTTACTGTGATGATTTACTGTGTGATTTAGTGTAATGGTTCATGAGTTACCCTGCTTGTGTCTACCTCTTCCTCTCCCTAATAATGACTGTGTTGTCATTTAGGATAAAAATACTAAGGTAGCTAATGCAGTGAGCAATAGACCGTTTCAAGAGAGTTTGATTATTAGGGTCATAGCTGTTCCCACTGGGTTTCTGTTTTAGCATTCAATTATGTTATCTAAGCATAACACAAGTAGTTTGGGAAAGAAATAGAATATTCCAGCATTGCTTTTGTTTGAATCTTTGAAACGGTCCATACAGCTTGCACACCAAAGTGGTTTCAGTTCACTTTCAATCTGATTTGTTGTTATAACTCAATGTTGTGTTTAATAGCAATGTCTACCTGCATTCTGTAACATCTCTAGTTTGAGTATGTTCCAGCTTAGTGGCTTTGACACTGGGCTTGAAGCACTTACCTGATGTGGTCAAATGGCTGTTGTCAGCACTTACTGCATGGAAGCCATCAACTCGAAAGACTTGAAAATGATTCAGTTGACACATGGATGTGTGTGGGTGTGTGTCGTGAGACAGCTTTGTTTGTCATACATTATACCAGCTAAAAGAGCACTGTATTGTGATTTGCAGAATCTCTTATCCCACTGGAATCACCGAGCCAGTGAACCGCATAGGAATTTCTAGATTGTTATGTGGAGAAAATCTGACTTGTAAGGATGGGGCATATTGTATTATTACCGATATACTGTTGGAAAAAAAATCTGTATTTAAGAGTGAGTTTAAGAATTTGAATTGCTCTGTGTTTACATGGCTTTCAAGACTAACTTGACATGATGTGACAAAGAATTGAGAACTTTTTCAATTTGGTCTTTCATTTCGTTATTGCCAAAAAGACCATGAAATATTGTGATGTAATTTTGAAGTCCATATCACCAATCTCCAGTGACTTGTGTCCACAATAATGACTGTGATGCTGTGATGGTGCAGGCCAATGACTGTATATTCATTCATTGGTGCAGGCAATCCCCCAATGTGTATTTTTAGCTTTGCTAGTTATTTAGAGGTGCATTGAACACATCAGCATGATTTTGGGGTTTTACAGCTCTAAACTCTTTACATGCACCGTGATCAGAAAAATTATAGCCACTTATCTGCACCAACATAGGGTCTTCTAATTTCCTTCAGAAAAGAGAAAATCACCAATGTCAAAGCACTTAGTCCTCATTTTAAAAGAGAGAGTAAGAGGGGAAAAATCCCATGCTGTATTTGTGGTAGGTGGGCCATAAGAATTTTAGATGAGTTGACAGAAGAGGTAAGTTTGGATTGAATATTTGTTGTTCATGGTTTCTCTCCAGGGACTAATTACAGTATTCACCTGCTTTGTTACATTCTGACTTTCCTCCTGCAGTTGTCTCTCCAATTTATTTCTTGTTTTTTTTCTCTTTTTTTTGTATGTAACTTGAAGTAATTGCCAGTTTTTGTCAGCATCACATAACAGCCTATGGATGCCCTATAGCTCTCTCTCTCTATCTCTCTCTATCTCTCTCTCTCTGATATGGAAGGGATGGTATTGTAGTGTCATACTGCCTCACTTCCAGACGCCAGCATTAATCAAAATGCCCCAGTTTTCACTTGAGAGACACAGAGCTACCTGCTGAAGCCACCATGTTGCAGGCGTGCCATGGCACCACTCGACCAGCTCAGACAGAAGTCATAAATAAATGATGTCTCACAGGCGGCACACCACATGTAGTTGCAAAGGTCACATGAGCGATAAATAAGTGATCAGCTCTGAAACATAGCAAAGAATTCCATATTTCCATATTTTTGTTCTCTCTGTTTCTCTTTCTTCTCTCTCACCAAAAAACACAATTGAATAGATTTGATTATCTTCTGGAGAGAAACTATTAATATGGCCTTGAGTGCTTAATTTATGAGCCCGCACGGGGGGCTTTAATCAGGGTTCGTTACTGTCTCAAATTAAACAATGAGCAGAGGCAGACCCAGTTAACCAGGCCCGTGGTTCATTTAGGCAGTAATTGCGTGGGAATTAGACAGGGTAACACAGACAGAGGAACCCTTTAACCATCGCTAAGTGGCTGTAGCAGCATTAGCACAAGTGGGAGATAGGGGGTTGAGGAGAGACAGTTGTGAAGGGGTAGTGGGAGCGTAGTGAAGGGGATGGATTGGAGAAGATGAGGAGAAAGGGGGTTCAGGTTCTGGGCTCTGTAATGCACCTTGAGATGCTCTTCAATTATTTTGGTGCCGTATCAATACTGCTGAATTGAATTGAATTGAATGGAATTGAATTGAATTGAATTGAATTGAATTGAATTGTGCTCGGAGAGTCTGAGTGAAGGTGAAAACAAAGTGTCCACTGGGATAATGCATGGAGAATGGGATAGCCCTGCTTAGGTTATGGTATGAATAAGATATGATATTGAAAAATATGAGAAAAATGCACAGAATTGGTACTCTGTATGATGGTCAATGCATAATGAAATTCAAATGGATAAGCTCACACCATTGGCCTGTTAAGATAGATGAGAATTGAGGCCAGGGTTGATTAGAGCCTACACGATTCCATTTTGTAACCCAGCCAGGCTTAATCTTATTTGTACCACATAGGAAGACAATCCAAGCTACGCAAACCACATGCTGGCTTTAAGTATTGAACAATGAACAGCGCAGATGAACCTGCAGTGCATCATCTAGCAGTGCTGAAATGTGGGTGTGTCAGAGGTTTGTGTCAGTAGTCAAAAGAGGAAGTGTTTTGAACAGGTGTAAATGACATGCATCATCACTTTGAACAAAGAGGAATCCTCACCTCATTTGCAAGCACTTCGGAGTGTGTGGCAGGGTTTTTTCTCCCTCTGTCTCTCTCTCTCTCCAAATACTCGGTTGGCCCCGTTTCACAGTCCTTCCCAGGCTGCAAACGCAGTGCCTTAGACCTCATTCATGTCAGAGCCTTCAAGCCTTCACCTAGTGATATTACAGGATAGAGTCCGGCAACATAGACTCAGTGGTTAAAAAGACCAAAAATAGTGCAGATATGAATTTCTGATTCAGAATTCAATTCAGTTTAATGCAGTGTGATTCAATGTAATGCAATTCAGTTCAATTCCATTCAGGGCTTACAATATTTTTAATTATGGAAAGTGAATAACGGTGAAACCTTAGCTAAAAAGAGGATCAAGTACAGTCTAACGAAAGAAAAAAAAAGCGAAAGAAAAATCAATGGGTAGTACATGTCAGGAAATACAAAAACAGGTGTTACTCACGGCAGTGCCCTGGAGCTCATGCAAAATGGGTCTGTGTGAGACGAACCAAGCATATGTCCCCACTGAGCTATGTTTTTGGCTTTTAATTCCTCAGGTAGGCAGTTGGCACCAGCCTTGGATTAGCTCCAGGTTTCTAAACTGCCAAGAGCATGAAACTCAAAAAGAGCACTAACCAGCCCCACCTTACCAATGCACTCTCAACCTTACATGTAAATGTCTGACTCAATGTAAACAAAGGAACATACTTCATCCATACTTAATGCTTCGACCCATATGGATTTAGACATAATCAAACGATCCCTGCAAGTACATTTCTGCCAGTGAGTGAGTGCACAGTGTGTGCATTTCTCACATGCAGCCTAAGATGATTGTGTATGATGATGTATGATGACTGTATGATGTGTATGATGAACTGTGATGCTGTGTGCAGTACTTGAAAGCCCTGTGTCGATAACTTGGTAAGATCTGCCAGTTATCCTGCCAAGACGCTTCAGATGAAAGAGAAGTCATTCAGAGTCATTAAGACCTACCCTGGAACTGGTTGTAAGTCATTCTTGGGTGGTAGAATGGTGATGTCTGCTGACACTGTATTTCATTAATATGCACAACATTAAAGATTGCCCCAGCCTAACACCCGGAACAGATATGAAAAATGTCACACAGCCACAGCCGTCTTCTTCAGACGTGTGTTCCTGTGTCATAGAAAATTGCACACTGAAGCAGATGCCCTCAGATTAACTGGAGATGAGGATAGTGGATTCTTTGCATCATAAACCTCCATCGGGAGGAAAACTCACAATGGAAACCATGTGGACGACCATTCTTATTATCAAAGGATTTCTGCTTTCCAGGCTTTGATTTGCACCCGGGAGTGTCTTGGGTTAGGGACCAAAGTCATAGCAGAAGGAAGTTGTGCCAAAACTTAAGCTCCATATTGAGCGTGCTCAGAGATACAGTTGAAGGACTTAAAGAGGGCACATTGTATTCTCCAGAGACTTCTGGAACCTTACCCTCACACGATGAATAGCACTTGCCTCTGACTGAGGGAGGTGCATAGGTCTCTTCAGCTGGGGGAATCAACTCTCAGCTGCATGGAAGCAAGAAAAATATGAAACAAACTACATTGCATGATACAGCACTTCCAATATATATTTTCCAATATATATTTTTAAAATCGCACTGCACACACCTCATAACCTATCAAAGGACCACACCTTTCGTGAAAATAGTCAGCATAACAGTTTTTTTCTCCCAGAAAAGAGAACCTACCTATTTGTAGTTAACACTGCAGTTTGTGACTGAGTGGTGTGACAGGGCTTTTCAAGGTATTTTGTACCAGTAAAGTATACAGCAGTCATACATGTCACATTTGGTCCTTAGTCTCATGGCAGATGCGATTGGCAAAACATTACTTGCATCAGTGGTCTCACCTCTTCATATGTAAGCACATCATACTGAATACACAAGTTGTTAACTAAGCTAGTGGCATAAGAGCCAATGATTTAATGTTGTTATGCTAAGATATATCATGATCCTAACTAAATATCACCTGCATAGCTTCTTAGCACTGTATAATGTTCCCACGAATGAATGAACATCTATTTATTTCATAGACTAACCATGCTACTCCGGTGGTGTGTGGGGAGAATGACCCTGCATAGCCTTCATGCTACGATTCAGACAGTATGCTTTTGACAGTGTTGTGTTCACCCTCAGATCCACTCCATTTACATCAGGTACCTTTATTGCCTTGCATCAGTAGGAGTGCAGGTTTATGGGGTGAAAAAATAAACGATAGTGCTGAATTCATATGATGTGTTCCTTTCTCTCGCCGGCCAGAGTTTGAAAATAAGTTATTGAGATGGGAATCTCATCTGGTGAGATCCTCTGCGGCACTTTGTCACTCCGTAAAGGACAAAGTGTATTTGCATATCTCCAGGGAAGTGGAAATATTCATCAGATGCTGTCAGGCCAGGTTACATGACTCAGTAAACACAACCAGAGAAATTCCTGCATATGCCATATGTGTCCGACAGAGACACAATGCTGTTGAAACTGTTGGAGTTTGTGCTGAAAGCATGAACACCTTTGGATAGGTTATATCTTTTTGAAAGATATTGAACTGTGTTTTATTTTGCAGATACATTGTACACAATCAAAATGGTTGTTCATGTAACATGCTTTTAAGGGTCGTACAGTAACACTTGTGTCTATAAATCAGCTCAAGCATCCAAGGCATGCTTAATTTACATTTTATATGTCCATAGCCATGAGGATGCATGGAATGTGCTGGAAGAGAACCTTGATTTCAGACATGGACAAAGAAGTGTTGATGTGAACTGTAATGCAATCGGTGAAATAGAACAGAATAGATAGCTGACCTGCTTGCTTGTATTCTGGCAGTGGGCCCAGAGAGGGGTGAGTAGGGGTTTAGCGGTACATGACTACCGGGCCTTCTTTTTATTATTAATTAGTGATCTTCATTGATTATTCAGAATGAAATATTGGTTGCTGAGTGCTTCCCAAAAAGAAAGTGACCAAATGGGAGCTCGTTTCAGCAGCATTGTAGTTTTGCATGAGAACAGTCATGCTCCCTGTCTTACATAGCAGCATGGTCATTAAAAAAATCTATCAATTATATGGGTGAATGTAACTTAGTCTTGTTGAGCACAGGTAAATGATTGCAAAATGCTCACGAGGAAAGGTTTGTGTTATGAATCCTATATTATTTGTGTGTGTGTGTGTGTGCGTGTGTGTGAAATGCTGTTAATGTACTCCTATTCATATGGATATCTGCATGCATCAGGCTGGAAATATTCAGAAAATATGGATGACTGCAGAATGTCCCACATCTCTCCAGTCCAGACGAGTTATTTGTATAAAATACAGCTCAGCTTTACAGAGCTTTTAATGTAGTATTTGCATTTTCGGCATCATTTTTACATTTGACAGGCAATTACTAGTCACACTACTCCTGGCACTGCGAACAGAACGGCCCTGCCAAAACCCAGGCTTTGAAGGTAGTCTTTTAAAATCCAATCTGCAGTTTGTTCGTTTATGAGGCACTTTTACCCAGGCCACTTCCTTTGTGGTCATGATGTTCCGCGTGCACGGGAAACATAGACAAACATTTTGATAAATGCTCTCCACAAAATGTTTCCGTTTAGAAGCTGCAGAAGGCTTATGAATAGTGTTTATACTACGCTCTATTTCTGTAAAACTATTGCTTCTATTGATTGTGGTTTTGTGCCTTCAGGATCCAGAAATGATACAAAAACTGCTAGTGTGTGTGGTGTGTGTGTAGTGCATACTTTTGCCTCTATAGTATCAGTCAGACTGTTATCTTAGCTAGTAGCTTCTTCTGCTTAATCCTACCTGATTCTTGTCGGCCTGACGTATACTGTAATAAAAAATTTCTATATATATAGACACAGACATACAATGTACAGCACCATGACATTTTTTCCTCTTTTGGTGGACCCTTGATTTTGCACTAGGGCTGAAACTAAGGTGTGTGGGATGAGCTGTCTAAAAGATAAGAACCATGTGGCCAATCTGTGTCTTTGGCGGTCAAAGGTTTTATAGACGAGATTTTCTGCCCACTCCCTCAGTTAAGCACTCCATCCCTGCTTTCCTCCCACTCAGGTATGTTGTCACAGAACCTATCCTCTGCATCTTTAAGCCTTACAAGTCAGACGATATTTATCTCGCTTCGGCTTCCACTTTTCATATACGGCAACAATAGCAGGCTCTTTTCATCATTTTTTTCTGTCTACATTTTATATTCAGCTGTATTAGATTAAAACAGCTACTTTGTTTCTACTTTATTTGCACTTTAAACAGTTCTGTTAAGGACATCTATTCCCAGGGCTGCCATCACTCGTCAGTTGGGGTAGCATACTGTCGGGGATGATAAAGAAATAACTCCATTCGACACAACAGGCTGCCTCTAGATAGTTCCCTTAAGGTTAGGCCAATCTTCCCCGCTTCAATTGCCCAAGCCATCACTCCCATGCCACAGTGCTGGAGTAATAAAAATCTATTTCATGACTGTTGGATCAGTCTTTGTGCAGAACTTAATGTGCACTATCAGAGCTTCCTTATCTCTAGACTCATTCCCCTTTGGCATTCTACCATTGCACGTAGACGTGTCCCATTTTAAGACAATGGTGCACTAGTGAGGACAAAGAAGATGATTGTTTTTATTGAGGCAGCTGTCTGGAGGCAGCTTGTCTAAGAGATTAAAGAAAAGCAGAAGACGAGGGGGAAGAACTCACCTGGCTTAAAGTCATCAGGGAATATCTCGACTCCCTTCTCTTCCAAATGAGTTTCATATTCAAACACAAATGGGGCGAACAGCATGTGTGACCGTGGGGCGGTCGGCAGGTGTGGGACCGGTGCTGGACACCAGAGAGAGAAAGAGAGAGAGAGAGGCTCCCCATCTTTTTCTGCATCACTTAACGATCTCGCAGAGGAAGTGGGTCGAGGCATGAATTAGGGGTGTCTGTCTCTAAATAAGGGCAGTCTCTAGAAGCAGGGTTTCTTTTTACATATATTACACACGGATCATCCAATTCTGATTTTTTTCCTCATCTGCTTCTTCTTGTCTTTAAATATGTAATATTCTCATTAAGTTGTAAATTATGAATTCAACATTAAAAATGGGCTTGATCCAGCTTCTGCTACAGTAGCATTTCACAGGGAATCTCCCTTATCTTGCTGTTTCAGTTGTAGCCTATTCGAATTTGGTGTATGCTGGATTTCGTACATACACAATTTGACCTTGTTTCTCCCAAAGCTCTCCCATGTATATTTCATTTTTGTATTGTCTTATACACAGTGAGATTTTAGGCAGTGCCGAGAATTTGAAGTCAGCTACACACAATTATGTTGCACTTTGCTTGTAGAGCTCCCCCATTCCCTCACGACAGACTGTCTGTGCTTTTTGATGTCATTTTTGGCATTCAGTTTTTTTTTTCTTTTTTGGGATGTCTATGTTAATGTTCAAGCAGTTGAATGACACAGTTGTTCATCCGGAGACGTTGTGGCATCCTCGAGGAAAACATGCATTTCCACTGAACTAAAAAATCGATGTGGGGGGTTGGGAATTGGCGAGAGACTTGGAAAAAAAAAGGTAACGTCTCCATTTAAACAAAGTGATTAAAGGATAGACAAAGTGAAGGCTGTCGAGTGTTTACAGTCCTGCTGGGTTTGTGGAGAGGAGGATCGCAGCTTCCTCTGTTTTAATAGCTGTTTATGCGTGTGCCAGTGATAGCGACACATGCACTTATAAACGAGCTAGCTGCTGTTTGCGGACCTAGCTCTTCTCTAGGTCATTTTCTCTGGCTGCGGAGAGCACCTGATTTATGCACTGCTTAGCTTGGTAACAATAAAAGCAGATTTAGTATAACATTAAATATTAATGTCGGTGTCTTTGAATATTTTAAGACCGGAGTTAGCTCTGTTGCAGTGGTTTCGTCCCCTTACACACTTGGAGATGCGCTAGTAAAGCATCAAAGAAGTATTCCGGTGAGTGTGTATGTGTACATGTGTACACAGAGAGAGAGAGAGAGAGAGAGAGAGAGAGACAGAGAGAGAAAGGATTTAATCGATGAAACATACATTAACACCTTTAAATGCCTTACTAGATGAAGTGGTCCCAATGAGAGATGTATTGAAAGTATGTGTGTGTGTGTGTGTGTGTGTGTGTGACTTTGTGTGTGTAGTGGTGGGCGTGGGAGGGCATTTGGGATCATGTGATCCTCAGACTCCTGCATATTTCAATGCTTCTTTGTCCTCAATGTTCATTTGGCCGTTTCATTTGGTGCTTACTGCAGCCATGCCAGGGGTAAATGCCATCTTGCTATATTGGTTTTGATGGGGCGTGCCCCATTTACAGGGGCATGCTGTATACACACACACCATGCCTGTTTCATATCAGTCTATTGTCTGAGCTAGTAGCTTCTCCTGCTAAATAATTTTATATCAGTCTCAATTTTAGTGTTTAATTTTAGCTTTCCATCTAAACACACTGCAGTGCCTTTCAATTTGGTTTCTAGACGCCTTAAGGGTCAATCTATGCCTCTGTGTGACTCTTCTCTCTGAACAAGTTAAAACATGCAGGAGGCTCATTTCTCCATCAAGAACTGAAGTACATTATGCTGTTTTAATCATCTCTAATATCAAGGTAGTTATAACGTTGCATTACAATGATAATATTTAATTGAATAAGTTACTCCTGGCTCAGAGGGTGAAAATGATGGCTCCCTACCCCCTCCTTTAACCATTTTGCCTTATTACATTGATGAATATCCCAAGTGTAATGACATCCATGTATAATTAATATTATATATCAATATTATTTAGTCAGGAGCAGATGAGATATGTTGAGTTATCTGGACACACTATCTCACATGATTCACGCATATAATTTTTTCCTTGGAAGCATTAATATTTTAAAGATTTCCACACATGGGGACTCAGGCAGATGATGGCATAGCATTTGTCATCTGCTTGGGTTCACATGGAATCACTCGTTTCCTGTCTCCATCATTTTCTTTGGCACAGGCAAGTATGGAACGTGATCATTTAGCAGATATCTCACTGGCGCTATTCCCCTCAATATTTGCAATTAAACTCTGTCTAAACACAAATCCAAACAGATGTGACTGGTAGCTTTGTAGCTTTGTTTGTGCTTTTGCTCAGTGGTTAGGTGTGGGTGTGAAGTTTGGAACAACCTCATGCTGTTCTACAGTGTGGGGATGGTCAGTCTAATGTCTCTGGTGAGTTCACTGTGAGTTCAGAAAGGAGGAGCAGATGTGGTCACTTGATGCAGCTCCATGTGTTCAATAAAATATATTGCACAAATATACTGTATAAAATTACCTTCAGCCATTTCCACCTGAACAAATGCAAATATATCAAATAATGAGACAGAATGTTGATGATATTGTTCCTTTCTTATCCAGGATAAAGAAAACTTGGAAAACACGTTGTTAAAAAGTGCAAAAGTTCAGAGTAGCTTAGCTGTTGTTTGTTGGGATTTGCTGATTTGTTTGCCACCACAGACCTTAAAACTTTGCAAACTTCAGCTTTAATATGAAGGAAAAAATGCCTGGAGACAAAAGTTTGCTGTAGTTCACAAAATGACACCTGGTGTTATTTTTGATGCCACCAAAGCTTCTGTTATGCAAAGCATGCCGCTTAGCTCACCTTCCACACAATAGAGACAGAAGTGAAGTTTGTCACTTAGCAGTCAGTTGGATTTAGTCTGTGCTGAATGATGGGCGGTTTCTTTAGAACAAGTGCATACACTGCAAGTTGTCAGCTAAGTCTTCACAAAATGTGTGTGTTTTTTTAATTTGCATTAAAAAGGTGTTTTTGTTAACATTTGTATTAAGCTATTGGCTGTATTACAAAAGAGACATAAAAAGTACAAAGAGAGCAAAACAGAGTTCACTTAAACACACTTAGAAATATTGGAATATTTCAGGTCCTGAAGTGGGGATTCAGTGGAAGCAGAACTTTATGAGCCCGAGAAGACTTGAACGCATTGTTGAATTTTAAGTGAGCTTGACTGATGCAACTTCAGGGTGTCAGACAAGCATAGGTGGACAAAGGAGAACCTTCTAACAGTGCTGAGAAAGAGCAAGACTGGATCTATATGTTTATCCTTCTCTGACGTCTATGCAGTACTTTTTGGGTTATTTTGCACAGACAGACAAACCAACGCCCTTGGCAATGGTAATAAAGCTTAACTCCTATATAAATATACAGTATATATGGGTTACATTTATATGTAATATATAAGTTTACAATAACAGGCTTTTTTTCTAATGTATACTGGACATACTTGTATTTGCTCACAATAACAGTCCTTTTTTGAGAACCAGACCTTATATGAGTGTGTTTCAGCAACCTGTGAGTTCAGTTGAAGTGACAGATGCCATCTACCGATTAGATAAATCATGATAGTTCATGTGTCAAGCACTGAGGAGAATGCACTGAGATTTTTGTTGCTATTCCAACTATTTTTCTCATAACTGCAGCCGTGAATATGTAGCCATTCCTGGGCCAGACGTAATGTAATTTTCTCTGCTGAACTGAGAGGCTGTTTTGAAGGGGATGTCTTCATAAACACAGAGGCAGATAATGACGGGGCCCTGTGGACCGACTGAGCACAGCCTGGATGGAGGGAGCAGGGGAGCATCAGCACTCTAGCCTGGGGGGACACCATTTCCCTTGATTGGCGCAAATGGGTCTAGATCTGGTCGAAATCAACAATAGCCTGAACTGATTGAGGATGATGGAGCACTTAGGTGCAACAGGCCAACTAATGATAAATACCTGGATTCAGTCTGAGCAGGGGTAGAAGGGGGAGTAGGGGAGTTGATTATGGCATATTACTCAGAATGCCATAGAGGTCAATCTGCTTTTAGCTTTGTAGAGAATTTCATTTGAATCTTTTTCACTGAGCATTAGCAGTAGCATCTACTGAGTTAACCATCTGGTAGTGACAACATGTCAAAAACTGTCTTCCTTTTTTAGCTGTGCAAAAGATTCACATGGATATGTTCACACAAAGTCTTTTTTTGTGCAAAATAGATGTTCTTCAAACTACGTCTCTTGTCTCAGATGCACTTCCCGCAGTTCATTCACATAATGACATTATCTATCTGTGTAAAACCAGATAATTCAACTCAGTCTGGTAGCAATGTTTGGCTTCACTGGAGCATTTGAGAGTGGTGTGTGATTCTCTTCTTTCTAATCTGTTGGCGCTCCATTAATATTTGTTTTCCACCTCCTGCTGCTTACACAGCTCTTTGAATAGCGTGCTTAATATCAGGTGTGCAACTCACCAGAACTGAAGACAGGAGGATAGGAGGAATGTAAACAGTGGGATCGGTTTCATTTTCTCTGGGCTTCTGTCTGGATTGTACATTATCAAATCCTGTGTGAGAAATGGATCCATTTCAGTGTGTATGTGTGTGTTTGTGCGTGTGTAGGTATGTGTGAGTGTGTGTGTAGGGGTTCGTGTGTCTACGTCTGTGTGTGTGTGTCAGACCTTATGTGTATTTATGAGAGAGAAAGAGAAAGAGAAAGAGAGAGAGAGAGAAAAAAAGTGTTGGAAAGAGAGATCATCCAAAGTGATGGGTGTCTCCCGTCACCCCCACCTGTAGTGCCAATGCCTGCATCTCTGCAGTGCTGCGGTCAGACCAGGCGGTCACTCATCCTCACTCACCATGTAATGAGCCATTGACTGAGCCGCTCTCCCAGAACCCACTCCCGCTGGGAAAGAGCCTTTGTTTAATATGACTAATTGTGGGAGTGGATTAGTCAGATAATGGGAATTTGGATAGGTGCTTATGTGGTGGTGGTGGTGGTGATGGTTGTTAAGGGGGACACTGAAATTTCACTCTAATACTCCAGTATACTGTGGAGAGCACATTATTTCAGCGTTGTTAAATACTGTTTCCTTGCAATACTGAATACAGAATAGACCCAGAAAAATAGCATAGGCAGACAGAGCAGTTGGGGAGAGCCGTTTGGGTTGAGTTGTGTGTGAATGTGACGTCTGTCGGCCCCTGTGCCTGTCACGCTCGCTGCTTTGTGTCACGCCGGTGTTGTCGAGCAGATGCATTCTGCCTGCAGCGCAGATGTCTGCTGCGGTGACTGAGTCTTGAGGTCAGATTGTGCCGGTAACACTGGCGATATTTCAGCACGTAGAAAGTGACAGCGCTCGATAGCAGAAAATGAAGGGAAGGAGGTGGAGGTGTGTGTGTGTGTGTGTGTGTGTGTGTTTGCGTGCGGAGGGGGGCGGGGGGACAGTGCCAGTGCCAGATGCCTGTGCTGGAAAATTCTGAGTGTGGGCATGGAGGCCTATGTTTCCTCCCATGTGAAGGTCAGGGATCTCTGCTCTCTTGTTGGGTGTGTGTGTGTGTGTGTGTCGGGGGGGTTGTCTAGGGAAGGGGCAAAGGCTGGGGGCAGTGGAGGTAGGAGAGTGTGGTAGAGGGCTACCCCATTGGGACTGGCAGGAGGCTGATAACATCTGCTTTTATCACCAGTTGCATGGTTGACTGCAGCTCATTGTGCGAGGGACAGCCAGCCCATCCATCTCCATTCTCCTCAATAGTGGAGGATATGGATCACAGACAAGACCGCTGAGGTGAAATGTCATGGTGATCCCACTTAAGTGTTGTTTTCTTGGGCCTTCAGTTTCTTACCAAGAGAATAAATTCAGCAGTATTTATTGTACTACTACTGTGCAACTCTATTCAAATAACACTGATGTCATTAATGCACAGACAAATCATGTAATTTACCACTACAGCAAAATTATTTTTATAATTATTAGACTTATTTTCTGTCATTCCTGTTTTATTTTACTCCATTTTACTCTCAAAATTCAAAGGCAATCAGATCTACATTGTAGGTCAGAAGACTGGCTTGGTTGACACAAGTTTTACAATCAAGTCCTACACTCTAATGGTTAGTAATTTTCTTGAAGGAAAAACAACTGTCAGTACTTTGGACCAAGATGTACTTACAAAAGAGAGAGCATAGTGCAAATTACATTTTGATGAATCTAACACAACCTGTAATAGCAATAAACATTTTCAGTCAATAAATAGGATTGTCCGTTATCTGAGTCTGGTATAAATGAAAGCTGTGGTGACACACAGTGACATAGATCTGCTGACAAGAAAAAAAAGATGGCTGTAATGTTGATATAAATATAGATCGTTCATTTCTGCCTCTATTTTCTTCGTTTCTGTAGTTCCAGCAGATTGATACCCTGACCAGAGAAATAGTTTTTCTTTATTACGCCTGTTGATGGTTGTCTGGAAAAGTGGTGTTATCTTTATTGTGTGAATAGAATGGCTCAGCTACTGGAGTATGTGCCCTTTCTTCTGATGATTTACACCAAAACAAAACCACTTTTAGCACCTACTGATTTTGATTACTGCTTGTATTTAGAACTTGCTATGGTGCCTATTTTTCTTTGTGTTTGTGTTTTCTTTGTGTGTGTGTGCGTGTGCGTGTGTGTGTGTATGTGTATGTATGAAAGTGTTGCATATGCATTCAAGTGAGATTTGGTGTTACTATAGAAGGTAGTGTTTAGATGCCGTAACGGTTAAATATGGATCATATGTCATTTTCAATTTTTTAGGTCATTACTTGGATACAGTTTATTGCACTTACTAACTAGGGACTAAAGATAGCTAGTATTGCACAATTTACTTCTTTTGCCAAAAATGCACATTGCTTTGTGTACTGTCTATATTACAGTTGATAGCACTGGCTCCCTCTGTTATGTACTACTTGATCAAAATGCAGGGCAACCATAGATAGGAGTAAGTTTACTTTTCCACAAGAATACACATCACTTTGAACACCACGTCTGTTGCATTGGATAGTGCTGATTCTCTAAATGTCATGTGCATGTTTCTGTCTACTGCTAATGAGCTGTTGTATAGGTGACTCTAGTGGGGACAGAAAGAAGGGACAATGTGGAGGTGAGATCTTGACCCAGGTGACACAGTGCAGGCTAAGCATTAACAACATGTGTGAATATCCACTTCATGGAGCCCAATATGGAGGGACATTAATGGAACATGCTATCAATGAATTATGCATGGATGTTATTTATTGTAAACACTTAGATGAGCCACTGTAGTGAAAAAATAACATATTGTGGACACTTACCATAAACATTGTGTTACATTAAAAAAAAAAAAAAACAGAGTTGTTATGTCTGCTGCCTCAAGGTTGGACTCAACCTTGAATTTTGACATGTTGATGATGGCTAGCCAGCACTCGAAAGCAATTTCATCCACCGCTGAGATCATTCCCATGCAGGATATCACATCTATTAATGGTGCCTTGGTACATGCATCAAAGAACCACGGCATAAATCAAACAAAAAAACCTGAAGTTTTAATAGGAAACAGAGGGGCACAATAAATAACACAAGTCAAGCGTTTACAGTTACTAATGACCTTTAGATTAGCTATTATGAGGAGCGAAAGTGTTGGGTGTCACTTAATTATCATCCACATTGGGCATTGTAAAATGCATTGGAGGGTAGTGATGGGGATGGGGTGTTGGGGGGGGGGGGGGGGGGGGATGGGTCACAATAGTATGAGAAGTTATGAGCTGTATCTGTCAGAGAAGGCCAGGCCTAAAATATGTGTGTCTGTGCGCTGCAAATGATAAATGTTTTTGCACCAGGGAGAGGACTGAGTGGAGAGGAATCAAGGTTATTCTAAGATCCATCCATTTTACATGTCTAATCTTTTAATCAGAATTTTAAGGTAGGTGTGAAATTGATTTACTATCACGTTCTTTTTTGGAATAATAATAGGTTTAATATTGGAACCTCTCTATCTGGTTTCCTCATTTGGAAACAGATGGTCGTGGAATGTGAGGACTTTCATTTTCTGCAACTGGTGTTGCATTTAATTTCCTGAGATGAACTACAGAAATGTCCATAAGGTGGGTTTTAGAAGCCTAATACTAGAACACTGCACTTTGGTGTTGCTTCTTGATTCTTTTCTATCAATCAAATTTAGAACTTAGAATGTGTATATGCACTCTGGTGTCTAGCGACCAGCAGCTCCTGTCTCACTGTCAGAAATTCTATATGTGATCTCTGTCCTCGCTATATCAACAACACCTTGCAGTGTCTGAGTACATATGGGATGGTGGGACTGTTTGAGTCCCTGAGGTGGTGGTGGTAGGGGCTTTCCCGCCTGGCACAGAACAGGTTTCTCCTAGGGCAGTTTATTTTCCCCTCCGACGCCCCCGTCATTTCCTAGCCCCCCCCTTTGGACTGCCTGAATAGAGTAATGAGATTGGTGTCAGGAAGACATTTCCAGAGAGTGATGCGGTTATGCCTTTATTTACCCCAATGCCTGGCCAGCCTGCGGCCTCCTGGGAGGTGAGTAGGGAGGGATGGCGTGACTCAATATGGTGAGAAGTCTTCTAGCACCTAGGAAGGCCACATTCACCTGAGTCACCCCAGCTGATTTATTTACACTGTGTATTTATCTGTTCTGTAGTACTAAAGCTCTATTTCTCCATGTCGAAGCTAAATAAAGTTAATATTTCAGCGGTCTGTTTTCGGCAAATCTTCAGACTCAGAGGGGGGTACAAAAACATGTTAATAGGGATTCCTGAAAGATACAAGCTACCTGGAAAATTCTGACAGGTTTTAAAGAATGCAAATACTGCTGGAGCCTGAGGATATGGCAGGCATCACCTCTTCATCATCTGAATCATTAGACAGACCTTCCTTTTGAAACCATTGAAGAAAAAAACATTGCATGAAAAATACTGTTGATGAGTACAAAGGAACTTGAGGAATAGGAAGTTGAAATAGGCCCCATGCTGACAGGTTTTAGCTCTGGTAACAGGAAATATGTCATGAATATTAAATAGATAGTTAAAAGATGTTGTATCTATGTGAAATTAGGAGGAAGAATGTTTCAGTTTCACTACTTGTAGTCCCCACCATAACCATGTCTTTGAGCCTCTGAACACAAGCAGATTCTTTGAAAAGTACCAGCTTTCAACATTTTGAATTTTGTTAAACTTTTGTTATGAGTATAACATGTCAAAATGTAAGACATTTCAAATTCTATAAAATTCTAACAAGAGGGTCAGGATTAGGAGGAGGCTTCTAATTTTCTAAAATCATGCCAAACCCATTTAATGTAGTTCTGGTCAAGACCAGACTAAGTACCATAAAAATGCAAATCTTTACAGCCTGTTTAATTCAAAGCCCCTCCACAGTGCTCTTAAATCCTGTTTCAGCTAAACCCATCTGGATCTCACCGCTCCATTTGACACCTTGTTGCCCAAGAATAACGTTTAAGTTTAAGGGTGACAGGCCTCCACTGACGGTTTTTGGTTTCCCAGGGATCACAACGGGTAAATCTCCCTGATTTATACTGATCCTCTCTCTGTTCTACAGAATTTTCACTAGTCAAATTGCAACACCCTCTATGTAGGGATGGGGACTATGCCATATCTGTTTCATGTCTCATTGGATTGAATTAATCTAATTTTCCCCCCTTGCACAGTTTAAATCATAAGGATGGTAGGACAAACTGAATAAAAGAAATGTACTAAAGATAACGCTGAAATATGTACAAAATAGTGACTTCAGCTTCTCACTGGCAGTGTTGGGCCATTTTGGTCAGAACCATTACACTCACCATTACAAGTCACTTTCATGCATTGCAGAGGGTTCATTAGGCTAATGTTTTGAATATTTTATGCTATTAAATCATCTGGCATACAGAATGAATGACAGGCTGATATTAGCCTTGTAATAAACCAACCACTTGTTCTACCCTTTAGAAGATCAAACAGAGGGTCTGGCCATTTTGTAGTGACAAACTATTGCTTGCTAGAGGTGTTTAGGTTTAAAAAGATTGGATCAGACCTTGGCTGATAGCCTGCCTTGACTGATAGCATTCTAGCTCTGCATACACAATACCTCCCTCTGTTCGCTGATTGGATGCGGTGAAAATACCATTGGAGACAACAAGCTCAATGGGATTAAATCCAGACTAGCACTGTAGAGAGAAGATAATTGAGTGGAAGTGCGCAGGAAGGCGTGGCCAGGCTAGGCTGATATTAATTTTGTTTTGTTTTAATTCAGGTGGCTATGTTCACTATTCTCTTAGTGAATATCAGAATTACCTCAGTAGTGTTGCCCTGACATATGGATGGATAGATGGATACGAGCTCTGAACTCTTGACCCTGTGCTGAAAGAAGCTTCACTTAGTTAGCACACAGACGGCATCAAACGAGAAAAAAAACTAGGTGGTGGGGATAGAGAGAAAAAGGTGAGATGGTATGATGAAAGTGGCTCTGCTGAACAAACAATGCAAGGTATAAAGTATGTTTACAAAGACAGATCTTTGAGACAGCTAGTGCTGTGTCTGAGTGGCATTAAAAGCGAACTCTTGACCTTGTGCAATGGAGTCTTTTCTTTTAGTTCTTATAGCTTGGGATCCACTGGTTGCTGTATATCTGCAGCAAAGGGACAGATGGAGAGAAAATGCATCATGCTAAGAAATTTACAGAGAAGCGTGTGCTTTAAAAGTTGTAGTGAACTTTGTCAAAAAACACGACTTGCAGTGTTGGTGTGCTGATCATGTCAAAGGATATTAATAAGGGACAGTATACAAAGTGATTTTTTGTAAAAAAAAAAAAAAAAAGGCTTTCAATTTTAATGGTGGAGTAAGGATGGACTTAGATGTTATTATTCATGAACTTGAATGGACTTGCATGTCAGGTCATTTTTAAGTTAGATTTAATTAATGTACCAGTTTCCTGTCTGAATATGAATCGAGGTAACTTCTGCATCTATAGATAATTTTTAAAGAGTTTCCACAGAGTTTCTGTTGTTCCATTCCATACAGACCCTTTATTATAGTTCGTATGACTGTTTGATTTGATATCCCCACAGCAAAAGTAGTTTGGGAACGAAATATAACCGTAAAACAGCCTAACAAACCAGTATAGACGGCCTTCTCTGTTCCATTGCAACTCTCTGACTGTGTTAGGAAAACTTATGTGGTCAGTCAGATGTGTGGTCTGTTGCTCAGTTAATCACTGGTTAATCACTGGTAACTTCTGCATCATCCATAGTCTATACTGTGACTGTATAGTGACTGTCTACAAGGTCAGTTGCTCTGGCTAGTGCTGGTTGTTTATGGGCCACCAGCCTCTCCTGGAGCGCACAGCCTGGACGCTGGCCCCAGGCCCAAGGCTATGAGGGTTATGGGTCTGTGATGACAGGACTTCTCTCTTTTTCCCCTTTCTCTGGTGGTTGCGCAGCACTCCATTTTCACCCAGATTGGCTGGCATGGCCCACAGAGGAGGATGAGTCACTCAGAGGCCCGGTAATGGAGCTAATGTTATAACGTGTGTGGACAGCTCCAGAGGCCAGGGCAAGAGCATGGCTGCACCCTATTCAAACTTTATGATGCCAGAGACTGCTGTCTCCCTACCCGGTGTATAAATTATGTGTCGCTCGACGGTGCACTTATTTTAACCCTGATTTCCTCTGCATTATTAATGATCAACAGGGTCAGAATTTGCTTTTAGTGTTCCCCTGTGAAGGCCTCGGGAGCCTTGCGCTGCACACGCACTCATAATATCATCGCTCGCACAGAATAGACTCAGCTGTTGCTAAACAACTTTCAAGCAAGTAATGCATTTGTGAGTGACTGTGTGTGCGTTGCATTTGTGAGTGACCGTGTGTGTGTGTGTGTGTGTGTGTGTGTGTTTGAATGTGAGAGAGTGTTTGTGCATATGTGCATCTTTGTGTGAGAGTGTGTGCAGTAGAGAAAATAGCCTATGCGTTCACACAGGCGTTCTTGCTCTCCCTTGGTGCTCTTTTGAAAATGGCTTGTGAAGGAAGCTGATGATGTGTTTACTGCACTGCAAAAAAAAAAAAAAAAACCTCTTTTCAACTTGTATCCAACCATAAATCTTGCTATGAGAGTAATTTAGCATTTTTCTCCCCTTTCTCTGTGAGTCAATTACATTCTTTTTAACAAAATCATACTTCTTTCAAAAATTCTTTCTAGCGAGTGGAATTGTCTTCAAGGTCGTACATTGTCAAATACATCATTCATCACTTATTTTCCCTCCTGTTTGCTTTTAGTCTTTCAATTTCCCTCTACAGAGTAAAATAGTCAAGCTCTCAGCTAAGACATCAACTTGGCAAAGCTTTACAAGTAGGTGACAGGTTCCCCACTCTGGAGACCAACTAACCAGTTAATTTTGAACAGAATTAGTTTCTCCTCTGAAGAAGCATTTTAAAGTGTGCCACGTAAACAATTTATGATCAACTGTGTGCCACGGCTTAAAGGAGTTGCCTGGTTCAGACAGCTGTGTATAATTGGCCTTGAGTTGCATCATTGGAGTAATATGCGGAGAAAATTACTGTGATTTTCAATAGGCCGTTATTCATTTGCTTGTTTTCTGTCCAGTGAAATCACCATGGAGGCCAAAGCAGTTTAAAGCAAAGTGTATGAGTGTGTAGTATATAGACAGAGGATGTGTAACACCTTACAATACAGAATGCCATTTCAGTCACCTTAATGATTAGCCATTAAGTCCTATTATTGTCCTGACCTGATTTGATCCATTCTCGTTTCAGAACATGATAGGAACGTAAAGTAAGGTGAGGTAAGATAAATTTAAAGATTAGGATTATACATTTTATAGCAAATCTGACTTTACCTTAACTACGTTAGTGCATGGAGAGCGTTGCTGACTTCCTGAAGTGCTGAACTGACCACAGACAGATTGATTCCTGCTATCTTGAGTTCCGTTTGAGCTATCTTCCCTTTCGCAGAGAAGCATTGCCTCAAACAGATGACCTGAAGTGAGAGCATTGAATTTTCTTTGTTGTTGTTGCAATTGGACACATGTAATAACTGGTAGATGAATCTAAGATCTGTAATTACATTAATCTGATTTTGGCTAGTAACTTAATGTTGTCATTATGCCCACTTCACACTCTGGGTATCTCCAAACCATTATGCGGTTTGTTGCCTTACAATGACTTTCTCACTCGTTGATACAATACCAAAGCACCAATAGCCTTAAAAGGAATCCGCTGTGTACTCACACATGCATAGCAAATGCCTAAGATGTTTAATTTTTAACTCAGATTCAAAATAATTGAGAAATGTGCATAGACTCAGTTTATTGTTTTAAACAGCATTTTATATATATAAAAAAAAAGACAAATAGATGGCCAGTTGCTAAAAGATGGAATGTTCTGAAGTAAACAGTTTTTTTCTGACATGTTTCTCCTCATGTCAGCTTTTAGGTCTTTTTTCATCATCTCATGGTGGTCTCTGATGCTTTATTAATGACAGTATCCATTATGTATAGTGATCTGATTGAGAGTGAGTCTACTCTGTTTCGGCCTCTTGGTGAACCTCCTTTTTACATCTGGAGCACACGCTGTTCAGAACCAGCTCTCGTGCTCCAGCCTGAGAATAGCTCTCTCAAACAAAAAATTGAAGTCTATAGGAATCGAATATAAAGCATTGCTACTTTTACATGTGTGCACATGCACAAAATCTTCACTTCAAACCAGGTCTGTATCACACAAAAACTTGATGCATAGCTTATTATTGATGGAGAACAAGAGAGGAGGTTTTTGGTGCACTAGACTGGTGGCATTGTAGGTGACTCTAGCAGGTCAGACAACAGTGATTCCCTCCCCGCTGCCTTCTGTCTACACTGACACACTCATGCACGAAAGCACAAAGACTGTGTACGAGAATAGTCTGTTCCCCCTCCGGTGAACTCTGAGTGATGGTCCCCATGATATTCAGTGTACGAGTGCATACATACACACACACACACACACACACACACACACACACACACACACACACACACACAATCAACCCTCACACTCTACAGAGTCCATCCAAATCCCTCACTCCTTTTCTGGCTACTGACAGGCACCTGTCAACACTATCTCAGTTCAGTTCTGGCATTTATTAACCTGGGTCTGATGGGAAATAATGATAGATCTCATTTGACTGTTTGAGAAGTTGGTTTTACTGGAGTTTTTTTTATTTTTTTGTTTCCTTTTTTTCATCTTGTGCCATTTTGTTTCATTTCGTCATTTATAAATACTGCCAGTCTTCCTTGTGATTGCCATGTTGCTGCTGGGAGGCTTCAGGCAAATCATCTTTTAAACATCACAGGCATCAGACCAGCCGTTTAAAATAGACAAGACAATGTTTTATTCACCCCCTTGAAAGGTTGGCCTTCTCTTTTCAAAGGATTCATGTGTGGTATCCTCAACATACATTGGGACAAGAGAGCAAAACTAAGTAACCTCTGGAATTTTTTTTGTATATTCTGACAGAAAACACGTTTGTTAAACATCTCCAGTTTAAACCCAGATCAGTAGCACCATACATCTCTCCCAACTTAAAAAAAAGAATTGCAGTGCCAGCCAAACTACAGTGACATTGCACACAAAAATAAAAAGACATGGAAACGCTGAAAAAAAAACATAGTGGAGTGTGTCTGCCCTTGTTCTTCCCTCCTTTGTGGTGGGTGACCAGCAATAGTGTTTAATTGGGCCAGGGCAGCTATGTCTAGAGTCACCTTTTTTTGATGTCCATTTTCCAAATCGCCCTGACTCCAAACAGGCTCTGAAGCTTTTAAGCTCCCCCCACTCCCCCTGCCCCTCTCTCTTAAGCTCCCTGAGGTGGATAGCTGTTTCTCATGTCTCCAGTGCTCTTGTGAAAGTCAGCGGAATAGCAGGCTTTGGCCCACAAACAATATGTGTATTTGTTCCTTTACAAAGAATTTCTCATTACTGTGAAAAAATACATGTTATGATTGCTGAACCACATACAGCCCCTTCATGAACTTTACAAAAGAATGTACCATACGCTCATTTTTTCTACTGATTGCTTCTTTGAAAGAAATTGCTCTGCCTTTGCGACTTTGAATCATATTTAACATGTCTTCTCTGCACTGTACCAAAGCTGCTATTTTCCTCCCTCCTGAGTCTCTCTCTTGCTCGCCTTAGTAATACCAAAGTACAAATACCAAAAAACTTTTTTCGGTCTGTGGAAAAAACTGTTTAAGACAGATTTTAGACACAAACAGTGTCACCTACTGTTCCATGGAAGGTCAGTTTGAGCAAAAGAATGCTGCTTTATCCACAGAAACACATTTTAATTAACTATATTTTTTGTTGTTTTTGTCATGCCATGGCTATGACAGATGGTGTGCAAGGGTGAATCTCCAATTTTGCAAAATTAAAAAAAAAAAAGGGTTGTTATTTGTCAAGCTGCAGACACCGGGACCTTTCCTGTTTTAACACAGAAAGTTGTTCTGAAAAATAAATATGGACTTGGGCTTACATATTAGCTAATAAGTACTTAATAATGAATAGGGAAATTAAACCGCGCTGACACTGGCAAAACACTCTCCTCCTTTAAAGCCCACTTTTCTAAAGACGCTCTCTTATCATACTCTAAAACTCATGCATTTTAATCACTTATCGGCCCTCACACCTAATCAGGCAAATGTGTAATTTCGTTGACACATTAGCCAATTTTTGCAAATGGTGTGCTGCATATATGTAAACTGAAATCTCTCTCTCTCTCTCTCCTGTCTCTTTTCTGTCCATCTGTCTCTCTCCCTCTCACATGCACTGTCTTTCTCTCTCTCTCTCTTTCATGTACACATGCACTCTCTCTCATGCATGTATGTACTCTATATCTCTCTCTCTGTCTCTCTCTCTCCCTCTCTCTATTCCTCTGCCTTTCATTGTCTATGTCTGTCTTCTTTTCTGTCCATCTGTCTCTCTCTCAACTCTTTCTGTAGATGCACTATTTGGTTATATATACAGCATAGATACGATGATGAGGATGGTTTTGGGAATATTAAAAGACTTCACCTCTGCCAGCTAATGGAATATTTGACTTTTACATGATGGCATTGACTGGAAGCATAGCTGCAATTAGAATCTCTTTGTAATTACACCGTATCGATCACCCTCACCCGGCCGCTGACACACACACTCACTATGGTCCTCCCACAGCCTCTCTATGTGCCTGACGGAGATGCCGCTGCCCTGGGTGACTCCACCAGTCCATTAGCTAATGCCCAGGTCTCTGGGTGGGGTGCAGAGGGCTTGCTCCCCTACAGGGTGGGATGAGAGGCCGGGGCTGTGGCGCCTGGAGGGGTGGAGTGGTGGTGGGGTGGTGTAGGGGAGGCAGGGGGCGGGGGTGGCGGGCCGGGTTGGAGGGGTGGCAGGGCCCCTAAAGCCAAGGCTGAGCAGGAGCTTTGTCAGCAGGGCTGTCTGAGGGCAGAGCTGGAAACTCAGTGGGTCCAAGAGGAAGATCAATATGCTAAAGACAGATAATACACACACACACACACACACACACACACACACACACACACACTCACACACACACGGCACAGACACACAAACACATGTGCAAGTGCTCTGTAATATTTATTAAAAAGAATAATTTCTTTTGCATTTCACTCCGCTAACTGCCTGAATGTCCAACAATTTATTTACATTTGTCCTTGTTTACATGGGCTGCCTTTTACAACTTTTATGAGTAATTTTTCTGAAAAAAAAAAGGAAAAAAAAACATCATCATAGCCAGCACAGGCTCCACAGGCCAAATGGTCCTCTGGGGAGTGGGCATTACTGGGTAGAATACCTCTCTGTGCTGTTTTTTTGCTCCCTGCCGTGTGCCTTTGAGTCTCTGTTTGACTTCTCCGTTGCCTTCGCTAACGGCGGCGAAAAAGGGAAGAGCACACTCCAGATACTCGTCTGAATCGCAGCCAACTGAACATTCATCCTCGGTTTAGTGCAATCCCAGCTCACCCCATTACAGGTCTTTATACACAACATCTGCTCATTTTCGCATTACAGGAAACTACTCTCTCTCTCTTCTCTCTCACTCTCTCACTCTCTCTCTCTCTCTGTCTCTCTCTCTCAAGCAGGAACCAGCAGCGGCCCCACTGACAGCAGTGGTAGCAGCAGCAGCAGCCCTGGTTGGTTCGTGAGCAGCGGGGCTTTATGGTGACGATATTGTGTGTGGGGTCTATTTGCATGAAGGATGTTGATGTGGGTGAGCCCAATGAGGCTGAGGATGATGCATATCAAATCAGACTTGCTGAGTGGAGAGCAGAGTTGGGGGGGTGGGGGTGGGAGGAGGTGGAAGTGGGGCTTTGTAGGCTCTGCACATGTGAGAGTAAATGGGATTGTGTAGAGAGGAGAATAAGGAGAGGTTGAAACCCTGTCCACACATAGCCAGCTATTTCTAAAACCCTTTTTAAAGGGTTTTGGCCTTTTGTCCACACATTTTCAGTCACTGATAATGGTGATTTTTTAAAATGGCGGCCCAAAGGCGGAGATGTTTTAAACTTCGCTGACTACATGTGGGCAGGAGTTTTTGCATTGTGACATGAGTTTTCAGATCTCTGGTTGGTTATATGTGTGATTGGCAAGCTCTTGACAACCTTCCCTGGCTTTTTTGGGGCATCCGTATGAACAGAATTATTGTAAAAATGGAGGCGGAAAAGTATTCCCGTAATACCCGGCTACCATCATATGATGTTTTTATGAGCTGGGATGCTGAAGAGTGAGAGAGATAGAGAGAGAGAGCAAAGGAGAGACAGAAAGAAAGAGATAGCCAGTGAACAGAAAGAGGAGCAGTTTTCCACTGACACATGTGCTCCGGTGTGCTCTGCCAGACTGTGCCCCCTAACCAGTGCCTGAGGCAGCAGGATGGGCATTTGGGGGAGGCCAGAGGTGCTCCTCCACAGAACACCCCACCTCGCCTAAGCTCTCCTCCCGTAGGTCCCCCCACAACAACCACCCTGTTCGCGGGAGCTCTGTGCCCTGGGAGCTGGCAGATGGATGGGGATCTGTGGATCAATAAAACGCTATCAGGGAGAGCAGCCAGACAGCCGAGTCTCGTTGGGGGTGTGTACGTGTCTGTGTTATTGTGTGTGTGTGCGCGCGTGCAGGTGTGTTTGTGTTTGTGTGGTCCTTATGTGTTAAGAGGAAAGCCTACCCACTTTCTCTTTTTTCTACTTCTGTTTTCTACTCTCTCAATCTCTTTCTCTCTCTTTCTACCTTTTTCACTCACTCCATGAGTCCCTTCTCTTACACACACACCATCACCATTCTTTCATGTCCCCTACGCTTTTTCTCTTTCTCTACCTAGACTGACCCCTCTCCTCTTTCAGTTTAGGTATCGTTTTATCTCAAAAACTGAGTGGAGGTGGAGCACTCTTACTTAAATCTGTCATCCCCAGAAATCCTCCACTCGTGGTCTGCTTTTAGCAATAACTGTCTCTCTCTCTCTCTCTCTCTCTCTCTCTCTCTTTTGTCTTTTTGGTAGCATTTTAGTGTCTGCTTAGCACTAAAATCAATTAGTGTCGGCCTCTTTTTTATTTTGACCAGTGATCACCATCCATGCAGTGTGAATGGCTTTTTATTCATGACTAATAAATTAGTACCATTATATCAGTCTCGCACAGCATGGCGGAGGGTCATAAACGGAGGAGGCAGTTAGCTCATAGTTTCACTTGATTACCTTTCGCCATTACCAACCTTTATAAATCTTATGGGAGCGGGAAATCATTCACCTTTACTAACTCACTGAAAATATTGAAATGGTACTTGTGTAGGTCAATGGGCTTGAGATTCTTCTTTAGTTTTCCCTCTGGGACTGTGTTTACCAAGGCACCTCATTATGACCGACTTACCGTTCCTTTTTCAATGCAAATACGGAAATACATTTGCCTGTCACCAGTGCCTGTGCGAATAGTTTGTTGTTTCAAACATGTCTTAGTGAGGTGCTGCACATAAGCTTGTGGCCTTGTAGAGAGGGAAGATGAGCGTAGAACACATACTGTAATTTGCTGAAATCTACATGTACATACAAGCAACATTTTGAGTTTCAACCATCACTGAGTAACCAAGGACAGAAAATGTGAAAAGAACTTCTTGCAAGGAGTTGCAGAAGCAAAAGATTATAAAATATTTGAAACATAATATTATGCATTGCATTTTCTTTGGGTAGTATGTATAGGTTATTACTATAGGTTATAGGTTATTATTATCTAGTTTTCTGCATGGCACATTCAGCAGTGTAGGTCTTGTGTGCTTCATGTGTGTGATCTGTGCTTCACAACAGTTTACGCAACATTAATTTAGATTCTCGTGGTGCATGAAGTGTTGTGCTGTGTACAATGCCTTTGAACTTTCTGTATTCCTGGTAGAGTGACAAAAGCAATGGAGAATACAGACACAGGATATTAGTCGTGAATGTTCAATGAATTTACAACAGCTGTCACAGTGTCAAATGTAAGTGGCATATATATATATATAATAAATTACACTTTATCTGCACTGTATCTACAGCTCAGGTTAGGCTGATGTGTAACTGAGTAGATTTATCAAAGTATGAATCTTTACAGGTTTGTTTGGACCATTTGGCGGTAGCATACAGTGTCCCTTAAAAGTCAAGGAAATCAATCATACTGAATGTGTATGGGCTCAGGCAAACTGGCTCCCCACTTCCTTTAACATGCATTATGTGTATTGAGGCCGGTTACACAGTAGGAGCTCTATAGTATAGCGATTTCTTTTTTTATTTTGAGATTTGGTCAAACGTTATTCATGTATGTAATGTTATTTTAGAATTGCCTGTGTGATAAGTAATTTAACTCTAGCAAACTCAGTCAATTTGATGACCAATTGACCTTCACATCAGTTGCTTACTTTAGTTTTGAACCTACAGAAGAAATAAAACATTTTCCTCTGAAGAATTTTGATAGTGTAACCATCTTCTCTTCTAAACTTCATTTGTTAAGAATTTGAGTTGTGCAACCTTAGACTGCTGTGCAATATTTGAAAAAAAAAAAACACACATTCATTCAGTCAACTTCTGTAGTCTAATGTGTTTTGTATGGACAAAAACCATAGTGGCCTAATAACCATAGCATAGTGTTCTATTAAGTGTCTTTAATGCGGTTTCAACAAGGAAGAAATCTCACAGAACCTAATGGAGAGTCCATAATGAGACATGTTTTTTTTCTTATCTCCATCATTCCTGCAGATCTGTGACGAACTGGACTTTTGGGAAAAGTAGCTCCTTTTAGACCACACGCAGCACTCGATTGATATTCAAAAGCAGTGTGCCCGACAGATACAATTTGCCAGCCTTTGTCACAGCGAGCGGAGCGAGCCTGAGTGCTTGACGTGATGTCTCTGAATGTAATTACGTTCATTTGTTTCAAAGCAAATAGAATAACCTGGGAGATTAGTGGACATAAGAGGTCTGCTCTTTTTGCTCATTCGCCCATGATCCTTTCTAGGCAGCCTTTAATAGGTGACCGAAATGTCCTCACTGTGTCCGCAAACGTCAGAGCGTCAGGGACATCAACTTGATAGCAGTGAGGAAGAGAATGGACTGAAGAATTCCTTTTTACATGTTTCTGGTGTGAACTACAGGGAACCACCAATGAATGGAAGCAGAAATACAATGTCTTGCGTGTGGTTAATTCAAGTTGTCAAGCAGTGTCCTGTTGTCCTGTGGAGAATTCTCTCTCTTTGGCACCTTGAAGGATTACATGAATTTGCTTTTAAACAAATCCAGTCAGTCAGTCTCAAAGTGTTGCCCTGGGTACACAAAAAAGCGTTTAGCTGTTAGTGCCAAACGTTCTTGAACACCAAGCCATAGGACTTGACTGACATATTGGCTCAGTTAGATACAAAAAAAATGATCCACTAGTATATGCTTACACTTGAATATGGGCAGACCATATACTGACAGTAGAAATGAAGGGAAAAGAGCATGACAAGAATAGTGCCAAGAAATGATAGGTGAGGAAAAGACTCCATCACATCTTTCTTTTTGTGGATGTGTTCATGCATCAGCATCTTAAAACTAAAAATGTCCTCAGGAGTGAGAAAATGTTTAAAAATAATGGAAAAAAACTCACAGTGATAACAAATGCTTAGTCATTTCTTAACTGTGACTAAGCAAAAAAAAAAAATCAATTAGCCACATTACCTAATGATCAAAAGCGTTAATGTGGAACAAAAATACTATTTTAAGGGGCTTTGTGTATACCCCAGAGACTGCATAATTATTAGAGCTTTTAAACGGTCTTCATTATGTTCTGGCCAATTTCTCAAAGACTGTGAACCGCCAACAAAGTCTTGTACCAGGGGATTACAATAGACAGTCTGACGAAAGGCAAGCAGCTGAAAACAATGTTGGCTCCTCAGCTGGTCATCTTGAGATTGGTCAGAAACTTTTTTTGTGGTGAATGTGTGTGTGTGTGTGTGTGTGTATCTACCATTGCAAACTGCTTAGACAAAGGATTGTTGAATGATTCTTTCACTTGTTGGGCAATCAACAATTGGAGCCGCGGATGTGAACATGGCCCGGGGGGGAGGAGACAAAGGGTGTGCGTGAGTGTGTTCTGGGCAATTACCAATCCTTGCAGATTCAAGCAGCAGACTTTTTTTGTACGTTGCTCTGCGCTTCAATATGTATGTAGAAAAATGAGAGCACAGGGAAAAGAAAAATAAAAAGATGAGAAAGAGGGGGAAGATTGAAATAGAAGCAGGGGAGGGATCTACGGGGCCTGTCGGACACAGCTAAGCATTTAATCTGCAGTGTTCTGAGAGTACAAACGATCCAGTAATCGTCTTTGACCTTGACACTGACAACAAGGTCATGGGGGAGTTGTAGTATTTGCATTCTGGCAAATGATTTTCCAAAGAACAATTAGTAAACTGGATAAGCAGACATTGTCTCTGGGAATAAATTGTGTGTGTGTGTGTGTGTGTGTGTGTGTGTGTGTGTGTGTAAACATAAATATGTGTGTTCAGCCTTTTTGCCTTCACCTCATCTGGGCTGATCCTGTGCATAGTAACTGCAGTAGATCCACCTTGTGTTATGATTTGACAGAAAGTGTGAAGCAAAGTAGAACGCCAGTTGTCATCCACCTCAACATGAAACAGCTGTGCTGGTCTCAGTCGTGAGAGTGCATCTGCTTGATGACTGCTTGTTTGTAATGTACTCATCTGTTTGTAAAAGGAAGGGGGGGGGCAGGTGGGTGACAGGGGACTGAGCTTTGCCCTTGTTGCCCCCCCCCCCCAAAACACACACACACATACATTTACACAGACACACACACACAGTGCAGCAGAGCCTAGCCTAGCCCAGCCCAGCCCAGCCCAGCGCTTCCCGTTCCTCAGGCCCCATAAATCCAAGCTCAGATCCCAGCAGGCGTGGTCGCCTCCAGGCTCCGGGGTCTGGGCAAGATCAATCCAAGGTGGAGTGTCTGCAAGCCTCAGCAGCTTTTGTGCTGCTTTAAGTGCAAATAGATTAAATCAGCAGGGGGAGCAGGAGGTTCTGCATGCGGAAGAGGTGATGGCCAAGCAGGGGTGTTAGGAGCAAAGTTTCTGTGGTGGTGGGAGTGTTTGGTTGGGGGGGGGGGGGGGGGGGGGGGGGGGGCTGCACTGACCTGCATGGCAAATGAGGCCGTGTGGTGTGTAGTGTCAGGTATTTTCGTGTTTCGTATGTCATCTTTTTTCTCTGAGTAAACCCTTTTGCTTTTGCAGAGAAAAGATCTCAACAGGTCATATAATAATGTTGGGAAAATGTAGATTTACTGTTACATGTTTGGAAAAGTTTATTTCAAGGTAATATTGCTGAACAAAAACAATGGTGAAAATAAAGACAGATGTTGTCTTTTTTTTTTCATTAAGTGAGTCACCTGAAGTTCATGTTGCATGTGTAACTATAGGAACGTCTATGGTGACCAGCAATTATTTTTACACATGTACTATTAGACTACACATGGATTGGGGCGCTAACACATAGCGAACTCTCTTTTCCAGTGGCCTATGAAGTGGACGGAGGCCCTTGCTGGAGGAAGTTCTGTGGCAGGGGACGGCAGTGTGTGGTGGTCCTGCAGACGGGTCAGGCCGAGTGTGTGTGCCAGGAGAAGTGCCACCCCACGTTTGTGCCCGTGTGCGGCTCCGATGGCAGGTTCTATGAGAATCACTGCGAAGTGTACCGCGCCTCCTGCCTCCAGAAGAAAAGAATATATGTCATTCACAGCAAAGACTGTTTCTTCAAAGGTAAGGCTCTCTGTGACCTTGATATTCAGACTTTTTACTTCCATTTTCTGTTGTTCTTTATTACCGAAATGGATTATAAATGAAAAATGAACGCTTTACTGGTTCACTTAGCTTTCCAATAATAAATTGTTTGCAGGTTGATGATTGTGGGAGGTTGCTATTGAGCAGTTTTGGACATAGTCCATTACTTAGGAATGACTTAGTTGTCCATATACTTGCTAATTACAATGATCACCTAAGGAGCTGTTTGTCTATGTTAATGAGCTTAACTGAATGCTGTGCACCAACTGTATTTTAAGTGCCTTGTGTAACTTACTGATTCTAATTAGAGCGAAACACCATAAAATCCCACGATGAAAACAGGAAGCACGATAAGCAGCATGACCCCAGGTTAGCATGTGGATTAACATACTTCAGCAAACTGCTTTAAGCAGGAGGCAGTTAAAAATCCCTCATAAAAAAACAGGGATTTTCTCAGCGTGGTGGACATGAGCCGTAGAGGTACGATTAATCGTGAGTTTAAATAAAAATATTCACCTTATTAAAATTGGTCATAAACAGTGATTTATTTTCTGTTTGACTGCATTTCTGTGGCCATTTGAAATATTATGAGAACAAAGCAGTTATTTAGTGCTGGTATAAACATGCTCTAATTACACGCTACTGTGTCTCTACATGACCTCTGGATTCATATCTGCAGAATATTCTGGAATGGGGTTTGAATTCCATCTAATGCATTCTCACCCATAGATGGCTGGCCAGCACTGTTCCACTCTCTAACCCCCTTACACACCATAAATCACTAAGGGCATTAAAACCACTATCACCTCCCACCCTGATGATATTTTAAATGTCATCTTTTACAAGTAGCTCTCTGTCATATTTTGTTGACCGTATACCAGAATGACCACTGGAAAGTCATTCTATACACGAGTGAATTAGTCACGCTGAATGTGTAGTGGAGCGGCGCTAGCACTGGACATCACTCAAGGTCATTTGCACCTCGTCTCAATAAAACCACCCCATCGCCACAGAAGGTGTTCACCAGCCCAACTGTACAGTTGTGTTGGCCGGAAAGAGGAAGTTTGTTTACTAGTACAAGGATGCCATGCGCTGGCATAAGAAATGGAAATAAAAAGATTCGTTTTGGAGGGAGTGGAGAAAAAAAAAAACAACCTCTCAGTCATTTCAAATTAAAGGGAAAAAGATCCCCAGCTGACTATGCCACGCATACTTAATCCAAATTAGGCAGGTGTTCAGTCGCTACGTTACACACTATCACTGCTCCACCAGCAGGGCATTCAAACAGCCGCACACAAACGTCAGCCCTCATTCCTCCCCTCTGTGTCTCCGCTCAGGATGGGTGGGGGGGGCAGAGGGGAGAGGGGTAGAGGCAGAGCAGGTGATGAATGCATACCAGAAGCATAGAGGAATGGGCAAAAGCATGCAAGGTTGTTTGTAAAGAGATTTGAAAGATATGCTGTGTCAGAGCTTTTTTTTCCACTTTCTTTTTTTACCCTCCTTCCTGTCTGCAAATACGCCAGCTGTAAATCAGCCTGCAGATTCTCTGGAAGTACATTCTAAACGACAGACTTTCAGATTCATTTAGCATTTCGTGAAATACTTGTGTGCATGAGAACTGGTACTGTAAGGAAGTACTAGGCTGCTAGTGTGTCTTAGTGTAGCCATGACAATGGAAGGGGCAACAAAGAGAGGTTATTAGGATAACACATTTTCAGGCACACTGTTTCTGATTGCACCAGCACTTCGCTGTGACTTTAAGCAGAAGCTATTGTCTGATTGCTGACTGGGCTAGCACAATGGGGCTAACATTTAATGGTCATCAATAATGAAAATGTAACAACTCGATAGTTGTACTTTTAAAACACAAGTCTGATCTTTTTTCAACTAGATTCACAACGTTTCTCAAACACTACTTGTATCTGACATTGGTTGAATGCTGCACGTGTCAAACACCCTGCAATTAAGTCAAGTTTTAATCAAGTATTTTATTTGTGTCATTGATCTCTGGGCTGGTCCACTTGCAGCAGCAATTTTGTGCTAGCCTGGCATTACCTTTTAAGCATGATTGTTTATTCTGGCATCACCGCCGAGACTCGGAATGGCGTGCCAGGCTCCCCTTTAATAGATATAGATGGGCCAGGGTGCACATCAGAGGGGAGAGATCGGAGTGTGGAAGAAGCTAGGCTTGGGACTATCGATCTCCCCCCTTTTCTCCATTCCGCGGCCTGTCTAACTCCACAACACATGCCTGTTCTCTTTCCACCTTAAACACAGAGACACTCTTTCAACACACATCTTTTTGATGCCAATAGCGGGATGCTGCAGTCTCCACAACATTCAATAGTATTGATGAAAGCCTTTGGCTTTTGGCATGTAACCTCTGACAGACTACAGATATGATTGTGATGAGCTCCATGAAGGCCTGTGAATTTCACAGCAGCGGTCAGCCAGCCCATCGCGAAAGTGTCTCTGACTGGCCCTAGACAGATTTAAGTTTAGTGAGCCAAATTCATGCGCAAATCTCAGTTGTTGTTCTTTGTTGTTGATATGATTCGTGGTCGTTTGTTTTCTGCAACCTACTGTGACCTCTAGTGAAACAGATATTTTTCTTACAAATGCACACATATACACCTACCCACAAAGACTGTGTGTATGTGACACACACACACACACACACATACAAACGTGTACAAATACACATATTCACAGATACTCAACTGTTTACAACACACATTTCCACATACTTAATTTTCAAAGGGCTTATTATTGGCAGAAATCTCTGTGGATTCATTTAGATGAGAGCAGATAACGCTTTGACTCCCACACAGTGTCACGCAATTAAATATCCACTCCATTAAAGACTCCACAACATAACAGCTTTTTTTTCTGTTTTCAAACTCTTGCGAAAAAGACCTCTCTATCTTTCGCTGATAATTAAAGAGTTATGGCACTTTAGGTCACCCTCTTCCATGACCTCGCTTTGATTAAAACTGTGCTCACCCGAAACAATGCAGGACAAAAAAAAGAAAAAAATCAGGCAAGGCCCTCGCCGGCTGTTTGAATGGCTTTCATCTCAGCGAGAGCTAAAGTGGTGTCCAGCACACAACAAAGCGTCTGGCTGTTTTCGCTCAGTCGGCCAGCGCAGCAGGGGGTCTGCCTGTGAAGAGGCTGCGCTGACCGCTTCATCTGGCCCCTCCATGGTCTGAATCCTGTCGCCCCGCCTCTTCCACCCACCCAGCGCTGCTGCCAGAGAGTCCACTCTGAATCCGACACGCAAATTAATCGCGCCAAGGTCATGATGAGTTCAGATCTCCCCCAAGCTCCAGACACCGAAGGGTCCTCTCGCCATGACACATGGGATAATGATCAGTCTCCAGGCTCCGATGGAGATGTTCCTTGACATCCTCCCCCCCTGCTTTCACTACCCAGCACCACACACTGACTTATGGCGTTTCATTGCTCTTATCCTTTTGCTGGCATCTGACAATACCAGTGCCTGGTTATTTCATTAGACATTGGAGCCTCCCCCAGATCAAGCTGTTGCCTTGTCATGGCCTATGCCCTTGCTTCCGACATGCATCTCTTCCGCTTCCCACCCTGAGGTGTCCAAAGCGCTTAGATCGAGCTGGAAACCAGGTGTATAATGACTTGCACTTCATGAGTGTAAACATGAACTGTCTGCCAAGCCACAGGGGAGTGTATGTCTACCTTCAGTATTCACTTTGTCAAACTCCTGTTGAAGCTGTCTTGATCACCATCGTCTTCATCGAAAGAAAAAACAAATATTATCACATGTCCAAGCTCTACATTAGATTAAGAAGCGTAAATAAATGACTCTTAGAGAAACACATTATCGTTAAGGTGGATGTAAATCTTCCTGTCCATGGCTTTTGAGTCACTGTTTTACAAGGACCAACGAAAATGGAGACCATAAATTTGCCCTCCTTTGATAAAAGACTCCTGCTTCTCCATTCATCACGCGGGTCTGATTGTGAAGTGCGGGGGCCAGGTGTGACACGACCGTGACTCTCTCGACAGCACTTTATTTGTTATTGTTTTTGTTATTAACGAGCCTCCAAATGACTCGCATCGCTCTTAGCCGTCCGCAATATGCACAGTCTCCCAGTCCCAGCGGTCACATGGTCACCTCATTAGCTTGATTCGTCCCCGCAGATTCATTAGAACGGAGTATTTGCTGGTTGGAATCGGACGCTCTGTCCCAGTTAGAGATGTCCCCTGGTCCCGGTCCCAGTCCCCTGCCTCATGAACATCACTCTCTTGCAGGGAAAGCAGAAAACTTCTGTCGGCCACCATATGGTGAAAGAAGTTTAGTAACTTTTTTTAAGTGGTACCCTTGTTGCATTGCAATTGTACTATTAAACACTTACTAATATTACACCCATGAGGCATATGTTACAACCTAATTATGACTCTATGATCGCTGTGCTATATTGCAGCTAATTCTGCATATACACATTAGCCAAATATCTTCAGTGTTCTCTTATTTGTAAGCACTTAAACACATTATAGTGCACTTATTGCCGTATTTAAAGTGTAACAAGAACACAGTAATGAGAAATTTTGCTGGAGTATTCAAGTGGCTAATGTTGGAGGAGTTTCATTCCAGACAGACCACTCTGTGATGGGGAATATTTCTGAGCTTCCTATTCAGATCAAATAGCTGTCACTCCCCATGCCTCAGTGCTCAGCAGACACAAACAAGGCCAGCTTTTCCCAGTCCGTTTTGTTAAAGCGGAGCATCAGTGCTGGGGCTCAGTGTTTTGTGCCCTCCCCCCCCCCCTTTCTCACACACACACACACACACATATACACACGCACACACAAACACACACACACGCACGCACACACACATACATACACACGCACACACTCTCACACATACACACACACACACACACACACACAACACACACTCTCACACATATACACACACGCACACACACATGCAGATCCCTCAGAGACGTGCCAGTCCAACTGGCCCTTGTTTGCTCGTCTTCTCTGTAGTCGCGTTTGCTCTGTGGCAGCCTCACCACTGCTGCCGCCGCCTTCTCCCTCCTGCCAAAGGACCCCTGAAGGCCTGCTCACAAATGGGCTCATCCGCTCCCAGTCACAGGCAAACACGCCCCCAATCTGCAGCAAAACCAAATAATCTCCTTGGAAAGGAGATGCCTATTCACAGCTAAGAGACTTTGACATGCCTGTCATAATGTTGTTATTTCTCTCTGTTTTCTCGCTTTCTCCAGACGGGTGCTTAGAGACACAATGGCCTCTTCCTTTTTTTTTTTTTTTTTTTGGTTGTCTATTCACCAGAGGCATCCTTTAAAGCCATAACACCACCTCTGTCTTTCACCGAGTGAGAAAATGAGAAAGTGAGACAGCCTCTCTGAAGATCAGTACTACAAACAAAGCTTATTTTTAAAGTAAATCTCATGATGTCCTCAGAGTTTCTAACGCTCAGTAACAAGCAACATTGCTTCAATTGCCATCACAATAGCTTGCAGTATATGCTGTACATAGACAGCATTTGTTAACGTCAGCAGGGGCAAAGTGGAAAACTATTCAGCCTCATTCACTATACATGACCTGTATTTGTAGAAGGCAAGTGCAATCAACCATATAAGCCACCACCACCACAACAACAACAACACTAAGTGTTTTTTGTTTGTTTGTTTTCTTTCTTATTTCTTTCCCTATGGGAGTTTAATAGAGCCTCTTTGAGAAGTTTTAGAATCTATTGCTTTGCAGCCATTCGCTTTTATTGCTGTTCATGTAGTCAAACTTTTGAGAGCTCTTGGCAGTGGTGGAGATCAAGGGGAGGGTTTCAGGTGACAAATGAATTCATTTGGCCCGTCGAATTCATTCTCTTTCATCACTTTAATGGTTGTGTAAAAACATATGGCCGATTGAGCAGCTGGGCACAACTTGAGGAAACTTTGCCTTTTAAACACATTACATTCCTGTCAGACCTTCAATTCAATTATGAATAGAGGAGGAAAGTCATTAACATCCAGGACTCAGTTGCGTTCTCAACTGCAATCCGGTAATGAAGTCACCGTGTGCCAGCATTCGACCAGAATCATTGTTACCCTCCCCCTTCTTCTCTTCTCTCTCTCTCTCTCTCTCTGTTTCTCTCTCTCTCTTTCTTTCTCACTTACTCAGTATTTTTTCAGAAGTTTGCTGTGCCTCTCTCTCTGTCCTGTCTCTATCCATTTCTTCCGGGAGGTGAATAGAGTGATGCTGCAGGCTTGCAGCTAGATTTCTTGGCCCGTGTAAACCTGCTTCAAAGTTGACAGGAGCTCCAAGCTGTATCTACTGGCAAAGCAGTTGACCAGAATGAAAAATGGCACACACACACGTACACACACACACACGCACACACACACACGCCCACGCAGACACACACACGCACACGCACACGCACACCACACACACACACACCCATGCACACACACACACACACACACGCACACACACGTTAAAAACAATAAAAAAGGTCCAGTTATTGCAGTGTGCAGGGGTGTGTATTTGCAGTTGTGTGCATTGCACAATGAAAAAAGGAGATGGGGTCTGTGCATACATGTGTGTAAGCGAGATAATGCATGCCAGCATGTATGTTTGTGTGTGTGTATTTGTGTGTGTGTGTGTGTGTATTTGTGTGTGTTAAAAGAAAGGAAAAGAACCAGCTGAGGTGAGGTGAGCATCTTAGTGGCCCCCAAGGTGCAGCTTACATTGAGGCAGATACGATTCTGTAAGATAGCTGGAACTAAGGAAGGCCAAAGGCTATCACTCTTCTACTGAAAAGCCTTTCTTCTCTCTTTGACTCTGCCTTATTATTCAGTGTGGTCCTGGGTAGTCTATCGAAACACTTTATGGCCTTGAAACATGCACAAAAAAACACAGGCAATTTATCTGTATCTAACTTTGTATCTCCCGAGACATGTGTATGCCCATGCATATCTTGTGCAGCATTAAAAACCATAACCAAAACCACTATCTTTGCCCAAACTATGCCCAGGGATTCAATTTCATGCACAGCCTTGTGGTTCGAGCAACCTCAGCCGCATTGGAGGGATGTGTTTTTTTATTTAGATAGTTTGCGGGTGTGCGCATAGGCTATGTGATATATATGCAGTCGTGAGAAAACTGAGTTGCGACGGTGATGACATGATAAGGGAAGTGAGGTCGAGTTTCTGACAGAGTATTGTCCTGAAAGGGAAAGCTTCGCACTACCAATGCGTGACACCACTGACTGATGCTTGATGGCGCTCGTAAAAATGACAGGAAACACAAGAGTCTTTCTGTCTGTCTGTCTGTTTGTCTGTCTCCCCCTGACCTTGTGGCAAGGAGCAACGTCTTCCATCTGACCGAGAAATGTGGGCTGTCAGAGAGAGTCTTTCCACTCCGTCGGTTCGGACGTGTGTCCAGGGGCACAGTATGCGTGTGTTTGTGTGTGTGTGTGTGTGTTTGTGTGCGTGTATGTGCTCCAGCAGTAGTCTGATAGAGCTGTCATAGTGCTTAGGTACCCATCTCTTTGACCCTGAACTAACCCCCGGCTTCCTCACCTGTACCTGTTATCTGTTTGCTTGGTAAATTCCTGGAATATATCTATGGACGGATCAGTCACACCCACCCTTTATGATGTCATTCCTTACAAACATGTTTGTCTTTTGTGGATGGTTGTAGACGAATCTCTTGTCATCATTCTCCCAGTAGGCGTTAAGAAAAGACAAAATTATTATTTTTTTTTTGAAAAATGTAGTTTGAGCAAAATCACTATTTGAGAGACAGATTCATGAAAGCAGATCGTCTGTGTCATGAAGTGTTCTCTTTGAAGGAAAAGCTTTTATTTTACAGGATTTGTCTGAGATGAAAGTGTCTGTGCTGTGTGTCCCAGTGAGAGTGCAGTGCATACTGTATGTGAAACAGAAGATGAAAAGAGAGATTTCTTCCTGACCTTTTCTGACCCCTTTGGACGACTCTGGCTGATGACTTTCTCACCCAGAATGTGTTTACTGATGTGTCTGAGACTTTGAGTTTGAGGTTAGGTTGAATGAAATAGAAGTGGCTTGCAGGTGGCAGCCCTCACCAGGCCCGGGTCTGCCCTGCACCTACCCCGCATCTGGTGCAGATTTGTTGGGTAACAGACTACTGTCTGGAGCTGCACCCAGGCTTAATGAATGGCTCAGAAATGTCCATTAAGATAAAACAAGTTCCAGCTCAAAATCAGCATGTGTGGGTCCAGCTGCATTTATCTACCCACGCGATGGAGTGCCGTCCCTCCAGGTCGTGTTCCCCCTTTCTATCCTTCTTTCTCCTCCCCTGCTTTTGTCCGGTGTGAGACCCGGGCTCTCCTGAGTGGAGGGGAGGTGTGAGGGATTATTTTGACGTTACCCACGGGGCCGACAAGACCTCCCCCCTCTGCCTCTGCCTAATGCTTATCTCCATCCCTCTCTCCGTGCCTCCAGGGACCTGGAAGAAAAATCGGCGTAAATGTCTGGTGGCAGCGTTGGCCTTTGGTCTCATTAGGGAAGGCACAATGTCTTGGCTTGGAGCTGGAGAGATGTGGCACGCGCAGAACACCCCAAGCTGCTGTACTGACAACATGTGCGCACACACACACACACACACACACACACACACACATGCACTCACGCAGTGGGGCGCGCCCCTGGGGGGCCGCCACACAGCCTTAGGGAGTTATTCACGCATGTTATTGTTTTTATGCCAGTGATGGATTTCCTTCTCTCTCTCTTTTCCTTTTTCTCCCCCTCTCTCTTTCTTTCTCTCTCTATCCATGTAGCTCTCTTTCACACACACAAACACATGCTCTCTCTTCATTTTTCTCAGCCTTGCATAGATATATGTGCCACTTCACAAGCACATATATCTGCACAATGTTGACATTTCCTAACCTTTTTCTGACAGAGAGACAGATTCAGCTTGTTATGTTTAATAGCTGTGTTATAAGTTGTGAATAAGAGATTACTTACTACTCTCACAAGATGTATGCACCACGTAGGCAGTGCATCTATGATTTATTTGCCTATTAAAAAATGAATGCTCAGTTTAGTATATGAGGGCCAGACCAAATTTAATTTCCCTGGTGAAAAACCTGAACTATGTAGGCAGCGAAGGAACACACTTGGAACTTGGAATATGTTTACAACTTAGTCGTGCCATGATAGATAATGTAGAATTATATTTGGTGGTTTTAAATCTAAGCAGCAAAGTACTCCTTAAACTGCAGAAGTTTGTGTTGTATTTAGCATAGTAGTCCAACACAATAGGTATGTATGTCTTGGTACTTAACTGGCCTTCAGCTGTTGACAGAAAGGTTACTTTAAATGTCTGGACACACAGGTTAACATCACACCTCCTGTTGTTGTAATAGTATTAAAGCTGATTAGGAAAAGAAAAAAAAACAGCCAACTGCTTCTGTGGAAGCATTAATTAGAACAATAGGGGTTCGTCTAAATCAAAACAAAATTAGTTTTTAAAATCAGACCAAATTTGACAAAGGCTGTTGTTGTTCTTGCTGTTGTTTACTTTCATTCTACATATGTTCACACAAATCAGGGATCAAATAAATGTGAACTACCAATACTGAAATGAGTGTGACATCAAAGCAGTGAACAAGGGAGATTTCCACTTCTGTCGTTCTTTTGGGCAGAAGTCATTGCAAGGCTGACCTGACTGGAAAATAGAAAGAAGCCAAAGCAATGACAGGAAAATCACTCCCTGCCCCTCCCCTCTGCAATATCAAAACCCGAAAGAGGACAGGGCCATCTCTCTCCCCCTGCTCGGGCCTCCTGCTAATAGAACAAAAAAAAAAAGGAATTGGACCGCACTTCCCCGGAAGCCTCTTTCTGAACCACTTCTTTCCTGGCCGCCCTGGAGCCTGAACTTCAGCTCTCCTGTCCTCCGCCCACACCACCCCTGGGGGGAGGCTGTTCTTTTGGCCTCCCCCTCTTCCACCCGCTCTGCCTTCTCCGCCCATGCCAAACCTGCCCCCGATGCCACCCCCATGCTAACCTGAATCCTCATCCCAGAGGTGCATCCTCGAACCAGGCTTCAGTGGGCCTGCAATAATCTGTGAAAATACAGTTAGTCATTTTTTTCTCTCTCTTTTTTTTTTCTGCCGGGGAGCAGACTCATTGAAGCAGGCCATTGCACAACTTACCCGATGGTGCAATGCTGCAGAGAATAGAAAATCTCAAAGTGACTCCCAAATACCGTACACACACACACACACCACACACACACACCACACCACACACACACACACACACACACAATCATGCTCAGACACACTATCTCTCTCTTTCTCATACACACACACACACACACATACATATACACACCCTGCTTTTTTTCTCTGAGGCACGAGAAATAGCTTTTAGACTGTAACGTGATAATACAAGAGCCTCTCACACAGATATGCTTTCCACGCTCGGACTTGATGGAACTTAACGCTTATTTGGAGAGACCTGCCTCCCATTTTAACCAAGGCTGAGACAAACTCCAGCAGGATGGGAATAAACATGATTTCCTTCCTGCACTGAGTCAGTCGGACAATTATGTGACTGACTGAACATTGGCTTGGTGCTTAATTACTCTAACAGGTGCATTGTGGCGAAAACAAGATTGATGGATCTAGAGCACAATTAATTGAGAGCCATTATCAATAGCTGCTGTGTAGATTCCAGAGATTTAATTAGGAAACACACAAGGATCAACAATGTTAATTACACATTTACAAGCAGGTAAGGGCATCAGAAGTAAATGTCAACAGCCACTAAGGCTGATGCATTAGTCATCCAGAGCAGCTCTGCAGGACACTGTGACATTACCATTGACATGTGGCTCTAAATGATCGGTTTAAGGTAATTCATATCATATTACTCCATAATGTGCTTTATGACCCTCTGGAGGGATTTCAGGACAGAGTCATAACTTGTAAATTAATATGAAGATAAGAGAGAACTGTCGTCCTAGTTACTCCCAAGCTGGTGCTCCATAAATCTGTTATGAATAATATAAGACTTGTGTGGAGATATCACACCTCTCTCACTCACTTTCTTTTGCTTTCTTTTCTCTCTCTCTCTCTCTCTCTCTCTCTCTCTTCTCTCTCACTCTCACTGTCTCACCTTGTTCTATAATCAGACATATACACGCAGCATGCACCTATGTAAGCACATCCAGTTATGCATGAAAGTATGAAAAAAAAACCTAATGAAATACCACAGATGTTCCTGGCCACAATTAATCAAACAGCAGGAATGGCACCTTTCACACTGTATTATGCTTGTGTTTAATTCCAATTACACCCAAGGTGTGGACAAACTCATTTTCTAAACCAATTAAAGTGGAAGCTTGAAGATAGTAACCTTTGAATAACCACTCCTGAAATGCAACCAAAGCTTGGGTAAACATGCAGTTGGGCATATCTCTCATCTCCAGTCTGTTTTGAGGACCATGGCAAATGACCACTTAGTCTGTGTATGGTTAAGAAACACTGGGCCTTAAGCTAGAGTTCAAACACCACATGAGCAATTAGGGGCTGTGTAGGAGCAATAAAAGCATTTTAGAACAAACAAATGATGCAACACAGTTGAAGAATTTTCAAGTAGAATATTAGAATATTCTATCAGTAACTGACGCAAAAAGAGGGAAAAAAGCCAACAAAGAGAACTAAAGATCAGGACATGAAATACAACGGAATGGTTTTAAATCTTTCCTAGACTATTGTGCTTGAACCTCAAAAGCACTCTGCACTCAGCGCAGCCAGTGTGTCAGGCACTTGGTGCATCCCAAGTAGTAAGTAACTGGTCTGTTCTGAAAGCACATACGTCTCTCAGCCTCTCAAACACTGGGTCTTTGAGACAGCACCAGGTTTCCTTTTAACCTCACTTGCAGGTAGAGCGGCTGGCTTGAGTGTCGGCAGCGCTACATCTTTGATCAGCCAGCAAGGCTCAGGGAGACAGAGATGCCCCTGAATCCTACGTTGGGGCCCCCTGCTGGGTCGCAGGTCACATGACACAGCCCCTGCTGATGGGAATCTGAGGCGTGCTCTCAGGCAGACGGATGGGAACCTGAGGCGCGCTTTTGGGCAGACACCCTGCCTGCTACCTGAAGATGCGCCCGTGTGCGTTCTAACACTCGGCACATTCACACTCAGCATGATTGCCATTTATAGTAATAAAAAAAAAGCCTTCATGGATTCCACTCCGGGAACATTTACTGTGATTTCCTGATTTATGCCAGATTCATATTGATGCTATTTTTGTTAAAAAATATGCATTTAGAAATAATTCGTACTTATTATTTAGATTGGGTTTTCAAATAACCTTGCTGTCGTGACAGATATATTTCTTGTGGGAGAATTAAACTGTGTAATGTAGGCTATTTGAGACAAATTCTCATGTCTAAAGGTTAAGGCTTCAATATGAGAGGCTCTTGGCTTTGTTTCAGGAACATTACACCTTGTGGTGCTGCCAAGGTTTCTGGGAAATGTAGAGTTTCTTTCATTTTTTCCTTCACCCTCCCTCTCTCTCTCTCTCTCTCTCTCTGTCTCTTTAATCACTTACACAATATTATTGTGTTTTGACACCTTCTGCTTGAAGCTGTGAAGAATGACACAAAGCCCTTGAAAAAAGAAAAAAAAAAAATTGCACACATACCTCATGAAACACAAAGCCTTCAGTATGAACCCTTTTTATGCTCGGCAAATTACACTATGCTAGATGTTGGAATCAGCCATTACACTCTTCATGGCTATTTGGTTAGATTTATTTTTTTCTTTTAGTCTGCAGAAGGCAAAGACAATGGCCTCCCACCTCCACGTGATCATATCAAATAATACAAATGTGGGCAATTAGCTCTCAGTCAATGGGTACCCAAGTGGTGTTCTAATGTGGCGAATAAAGTCTGTGGCTGAGTCCCCGAAAATATTTCACAACCTAAATTCACAGCGCCTTTGCTACGGCACTAATCGCTATAATAAACAACCGTAATGACAAGCGGTACTTAGAACCTGCCGAGAGGGAAATTGACAAAGTGAAGCATCCACCTGCTGGAAAACAAGAGCCGCACAGGCCTGGAGTGCCATGACGCCGAAGTCATGCAGTAGGCGGGGAATGTCGAGAGCAAAGACCATATATATATATATATTGGGTTTTTTTTTTTTTTTTTTTAAACGAGGAGCATAAAAAGAAAAACTTGACAGAAAGAAAGCAAAATGTACAATATCCAGGATCAGGAAAAAAAATTGTGTATGGTCTTTATGAGGACATAATATGTCATAAGATGTCTATTTTGCTGTAAATAAGCAAGCCCAGAAAAAAAAAAAAACATGCTTCAGGAAAATCAATTTCCTGACATTCATTTGTTTTCAAGCCTCCTAGTTCAGAAAAACATTGTCTACAGAAAATGAAGTTCTGTAAATGCTCTTTTGAAAGGTCTATGGAGATTTTTTTCTCTTCCATTACCCTCCCTGAAGCCTCAATTACTGTGAAAGGCCAACCTCGTCATTATGTTAGGAATTTTAATTTCCCTTCTGAAACTGCAAATTATTGTATGAAGCATTGCATTTAAAATGCTGATTTATCAGCGCTATCAGAGGAATTGAAGGCAAGTGCATGAAAGACTTCCTAACGCAACATGTTAATCACAGCAGATCAAATAGATTACATTTAGAAAGAGGCAGAGAAATGCTCCAACATGGCTTCTCATGGTTTTCAAGTACTCAGTGGTGCTCCTGTTCTCTTGTCTTCATTCTGAATCAGTTTTAAACATTCATTGCACCATAGTGTATTCTCTGACAGTCTGCTGTCACTGAATTAATGTTTTACTCTGTCGTACCTTCATGAAATGAAGCTGTGAAAGTGAGAGGTTGTCTGTTGTGATATTGAATTGGAAATTTTTTTAAAAGCGCAGCAATATTTTATTTAATCCAATTTTTCCAGCATTCAGTATTTTTCTTTCTTCTGTCCGGATTTTTCTTTGCTACCTTTGAAGCTGATGTTGTTTGGCAAATATGATGAGAGTTTGGTCAAAAGAGTCAAGCTAATAATACAGATAAGCTTCTGGATCTTTCCAGCTGGTCCAGCAGTTCAAGTCATTCAGGTGAAATTAAGAAAATTTGAAAATACCCCAGCCGTTCCATTTGTGCCGCTTGGCCTATAAATTATGGATTGTCCAAAAATGGCTCTAACTCTGCACTACTCTTTATCGCCTTTTTGCGCTCCCTCCGGCCCTCTCTGTCCAGCGCAGTGGACAGAGAGAGAGAGAGAGAGAGAGAGAGAGAGAGAGAGAGAGCAGGTGGCTCATCGCCCGAGAACCTCTCGGCCTCCCAGAACAAAGATGGCTGCCAGACACAGGGGCCGTTTGAAACGGGAGAGGAGGGGAGAGAGAGAGTGAGAGAAAGAGAGATAGAGAGAGAGAGAGAGAAAGGAAAGCTGACAGGCCCGTGCCCTGCAGCCACACTCGTCCAGAGGCAGCAAAACAACTTCTGCTCTCGGGGGCCTCGTGTCTGGAGCCGCTGTGTGAACATGTGGCTACCTGTCATGTCAGGAGGAGGGCGCTCCGTAAGGAGGGCCAGGTGAGCCGAGCAGCAGTGATTACTGGCTAAATACTAAATCAGATCTGCCTGGAAAAGCCATGCGTACAAAATCTGTAGCTAATTCACCGTCCACTTCATGATACCCAAATGATCACATTCTTAATGCAATATTTTATTAGCCGTGTATGGGGTCGTACGAATGTGGCACAGAAAAAGCCTGTGGAGAAGCCTAGAGTTTCTAATATTAGTATGGTATAATATAGTTGTTAACATTTCAGCAGCTCTATTATATCTTAATTTCTTGTCCAACCAAATGTTTGGTGAGCTAATTTAATGTGACAGATATTTATTAACTGTACCCTTCCAGGTGGGTAATTGGGATCTTGTAGCACATTTCTGTGTTTTTTTTTTTTTTTTTAAGGATTATGTCCAAATCCTTCAGCTGGCTGTGGGGTGGGAGCAGTAGCGCCACTGTGCTGTGCTCGCTCATTAGGGGCTCTGATGAATAGGATTCTGCGCTGGGGCCCGGGGACATTGTGCAGGAGTGCACACGATGATCCTTCAGAAGAGCAGCAGTGGCCAAGGGAGAAACAGAGCATTTGCAGGTAGCTGAATGAATCACGACACGTGCCGGAAAAACACAATCCATCAAAAGCACCACTCATCACGGCTCCAGTCTGACTTTAAGTGCCTCAGACACCAGTACTCTATGTTGAACCAGTAGCAATGGTTTGAGCTGCATTCTTCTACTTCAGGTAACGTAGCACCTGTGAGCCACTGTGTAGTCCTGTGATGAGCCATTCTGTCTCTGCTATCCAGTATCTTATTATCTCTTTGTTGGCAGCTTGTCTTTCTGGCCGTTCAGCTACTCACAAGCCTCTACAGCTCACAGCAGTGGTTCCCAGTTGAGCTGTTAATCATTGAACCAAGGTCACAATCTGAGCGTCCCCGTTTTCACACAACGGCAATACACTGAAGCATCTGCTTTCACAGTAACCAGGGAGACAGGTGCGATCATACCTGGTCCCTTCCAGCACAGCTGTGGCTGCCCATGCCAAGCAGTCAAGAATGGATGCCATTTTTTTTCCAGGTGTAGCCTCATGTTCGAGACCCAGAGGGGGTGTTGATGGCCAGACCATCTATCTCATAATTTCTTGGAAATAGATGCTTCTTTGTGTTCTTTCATTGATAAGCTCCTTGTATCGCAACAATGCCACAAGATTAATGAGATCAGATTTGAATGTGATATGCATGAATTAGGATGCATCTGCAGCACCAATAATACAGTACAGCCATCCAAAACCTGTGTACAGTCCTTGAATCAAATTGCTCCTCAAATAGGTAACACTTCATGGACATATGTCCTCAGTACCACTTACAAAAGAAGTGTTCCTCTTTCAAAGCATTGTCACAAAATCTTTTTGATCAACGATAATGAAAAATAAGATCAGATCAGCATCAGCATGCAAGATTATTTATTATGTGTGAGGGTTTCAGCTCTCTGAAGAGGATTCTTAATCCTGGTTGGTGTATATGCATCCTATGTCTGTGCGTTGTGTGTCTGTGTCTGTGTATGTTTGTGGTGTCCCTCCACGCATGCATCTGTTGTTTTTGCGTATAATTGGTGATGTGTCTGTCCTTTAGATGAGTGTGTCCTTAGGCAGAGATTGATGGGCTGCTTCCTGCAGATGGCGATGGCCCTTCCAGTGTTCATCCATTTTCCCTCCGAACTCTTGGCTTTTCTTTAATGAAGACAAACCCAGGGGAACATTTTAAAATAGGATAGACAAAGGCCCTGAAACCAAGGAAATTAATTTCAACCGTTTCTAATGCCTTAAAATAATTATCATAACAATCATGATCATCCATTATAAGGAATATTGCACAAAGAAGAACTTAATCACTTTTGCTTGTAATTAATGTTGTCAAATATTAAAAGTTAAGGGGGTGAATTAACATGCTCCTGTGATAGCATGAAATATATATTTAATGTTTTTTTTTTTTTAATAAACTTGCTACTGGTGTCACATTCTCACTCTAGTCACGTGACCATTTGAGATCTTATTAGCGATAACTCATGATGACACTCCAGGGCCCTCTGCGGCCTGTCTGATGTGTAGAAAGCCATTATTTCAATCAGTGCTTCCTTTGATGAAGCACCATTTGGAAATCAGGATTGTAAAGTTGTGTGAGATTGCTCTGTTCTAGCGAATAGTCCATACATTACCATACATTGTTTTGAGATGTTTTTTTTTAGTTGAATGCTGAATGTGTATATCTAAGTAGTCAGATACCACTCACTAACCGGTACGCGTTAAATCAGGTTTGATATCAAGTGCAGTTTAGACCTGTTTACTTCCATTGTAAATTAAAGCAAGCAAGCATGACAACTGGCAGCATTTCAAATGTATTACCAGGTGCAGAGACATCTGGGGAATTCCCTGTGGGTCAACGCGAGGCTCGGCGAGAGCTACATTATTTACTGGCTGGGGGTAAAATCCTCAGGCAACCCGACAGCTCAGACACACGCCATTGAAATTTGGGATTGGAAGGAGCACAGCAAGAAAAAAAAAACCCACAGGAAAAAAAAAAAAAAACAGGCAAAGTCAAAGAGTCAGCTCCTTATTAAATCATAAGGTGACTTGTTACTCTGAGCGGCTGTGTTTTTGCAGTTTGAAGAAGTTTAAACAGCGCATCTGCTCGAGCAGAAGGCAGTACTCACACAAGTGTGTGGAGGAGAAGAGTGACTTTAGATCATAGTTTTCCTCGCTCATGAATAAACAGAGTACTGTGTGTCCTCGGTTGGACAAATGTAATGCTTGCTGCCATGCCTATATGGTAGCTGTGTTTGTTTGCCTGAGGGTATGACATGCCACTTCTTAATGCAAGGAGATATTTAGAAATGTCCATCGTTGACTGGTTGTGTAAGGTCTCTCAGAATTTACCAGGCACTGGCTGAATCACAATGTTCCCCCTAAGCTCTAAGCTCTGAACCCACAAGGAAGGACCACAAGAAAGATTCAGGAAGTTCACGGTTATGGTGGATACTGGGATTCAACCACTGAGATTCTGCGTTCCAAAGCAAATATGTGTAGTACGTTCATTGCAGTATCCAATCATCCTGTTGTCTTCACACCATCTACATTGTTTACCAGTGAATTAGGCACGCCATTGCCTTTCAAAGCATCTCAAATCATTTGGAACCAGAGGTTCAAAGACAGCATCAGTCAAGTAAAACCAATATGAATCAGTAGAGTGCTTCAATACTTTCTTTCTCTGATTTGACTACTGAATGGCAATGTATCTTGATGCTATATTCCCATAATGCCCGTTGTCCAGCACAGTGTTCTGTGCCATGGGAACAAAGACGTTAGGTGTGAATATGCCGATTCTCGACAGAGACACCTGTTCTTCTGGCAGCGACCAGAGTCAAGCCTTTGATCTCGGGCCCCCATATGCCAGGTCTTGTGAGGGCAGCCCGAGCTGAAACTCCAATTATTTTTACTGTTCTTTAATTTCAGCCTCTAATGTGTTACATCACTTCTTTCAGCAGATGAGAGGAGAACCAATGAGACCGCACAGATAAATTAGGCATCTAACACTGCATTTCATGTCAAATATTGCCAGAGATCCTGCCAATTAAATTTTCAGCAGTGTCAGCTCGATTTTAAGCAGTCTCAAGCGATGGTCTTTTTTTTTTCCTCAGATAGTTGAACTTGACAAGTTTCCTTGTTCCCCCCCTTTCTCTTATTAGAGCGTTCAAGTACTTTCAACTTTCCTTTGACAAGAGGATTGACAACGGTCAGTTTAATATCATACATTCACAGTGTAATTCCACCTCCAGAGTAGGTTCTCAGGGAGGAGTTACCAGAATAAATTAAGAGTTTGTCATATGATAATAGGTTCCATTAAATCCTTTTTTTTTTTTTGAGTGAAGTTGGCCAAAATTGTCTAGTAAATAGTATCTTATTTGCATAGTTCACCTACAGAGACTGTATATAGTCTAGTCTTTCTAATTGTTCATTGAACCTCAGATTTACCAAACTCACCTCCTAATCTTTCACCTTGTTCTCTCTTGATAGTCATACATTTATTTCATGGTGGGTGAGCACTGTCTGAACTTTAAGTCTATTTTGCCTTCACTTTCTGTTCGCTGATTGGATGCAAGGAAATTTAGTTAAGGGTAAACCTTAGCCTTTCAAGAGAGTACCCTCTACAATATTGCAATATTGTAGTTTTGAGCTGAGCTACTACGCAGTGCTAGCCTGACCATTTGTCTACTTGTGTGTCCAGATGATAGGTGCCTACCACTGAGTCACTGTACACACACATAACTCTGACATCATTGCACCTCCCCAGAAGGAAGAACGGGTCTGGCAGTGGTCTAGAAAATTGATTACATGAGCTCAGGGTAGTGTATATCACTACCTGCTTTCATTAGCTTTTGGCCTGACACATCCTGCAATGGCCATGTCTGTATGTGTGTTGCCTTTAGTGAACACAGTAGCAAAGTTTAAAAGAGTGTGATGTGAGTGCTTTTTGTTGATGGGGAGGGAGTAATCTTTGTAAGGGTTTTAAGACTATTTTTAACAGTAAAATCATTTTTTTGCTTGTTTTGTGTATCTGATACTGACATTTTAAATTCATAAGTATTTGAAACATAGTTTTAAGTTTGTAGTGTACTAATGGAAGAACTTTTTTTTATAAGTTGATTAAAATGTAAAAGCATGCATGTTGTTGTGCCAGTGAGTCGTGTGTAATTAGTAAGTCTTTGGATTGCTCTGCGTGGCATGATGAATTATTAATCTGACAATTATTAATTTCTGTCCATTTTCATTTCCCAAGAGGACCTAAGTGATACTACATTCTTAATTCTCTGTTTGGTGTGGTAATTGGCTATATTTTTAGCCTGTCTGTTTCCCTGGTGATTAATTATACTGATCGTTCAGAGGACCTGGGAGAGGGAATGCCACAGCGCTGGAGAGAGAGGGAGAGAGATGCTGTGACAGCCTCCCTTGAAACTCAGGTACTCATGGGAGAAGCGTGACATGATTATGTAGATACTGGCGATAGATATCTGCGATGCCATTTTATATGGTACAGAGAAGGGACTTGTGACAAGCTTGAGGCATAAACACATGTCTTCATCCTAATAATATCCCGATAATAAAATACTGGAGTACTGAAGTAGCATATACAGTATATTTGGGATTGTCAGATTCACTGAATCCTGGACATCATAATGTTCAGTATTATACATATGCGTCCTGAGCCACCTTGTTGGACAACTGTAAATCTGGAAATGGTGAATGTTGAGAGTTTTTAAGAATTATCTGAGGCTGCCAGTGGCTATGGCTGAGGCATTCCTGCACTACTTGGGATCATGTTGCCTGAGTGTAACCTGAGTTGTGTTTGAGATTTGTCAAATGTAGTTAATATTTGTTGGTATTTGTTGCTAAACTGGGGGTGCATTTCCCAACTAAGTTGGCAACCTTGTTGGCTGCAATGCAACTAATTAGCAACTATGGTTTTGGGAAATGGGTGCTTGGTCCATAAAAGGCCACAAGAGTGAAAGACTGAACGAAGACTTGATTGGTACTGTTTTGGTATTTCCAGTGTGAACTGATTTCCACTGAACTGATTCATAAATGGCTGCAGCAACAAGGAGGCAACCCTGAGGACTTTGCTGGTATTTGTTGCTGACAGGAAGTAAAGAAAGTGGATTTACTGAATTGTGTTTTTTGGTACAGAGGCCATTGTAAATGTGGAGGGGTTGGGTCTGGGATGTCAAATGCTGCTGTTGGGTCCTTCACCTAATGATGTACCCACTGCCTGAGGGAGGGAAGGAGGTCTGTGCACTGTTTTAGCTCCATATATTCTATGTCATTTTTAAAAAACAAGCAATGTTTTTAGCACATAAAATCATCATCGAACCACTGCCTGACACATGAGCCAAGGGCAGTTGCAAAATTCCAGTCCTGCCTTTGCCTCACTAATAAAGAGGACATCTTGTGACATTTTAATTGTTTCAGGCATTGTATACATTGTTCTGTGGAGAAATATCACTTTGCATTATATCCATGAAGAAATATTTTATAATCTGTGCCCTGTATTGTTACTGAAGATGAGATAGAGCAGCAGAACTATGTATATTTGGGTCAGCTGAAATGAGGAGCAGAAGTTACATGCAGTGCTGTAGCCTGTGGCTCTATCCCTTGTGGTCTAATACAGAAAAGTGTTCACACATGTGGTTACACAATTCTCTATCTCACCTGTCCTCTAGAACTATCTGCATTAAGCTCATTGCTTTCTCTATTCCTGTGCCTGTATTTTCCCTTGACATACAGTGACTGTGAAGAGAGACAGAAAGTTTTTTATTTTTTTTCTCCAGGTTTTTAATTATGAGCTCTTTTCAATGGACTCCACTTCTCTGGTGTGCTCAAATTAGTCACCTGAGTGATCATGGAGGGCTGTACAAGCAGCACTTGCTCCAGGGGAATCTCAGCTGTCCCCACGGCTGCTGCTGCTGCTGCTGCTGCTGCTGGGCCGGCTGCTCTGTGAATATTATCTTCTTCAAGACTGCGTTTCTTCCTCCACTACTTGCTAATATAGTCAACAGAGCCCAGTGGTAATCAGGAGGAGGCAGAGACGATTGGTGACAAGGAGGGATAGGGAGGAATAGATTCATTTTAAAGTCAATATGTTGTACCTCTGACAGTATGATAGTATGATTCAGCATAGTGAGTGACAGGTATGAAAGTGCGTGTAAGACTTATTTTGGTGACTAGGATTTTGTGATATGTGTTCTCTGATATATATGTTTATTTAAGGTATTATCTGTATTATTGGAGTTTTGACAGTGGCACTTATGTTAGCAAGTGAACTGTGCAGGAAGGTACAATATGTTAGTATTAACTGAACATTACTATCTGTCATAACATCCAATGGCCTTGATGTCCGGAGGTCAGAGAGAGATCGTTTTTTTCATCTTAGACATTATTGCCATATTAGAGGGTCGAGATGAACACTATCTCAACAGGAGCCTAGGATGAATGCTTTAAATGATGATATAGGATGTCTTCACATGCTTGCTCCCAGAGTATGCCATTGCCAACATTGGGAGTTGTATCAACAATGTTACACAGTAGTCCTTGGGCCAAGGACCCAAATATAGCATACCTATAGCATACCGGTACCATCGGGGGGGGCAAATTCTAGTTGTGATTTTTAATACCTACACATCCATAGTTCAGATGATGCTAAACTCAATATTATACAACACTAACGAGTGTCTTAACCATGGGTTCAACCAGGATGTGCACCAGGTGTCTAAAATGCGTTTAATTTTAGAGTGTGGTTTACTTCATTAGGTGATACCTGTTAAAAAGCTACCAATCTCAGAGGTCTATCATATCAAAACATAAACTAGGGATGTGTAGGTATAAAAAAAATCACATCTAGATTTTGCCCACCCAGATGGTACCGGTATCTGGTCTGGCCCATGGACTACCGATTTCATGAAGGTATTCAACAATGCCAGACACTTCATTCTCGTATGTACACTCTTATAGACATGTCAGACACATTCTCTGTGTTGTTATTAGTCAGTGCTGCATCAGCATGAGTTTGAAGCCATTATTTTAAGGCAGGGATTCTCAAACTGTAGTAGGTTGGGGACCCTCGGGGAGCAGGACATTTTCCAAAGATCCCTTATAATCGCAAGACATCTATACATTTAGGTATGTGTCCATTTTGTTTTGCTAGATGTTAGATGCTACTTTGTTACAAACTTTTCACGGACCCCCAGGTAATGCATTGCAGACCCCTGGGGGTCCCCTGGACCCCACTTTGAGAACCAATATTTAAGGGAACAGAAGCCTATAGTGTTATTTTAAATCAATTAGATGTTATGTCACCCATTAGTAACAGTCAGGACAGGTTCACTGTACTGTGGGGAGTTTTTAGTGAACAGTAGAGAGAGTGTCCCACTGTGCCTTAGGTTTTAGTCCAGTAGTTACTCTTTCTTAGGAAGAAGGTCAACTTAGAAATCGTCTCAAAAGACTGAAGAAACAGTTGCCTGGGTCAATACTAAAAACCACAGGAGGGCCATTTCATTGAGAGCTAAACATGCTTTTTGCTGCAGAAATCATTATTTGGAAAATAGTGGACCTGAGTTATTTTTCAAAGATTAAGGTGTGTCAGGGGACTAGCAAAAATATTTTATAACACTTTAGAGTAGGGTACATATATTCACCAATTACTTGCAGCTTATTAACATGTAAATTACTAACATATTAGCCATTTATTAATACCTTATTCTACATGAGCTTATTCAACTAATTAGAATTTTTCCAGTATAAACTCCTAAACTCCCATAAACTCCTACAGCTTGTTCATAGGAAGTAAGATAGTTGTTGTATTTGAATTATGATCTTAATATGCTTTGGTTAGTATGGGCCAAGGAACAGTTATTTTCCTTCAATACTATTTAGGAAAAAATGTCTATTTATAGACACAAAACCCAAAACTACCTGCCTAATAGTGTCAAAGTAAGTCCTAATTACATCTTTTTGATTGAGAATAACCATTCCCGAGAAAAACTGTTCCTGTTGTACTACCACCTTATAATCCCCTTACTGAGCAAAGAATTTTGAGATCATAATTCATTTACAACAACTAGCCTACTGCCAATCATAAATAAGCAGTAATTAGTGGTTTATACTGGAGAAGTTTTAGTTAATGGTCTACTATGGGTAGAATAAACTCATGCAGAAAAAAGTATTAACAAGTGACTTGTAATGACTATCGAATGGCTAGTATGTATTTAATTTGCTTGTTAATAAGCTTCTAGCTAATGATGAGTATGTGTGCCCTAATCAAAAGTGTTACCAAATAGGGGTATACAAAGAATTTTGACTACATAGAGATCGACTGATTTAAAGGTTATTGATTGAGTTGAAATTTTGCTATATTTTACTGCTTTTAAGACAGGTAATTGAGTAACTATTTGCTATGATATCTATATACTGTACATTCAGTTACATAGGCCCAGTTCCATTCTCTTCCCTTAACACCAGCACATGGTTGTGTCCTCCAAAGGGAGATATCCCTCGACAATGAAGTGAGAATGTTATGGGAAGAAATATGTACCTACGGAATGGGACTCCACTTCATGCAAATTACTGTAGCTGATGTGTTCACTATGTGATGCAAAATGACAACGTACCAATACTATACTATTTTACTCATCTTAAAAATGCCAGTTCATGTCTACAGAGTTCATATTCAGATTTCTCTGCACTCATATAAGCACTGTCAAAAAAAATATGTAAATTGGGATAAGCTTAGATATAGAATATCTAAATAGAATATATTCAACTTTAATTTATCAAAAATAAGCTTTAGTGCAAATTTACAATCCCAATTAAAACCTTATATTTAGGCTGGGTATTGAAATGGTCCTTTTGACTAAATGGCGCCCTCTTTGACAACCACAATTGAACTACAATTGCTTTGTGCCATTTGACATCACATGTAGGCTTTGTTCTAATTCGCTCATGTTTTAGTGGCAATTTCTAAGATTTTTATATGAAGGAGGCTACAGCCATGCCTCATGGTTCATAATGGCTCCTTGGCCGTGCACATCTCTTAATTCATCAAATCTTAGGCATGGTTTCCATTCCATTACTCCTTTGAAGTTTTCATGCTCAGTTGCAAAAATACATTGTGTTTTCTTTTCACAAGCTTGTTATCACCTTTCTTCAACCATTTTTGGGCTCTCGCTGTGTAAATTCACAAGGTATCCTGGGAAATCATCTTGCATCTTCATTCGAAGTCTGCAGCTGACCTCTCTCTGATTTAAGGGATTGTTTTAAGTGTTGAAAAGCACTTATTAGCAACATAACAATATCTATAAAATGGAATCACAAGTGCTTCTTAAGACAAGAAAAGCACCTTAGTGGGTTTTCACATGTGAATTATGCCCATTAAGTCCATAAAACTAAATACCCCCATCAGAAATGCAATGGATGCTGTTATAGGTGACGTTTTTATGATTCATTTTACTTCATAGATCATTCTTACAAAAATGCCCACTTCAGTTTGGCTGGTATGGCTAGTGGCATAACCAGTGTGGTGTATTCTCATTCTCATCCAGAAAATACATTACCTGAGAACACAAGTCATCCAACATGGCCGTGTTGCTTCCCAGCTCTGCTGATTCTTTAAAGCCATCTCTTCAAAGCCTTCCCCTGCGTTGTCCTCCTGGACGTCATGTGTGTGGGACAAGGTCACCACTTTCCCAGCAGAGGCTAACGATAGCAGTTTGTTTAGGGGGGGGGGGGGGGGTTGCTGCCATTGCTTTAGATGGGAACGGCACACACAGGGGCTGCCAAAGCTGCTACCCAGGCAATTTAAACTATGCTTTTTCCTCCAGAGACTCCAGGCCCAGCTTGGGGAGCTGGAGCTGGAGGTGAGGAGATTACCACGCATTACAGTAGCCCTGTAGGGCTGGGGAGAAATTGATGCTAAGAACGTAATCAGCGCCTGGACTTGTGTGTGTGTGTGTGTGTGCGTGTATGCGTGTGTGTGTGTGCGTGTGTGCTCTAATCTATTAGCCCTGCGGTGGCGTCAGAAATGTTTTGGTTTGGTATCTTTTATGTGGTGTGGAAGTGTAGTTACCACACAGCTGTCATCAGGAGAATAAGTGTGGCCTCAGAGGCTACGGTGGCGCTAGTCATGAGTAGGCTTTGTGATTTAGTACACTTAATTGTATTAGTCTTGTGGTCTGACAAGGCTGTTTCATGGAGCTGTGGTGTGGCTATCTGTCCGTCCAGAAATAGCATTAGTTTCTGCTTCGGATCTCAGCTATATTGATTTTTCTTTATTGTTTGCTCTGAACTCCTCTCCTTAGTGGCTGTCTTGTGTCTTTGAAACTAGCTGTGGAAAGTCATTATTACATGGTGAGATTATGAACTCAAGCCAAGTTTTCCTTTTGCTGGATCAAGTGCATTAACTGTGGGATCATCAGACCGATAAAAAGGGCATTTCAACTGCATGCTATCAGATTAAAGGAATTTCCTGGCCTGAAATCCCTCCATATGCATCACTCTGCTGCTTCCTCTACAAAGATGGGAAAACAGTATGGGATTTTTTTCCCCCAGATTTACTTTTTGGCTTCCTCAGCCTTTATTGATAAGACAATAGCAATGAAACATTGATAAGACAATAGCAAGGAAAGATGCAGTGGAGTCGTGGAATGACCATGGACTTGATGTAAAGCAGGGGATCTTTTGGCATGCAAAACCATGGTACAGTATGACTTTTGGAGCCTCTTGTGCCACAGCAGCCCCTAGCAGTATGGTAATGTTCCAGCACCTCGTCAAGACAGCTAAGTAGATGGTGCAGCGTGGTAATAGAAATGGTGGTGGTAGCGGAGGTGTGTGCGCGTGCATGTAAACACGTACGCGTGCGAGCGCACGTGTGTGTGTGTGTGTGTGTGTGTTGGCAAGTGGGATGGTGGGGGGGTTAAAAGCAGCCCTCTAAGCCATCTCACCTCCCCTGCTTTTCTGCCAACGTCTTCTCATCTCACACCATGGTCTCATTTACACCATCCCAAGGTGCTGGAGGCAGTGCATGTGGTTAATGACTGTCTCTGTGTCTCTGCCTCAGCATTATCGCTCTTACTCTCCTGTCCAGCACTCATAATGAGATTCAGCCCCGTGAAGAAAGGGAGAGATAGAGAGAGAGAAAGTGTGAGAGAGACTGAGCGAGCGGATGAAGGAGTTTGCTTTCTTCGAGAGTGTGTTTATCACGATTGTCTTCTCTCCTTGCTTGAGCAAGTGGAGCAGCGTGGGACCGCCCGCAACAACCAAGCCAAAAAATCAAGTCAAGCACCCCCCCCCCAACTTTCACCCAGGGTGCTTCAACCATGCTGTGTGCATAGAGGGCCTCTTTGTTGAATCCAAACAATTTGCTTCCCATTAATCTGATTCGGTTGGCACCAAATACAACCACAGCCAGGGGCAAAGAGAAGAGAGTGGCACAGACACAGAAGAATGCTCTCTCTATCACTGAGAGAAAAGAAAGGGAGAAAAGAAAATGAAAACAGGAACACTCTTGCTAGGATGTTGCAGAGAGAGAGAAAAAATATTCAATTGTATGCAATTACATATTCTTGTTGGGTTCCATTTTATATGGACTACACATAAAGTCAGTTGCATGGAACAGTATTGCCAGCTAACAGCATGTCCACACGGTATTTAAATGCCTCAGTGGTTGCAGTAAAACTAAATAATACATACACATTCATTAGGCAGCAAATGCAATTATATGCTTAGTATAACCTGAGTTAAAGAAATAGGTTTAGAGGCTATACTATTTTCCAGCTGCTTCTCTTTTGGAAGCAGACGGCACCTTTTCCTAAGGTATCACACAAGGCAGGCCCTCTGAACAGATGCCTGGAACAATTACTGGATGTGTTTTAAGTGTAAATGAGTGGAGATCATGCCAATGTTACTGACAATTTCACAATGTGTTTCATCAGACTCCAGTCATTTGGCACATAAAGAGCCTGCCAGATTCTACAGGTAAACCCCTCTGCAAATAGTGTCCATTAACACATGGAACCATTCCATGGAAGCATTTTTTTTCCCTGGGAAAGAACAGGTTTGGAGTCCCATTGATCCACCTTATATGTGGGTATGCAGAGAGGAGAATGATCTACTATTGTTTTACACCAGGTGGTATATGACCTTATGTCAAATCATAGTCCCTTACCTCATGGATTTCTTATCTCTTATTATCATTACTCATCATATCATTATCATTATTTATTTATTTATTTATTTTCTCCAGTTCAGTAAATGTTGTATGAATGCAGCTGTGTGCAATATGGTTGATCTGTTTTTGCATTGTGTATTATGCGTATGCTGCTGGACACCTTAATTTCCTTCGGGATCAATAAAGTAACTCTACTCTGCTCTACTCTACTCTTATGAAAGCAGTGCTTCCAAACCTAAAAGTTGGGTTAAAGAGTGTGATCTTGTTCTAAATTCTTATTGATCATTGTTGTTGGTTAGGAATGGCATCCACAATGCTATCCAGAGTGTATTGTAAAAAGCTGACAGCCAACATTGAACACCATATATTTAACAGTTTATGACAGACCCATGTGGAGATGTATTTGTTTTCATTTTACTGAATTCCTGTGGAAGACAAGACATCCATGGTGAAGACAGAAGAAGAGTTGCTTGCTTGGCATGTTCACACTTCAGAAATAAAAGTCATTAAGGCAACAATTTATCACAGTCCATCAGTGATACATGCTCTACTTTTCCCTCTTGAAGAAACTAATATGTCTTATTCTGGCTTAGAACACTGTGTGTGTGTGTGTCTGTGTGTGTGTGTGTGGTATGTGTGTGTGAGTGTGTGTTTGTGTGCGTATGCATGTGTGTGTGCGTGTGTGTGCGCGTGTGTGTGCGTGTGAGTGTGTGTGTATGAGTGTGTGTGCGCGCGTGTGTGTGTGTAATAGATGGCAGTAGATAAGGGATGGTGTCATGAAACGTTTCAGGAAAAAAGGACATAATTAAGACACTTGACTAATGAATTCCAAAACCAACTCATATCTCTAACACAGGCCTCTTGAACATTACTTGAACATTAAATGCATTTCCATGTACCTGATCATATTTGAAAACTTTACAGTAACATGGAATGTCTTTTCATGTATTAGGCCATGCCATCAGTGCTAGACTATCATGAGGTCAGAGAACATGAGGTCAGAGAACACAACAGAAAATGCCAGTCTAACTTGACAATCATGGATCATGCACATTAACATCCAGTCAATATCTAAATCCACGATTAAAGCAACACACGATGTAGCTCTTTCACTTTAAAAATATGTGAAAAATATTCAGACTCACGCTAAAGAGTTACTGATATAGGCTTACTGCTATGCTGACTTATGATGGTGAGAATGAATCTCTGACATTGCTATGCACCAGGTCCACCTCAAAAGTTCGATATCACACTATGTAATGCTGATTGGTTAGGATGATGACCTATTCGGTTGGGTTCTATCCTGGTATTAAATGATATTCAATATTGACACCAAGGGGCATTAACAGAATTTTTTTTCTTCCATTGTGAGAATTAATCCACTTCACAGAGATCAAAACAGTTCTGGTGGGTGTATTGAATGTTAAAAATGTATTATGGGGATGATAGATTTTTACTGAGTTTTTTGTCTGCCCATGAACACCTTTTTTGTATTCATTAGTAGTAATCGGTGTTGAAATCTAGCTGAATTAGGCGTTACGATCCGGCCCGCTCCTCACAGTGGGAGGCTGCATGCCTCTCCTCAGAGCGACTGGGGGACAGCTCTAATGACTTATTCATACCAGCCGGCTCTTTCATGCTCCCTCTCCCCCTCCACCGATCACTTCATGGAAATACACATGCACGCCTCCAAATTCCTGTCATCTCCCTCATTCCTTCTTGCTCTCTCTCTCATTTTAACTCTCTCTCTCATTCTCTCTCTCACTTATTCTAACTTGCTCTCTCTTTCTCTCTTTCTCTTTCTCTCTGATTTTTCCTCTCTCTCTCTCTCATTCTCTCTCTGTCTCCCTCTGTCTCAGCACCCTCACTCCAGCTCTGTGCTTCGATCTCCCGCATTCTTCGCCGCCCTAAAGGGCCTCCCAGCGGGTGGCCCATGTTTGCATAATTTTATTTCGCGTAAGGAATAAACTCTCCCCGGTTGCACTTGATTAATCATGGCTGCTTCAATCCCTCCTCCTCCTCCTCCTCTCAGCCCCCCCCCCCCTTCATGTACTTATCAGAGAGAGTCTTGTCTAGTAATGTGGGATTACGGGCAGTTCTTGAATGGTAATCGTCCAGCCCAGCCTTTGTAAGTAGGAGGGAGACCCGGGAGGGAGGAGAGGTTTGGGGGGTGGGGAGGCATTGGAGGAAAATAATAACACAAATCAAAACAAAAAGGTATTATGTTTGTGTTTATGTTTTGTTTGCTTTGTGTCTTCACGTGAATTGGGGGATTACAGGTAATTAATTGCAACCCCCCCCCTTCGCGCGCAGAGGTGCTGTCTGGCGAATGCAAAGACGGTGCTTTTTCGGAGGCTCGGTACGCCAAGCACGACGGGGCTCTCAGCCACAGCAGGGCTGGTTGCTCTGGAGGTCACCTGCAGTTTACCTGCCTCAGTTTAAAAGCAGCAAGAAATGTATTTGACTAGCTCAAAATGCCAGATACATTTATCTAAAAGGAAAACCATGAAAATGAATTTGAGGATGGCATGAAAACATGATCGAAAAAAGTAGCAAATTGTTTCATCCAGTCTCTTTTAAAGTGTCCTGTCCCTTATCTGTCCATACAGGTGAATCATGCACCATGGCGGAGTACAACAAGCTGAAGAGTATGCTCCTGGACATTCAGTCTAAGGGCCTCAGCCGTGAGGAGGAAAGCTACGGCAGCGGCATGGAACAGAAGAGGGCCCTGGTGGACGCCATGTTCAAATACCTGGATCTGAACGGGGACGGACGCCTTGGCAGTGAGGAGCTGACACAGGTGGGCATGGGCTGAAGTGAGAATTGGATTACCACTGGCACTTTAGATCATTTAGGGGGTGTGAATGCGATGCCAAGGCTAACCTCATCCAACAGAGCCAAAAGGCACAACGGTTAGCCAGGTACTGCATTCAAGGGCAGACCTCGGACAAAAATTCTATTGAGGAAATGTTATGAATACCATACTAAAGGGATGTGAGAGCATTTTTTTCAGTGTTATATTACCTGCACTGCATGACATGATCTTTGACACAGAGAGATGTTGCATCTCAATATAGATATCCACAAAGGAGCACTTGGAGGATAGCCTTCTGGAGTGCACCATGCAGGACCTCATCCGCTACGATGACTACAACAATGACAGCTACCTTACGCTTCATGAGTTCTACACCGCCTTCCGTGAGTCTCTTTTTTTTTTCTTCTCCCCTTTGGTCCTCTGTCCAGCCAACCACCGTCATTTGAGGTTTCGGTCAGTTTTTGGTTGAAATCTTCCCCCAGGCTTAGGTGGAAATTCTCACCGCCAGTCAGTAACACACCAATTCTTATTACCTCCGGACACCTGTGCTGTCCCTCTAAAGCACCTGGCTATTTGGGTTAATGCCGCCAAATCATGGCTCTACCGTGCGATGTGATGGGATTTGATGGTCTGTGATGATCAGACTTCTGCCCCTGAACCTCACTAAAAATCCCGATGGGGGTCTTTCGCTCTCGCTCTCGGTCTCGGTCTCGCTCGGGTGTCCCGATGCACCTCTGGCACCGTGGTTCAGGGCAACACAAACAATTTCATCCTCCAAATGGAACGCTGACCAGCAATTATCAGGCACGTCCAGATTCGACGGAGTAGATAAATCATTCCATTAGTATTGCTATGTGCGGCCATTCTCAAAGCTTCAGCAATAGGAGCACGCTCAGAAAAAAAGAGAGAGAGATAGATAGAGAGAGAGAGAGAGTGCAGGTCCATTAAGCCTGGCGATCATTAACTGCCGTAATGACTGGTTTTAGTGGAATCGCCATTGTCATTACACAGTTCCTCCTCCTCCACCCAACCAGATGGGCCACCATGATTCTACCATCGTCGCTCTCTCTCTCTCTCTCTCTCTCACACACACACATACACACACACACAGAGGGCACCACGAGGTGGTAATGCCGAGAGGTGAAGGAGTGAGCGGGGACTCATAAAACAGTGCTGAGCACACCCTCCATTCAAGGTTAGAGGCTGGACCATTGAGATACGAGGGGGCTCAGGGGAAGGCGTGTGGGTGGGGCATTGTTTTTTTCACTTTTATTCACTCCAGGGACTACAGAGCCAATCCAACAAAAGACTGCAGGTGTCTCTTTTTGGTGTTCAGCTATGCATATGTATAAGTGTGTGTGTCTCGCAAAAAACAAAAAAAACAAACAAAAAAAAAGTTTCCACTGGCAAAGCTCTGTTTAGCCTCTGTACTGAGCTGTAGAAGAGGAGAAGAGGGTTTATAGATTATGATAATCATTCATTTCATTTGTGCACAAGCGCTGAAGCTCTGATGGGATGACTAGCATTTGTCAAGAGTCTGACAGAAGGCTCCTGCCACCAGGAACGCCAAGGGATCGATACCGAAATGGGATCTGCTTTACTCGGCTTCAGCTCTGATGGGTGCATGTGTCTGCATGGGCATTTATTTAACGTCATTTCATATTAATACTGCGATTTAGCAGGCCAAGAATAAAACATAATATATATATGTATATATACTGTATATATACAGTACAGCATATATATATATATATATATATATATATATATATATATGACTAAATAAATGTAAAAAGAAAAAAAAACACTGGAATACCCTTTCGTTTAGCTTTAGCTGCGGAAAGAGGTGGTGCTTATAAAAAGATGCACAGTCAGGCCATCCCTGCTGTGAGGCCAGCGGATGCACACAGATAAAGCTGAACTCCCTCCCAGGGCTATACCGATAACACACTCACACACACACACATAGCCACCGTGTTCCGTGCCAGGCCAAGGCGGTGGATTAGATTGTGCTGCGTTAATATGATTTCTGTTATCAGAAAGGGGAGAGAGTTTCCGCAACGCTCACATGTATATCAGTGGCCTGAAAAAGACTGCAGGCTGTGTGTGTGTGTGTGTGTGCGTGTGTGTGTGCATGTGTGTGTGTGTGCACGCAGGGATGTGGTATGAGTGTTACTGAATGCTGCAAAAGCTGCGAGAATCCATTACATGTGGGAGTCTTTGTACTGTAGCAGAGATGACTGTAAAGGTGGACGCTGCATTCATCTGTAGGAGAGAGAGAGAAAGGGTGAGAGAAAAAGAAGGAGAGAAAGAACGAGACGAGAGAGATAAAAAAACGGCAGAAGAGAGTGAAAAAGAGGAAGTTACAGAGAGAAGATAAAAAAGAAGGGATGGGAGAAATAAAGTCTGAGAGAGAAACAGACGGAGGAGTGAAAGAAGCATAGTTCTTGCCGTCATGTTGGCCGGTCTCTTAGTCGCAGAGGGTCTATTTGTTTTTCACGGCCCTGCGCTAACGGCGGAATTATAAGGACACGGAGCGCTGCGCTGACAGGCACCGTCAGCAGATCTGCTTAATTAATCAAGTGGCAGAAACACGGAGGGTGGTGGAGTGCGGGTCAGGGGAGAGGAGACAAGAGAGTAGGGGGAACAGTGGTGTGGCGGTGTGTGTGTGTGTGTGTGTGTGTGTGTGTGTGTGTGTGTGTGTGTGTGTGAGATGTGGAGAATGCAATGGCCTGAGGAAGAAGGGTCTGCTGAGTGGAATGTGCTGGGGGGGAGGATAGCTTGTTGTTTGTGTGTGTGTGTGTTTGTGTGTGTGTGTGTGTGTGTGTGTGCTTGTGCGTGTGCATGTGTATGTGTGCACGCAGGCGTATTTGTATGTGTGTACGTGCATACTGCATGTGTGTACGTGCATTGAGGGGGTGCTTAGAGTCGGTGGTCTGTGCCTTGGCTGTGGTTCTGAAGGGCACCAGGGGTCCGTCACCATGTGCCAGTCCTTGTCGCACCGATGATGGATCTCCTCTGTGGGGGCCGATAACGGCGGGCAGCAACAAAAGGGTACGCTTATCACAAGGAGATCACAGGTCTCCCAGGGATGCAAATGACTGCATTAGCCATGGAGGAGTCAATTACACTCACGCTCCAAAGACAATGATTCTGTCCGTCAGCCAAAGTCACTGAACCTTCTCTGTGTTTTCCGCCATTGAAGTGACGGCAGTGGAGAATGATGGTGCTCTTGGGCTTTAGGTTATTCCATCTATATGCAACACACTGTGTAATAAATAGACCTCTAAACATGAAAGTATCTGTGAGTGGGAGGAGCTTCTGTCTGTCCAGATACTGGAATCTGGTGGGTCTTTCCCCCCTATTGGTTATCTGAGCTGTGCTTTGAATTCCTTATCGGTTTTAATGGCCTGTATGGTCATACTGCTTGTCAGCTGTTTACAATTGGCAAAGAACCACACTGAGGACTTGCACTTCATTTGTCTTCATTATTGTGTTTGTGTATGTGTGTGTTTGTGATTGTGTGTGTGTGTGTGTGTGTGTGTGTGAGAGAGAGAGAGAGAGAGAAAGAGGGAGAGAGAGAGAGAGAGAGAGAGAGAAAGCATCTATATTTGTGAGCATGTGTGGGTATACATGTGTCCTCTGTGGCTGGTGCATATGGCCAGCTGTCAGAGGGAATAAAGCCAAAGATCTACTCACTTCTGCATAGGAAGGGGAGCTAGGCTGGCGAGAATTGTCGCTATGGCAACGAGGAGCCACTGCAATCATGCTATGTTTTGTGTGTGTGTGTGACACCTCTGTAAGCGGTATTTGTACAGAGAGAGAGAAAGAGGACACTGGTGAATTAATACATCTTTTAACCCTCACCTGTTCTCCCCTGTCTGCTTTACTCTGAAGATGGATTCAGGTTTAGAGAATCGAGAATAGAGCATCAGTCTTTTTGGCCAAGTGTATTTACACCCACAAGGAATTTGGTCCCTGCATTTGTCCTAATTGGGAATTAGTGAGGTGAGGACACAGTGAGGTGAAACACACACTAATCCAGGGCAGTGATCAAGGGCACTTTAGCCATGGTCCACTGGTTGGGGATCGAACACGGCAACCCTTCAGTTCCAAGCCCGAAGCCCCAGTTTACCTCAGACAGTGATGATTTGATCTATTTCATCAGTAAAGTAGTCACCAACAAGTCAGCAACATCTTCCCAGTTTTTTACTTGCTCAAAAGAGACTGCTCAAATATTTTACTATCTACTTTGTAGAGAACAATAAGACACTTTGAGGTTTAACTGACCTATCTTCATGTCAGAAACATAATACAGAATTCACATATAACATATTTTAGCTGCCTCTTGTATTAGGTGTTAATTGGTGTTAAGTGTCTTTTAATCTTGAGTTGCTCCTCTCTCAGAGTGGATCTCATTAACAGAATTCCTGTGTTGACTCTATTGATGGGCCAGGTGAACCATCAGTATGGTACACCACACTGCCCTATCACCATTCTTCTGCGCCAAACAGCACAAGTCCTTGAGCTCCAACACACTCTGAGGCTCCTGGCTGTTAGCACGGCAGCATGGGGTCTTCTTTTATCTTTCCTCGAGACTCCATCTGAAACGAGGAAATAATTCATTACCATGCCTCCATTGATTCAGAGCTTACTTTAGTCCCCTTGCTCCTCTCCCAACTTCAAACGTGTGTGTGTGTGTGTGTGTGCACAGGAGCGGGAAAGAGAGAGAGAGAGAGATCGGAGGAGCAGAGTCCTCCTCATCTATGGCTCTATCTGATGGGGTGCTCAGCGGGGGCCGTCGACTGACCGAGACACTCATCTGATCAGCCAAAAGCGTGCTCCGCCAAGAGATCAGCATTTTTTTCCCTGGTATTGCCAGGGAAAAGATGCATTAATCCATAACAAATGTGGGGACACAGGCAAACAGACTGAAATGTGTGTGTGTACACCCATTGGCAAGACTTGGCATTTTATGTAATAATTGTGTAATAACATATAAATAGTGATATACTGAAGCTGGATTCATTCATAACTTATTTCACACAGTAATTTGAATTTTCATTAAAAACTTTGACCTTCACTTGGAGGAAGCTAAATTCTGAGTTCCTGTCTACACCAGTATGAGACTGTGGAAAGTGACCCCGCCACCCCCAACACTAGCTCCTTGACAACCTTTGCAGTAGACAACTCTCTCTCTCGCTCTCTTTCTCTCTCTCTCTCTCTTTCTCCCTCCCTCTCTCCCTTACCTTCCTCCTTCCAATCTCTTTCTCTCTCTGATCTATGTGTTTTTGCCAGAGTGCCAGTATTGCCTTCTAGCTGTGAGACGTGGTGGTGGAGACTAGTGTTATTGCCTCCTTCACCAGGCTGCTGCAAGGCTTCTCATGCTAAATAGTGGCCTGTGTTTATGGTGATTGATCTATAGCCCAGAGAGTATCCGTAGGCAGACCACTGGTCTAATGAGCTGTACAACAGATGGACCACAGTCCATTTCACTAGTGGTGAAAGATCCATACATTTGTGGACAAGTCATCTTCATCCTGGTGCACTCATTTTGTTTGCTTCGTGACTGTCCTCGTAGGTGGAGCACAGATACAATCTGTCTTTCACTACATGAATTGTAGGTGTATTTCTTTTGGAAGTCAAAATATGCCATCAGTCCAGTGTCATCCATTCATTTTATGCCTCAATTTAAGGGAAAAGAAACTTGTTTGTTTAAACTGGGAGGGAGTTGTTTATTCGAGAATGCATTTTCACCGACCTGCAATCACATAGATCACACAGTCACACAGTCACCAGCTCAGAGACTGCACATTTTTGTCCTTTTTTCTACAAACAGATGGCCCTTGACATGCCTCTCTGTGTTTTCTGATGGCTATGCTGGACAGATCTCCAATATGCTTGATATTTTTATGACCAAGCAGAAAATGGTCTGTCTGTTCAGAGAACATTCTAGAGCAACAAAAAGAGTGCCCATTTTACAGCTATAGCCAGATGAATTACGCATTTACAGTAACCAAGAGAAGATGTGATCCTGCTTGCATTTGGGTTACTGCATGCTGATATTGCCGGTAACTGATGATTATTTATAAGCTACTGTAAATAAATGAGATGTGAATCAGGGACATAAATAGCTAAAAATACTACAGTGTGAATAATAGATAGACCAATGATCAGATGACAATCATAGAGTAGTGCGCTAGACTTAAGCACTCTCATTAAGACTTTTTCAAGTCCTTTTATGATATGCATGTTCATTTATAATGCATTGCTACCATGCAAGGCCTCTGAGTAGGAGTGTTGAACACTGTGTGGTCTGGTAGTACACTACAAAGAGTGATGCGGCTAAATGAGAAAGCAGTGCACAACAGGTGGCATGCAGACTCACAGTTTGATTTGAAGTGAGTGGCGCAGTAGGGGAGGATAGCTTGGCTCTGCCTCGGTCAAAATCCCATTTCATCCAGTGTAACAAGAACAGAATGTGTGGTCTTATACTTATGACATTCAGTGGAGTAAGCTAGTAGAGATAGGGAAATGCCAGATAACACACCCCATTATATACAGTAGATGCGTATTTTGTAATCCATTGTGACATGAAGTGGTACAATATGATTACTGTAATTCCACTGAAATAATGTGATATAACTTTAGGGCTACATTTCCCTTCCTCCTATCTGAAATGTATACAGGCAGTTTGTGAGATACAAATGAATCATATTGGTGTATAATGTGTCCTGTGCTTTGATGTCTGCAGTATTCTGGGGGTAGTGTTGCAAACCAAAACAGAGAGAATTCATGTGTTGCTGAATGGTCCAGAACAGCAGATCAGAATATACAGGCACATGAACAAGGCAAGTGGATGATGGAGTGGGAGGAAGAGGAGGAGGAGGAGGAGGGAAAGCATAGCTCTCTTGGGGATGATAAAAACTGGTCCTTTGGTTTAGTGTTCCTTTGAAAAGGTTCTTGTCTACACAGCAAGGCCTGAGCTTCAGGTTTCTGCTGGGTGTGCATATGTGAATCACAGTGCTTTTAGGTGAAGCTGCAGGGTTCAGTTCAGGGCCATGCTGTGTCTGATAAAGGTGCTGGCATTAATTAGGTTGTATTGTGACTGTAAGGGTAGTGCATACCTGTGTAAAGTCAGATTTTGCTGAGGTGGTTAAACAGTAATCCCAAAGTACTTCTTTCTCTAATATTTGTGGACTTAAGTTAAGGTACAGCAACGGCAATAATGAAAAAGTACACGTTGGTTAAAATGATATTCAAAATTGTCTATACATTTGTAATGTGCTAAAAGAACATTCTGGTATTTGACAGAGCTGGTATTGTTTCAGATTTCATGGAATTGATAGTTTCCTGCTGTAGTATTTTATATTTTTGGCACCATAAAGTTGGATGATCGTAGTACTTAACCAGTTTAACAAATGATTTGAAGCCTGGCTCCCACAGTGAAAACTGTCAGAATGTATCACAGAATCTTGTCTGCAATTTTAAAATATCACGTATATCTTGGAGGCAAGGCTCTCATCGTGTTAATCAACTTGTCCTCAGGATCGCTTTAAGAGCCATTTTATTTTAATTTTCCTCATGGCTGAGTGTTGTACTGCGCCCTTGTGGATTTGTTAATTGTAAAACCCATAATTTTTGCTCGGGGTGTAGACACGTCGTGCTGCTAGATGACTGTTGTTCTCGACTTAACTTGCACCCCGTTTGTGCCCATTGCTCCTCTGCGACCGAGAAACGTACAATGTAACTGCCACATTTTCCTTGTTGCAGAAGATGAAGGGCTGATTGCTCTCCAGAGAGGGATGTTGAAAGTGGTTAGAGGTGTGTTAACTTCCTCTGGCTGGAGGTCAGTAGAGACACTGGGTCTGAATGTTGAGAGGTGAGGCTCGTTACTGCTGATTAAACTGCTTCAGGGCCAGAGGGAAAAGAAAGTGTGCGACAAAGTGCCGCTGCATTTGTGACGGCAGCGTTGATATTTTCACATCACTCATTCACACCACTCGCTCTCAAGGCTGGAAAAAGTAGATGTTGTAATTTATGGACTGCATTTTTATAGCCTTAAATACTCCTCTGATCACACAGTGCTTCATATGTAATGTCTCACAGTCACCCACTCACTTACTTACACACCAGCACAATTGTGGAAGCTGCCATCCAAGGCCATAAAAGGCCAATGCCAAAAAATAAATTATTTTTAGTTGTAGATTTGATGTAAAAACATAAAAATCTTACACTGAGAATCATCGTATGTAATAATCAGATCATTTACAAGCCTGTTACCTCAAAATAGCCCAGTAATAAAACCAGCCCCTTGCACTTACACTTCGCTTCGCACAAAGGGTCTGGACATTCGGTAGTGAGAAACGATGGCTCGCTGGAGATGCTGGAGTTTAAAAAGATTGGATCAGCCCTTGACTGATAGTCTGCCTTCATTTATAGCATTCTAGCTCACAACTCCTCCTTCTGTTCAGTGATTGGGTGCGGTAAAAATGCTACCAGAGACAACAAACTCAGTGGGCTCAAACCCAGACCAGCACTGTATGGAGATGCTAATTGAATAGAAGTGCATAGGAAGGCATGGCCAGGCTACCTCCAAATGGATTTGTTTCTAAATGGAGTTGTTTTACAGGATTTCAAAGGTTGTAAAACTTTGGATAATCCAAAATATTCCTCTGGCTTCTTGTATGAAGATGAAAAATTCCTCTGTTGCAAGGCTGTGTCAACCCCGGTATGTTTCACTGGTTGTTAAAAAGAAAAAAAAATGGTTGATGGATACAGAATGAGGGAAATTGATTTCTCTTTATATCCCTCACCGCACTCTACCCCACACCACACACACACACACACACACACACACACACACACACCCGGGTGCCCCCAATACCGAACTCGACTCAACATTTCCATCAGTCTGACATCCCCGGCTTCCTCTGCCCAGGCTCCCCTCTCCTCTCCTCTTCTCTCCTCTCCTTTCCTCCCCTCTCCTCTCCTGTCACACTGGCCTGTGACTAAAACCATCAGATGCGCTCTAGCAGCCTGGCTGTGCCAGCATGAATTTACACTAGTTTTCGCCCTCTTCTGTCTTTTGTCCACTGCCATTGGCCGCCACAACAACGTCCAAGGCCGAGGCTGCGGTTGCGACTCAGTGGCTCAGCCTGTCTGGGCCTCGGCTCTGCCATCTGCAATGAGGTCTGGCTGAGTGCCGCGAGGGGGGATCATCACGTGGACCAGCGCAGTCACAACGCCAAGACCTCAACCGTGTGTATCTAGACAAAGTTGTCTCGACATTTAGATTCATAGTTTGGCCAAAGGGGGTAGCATCTATGTCAAGCTCTGTCTCAAGCAAGAGGCTTATATGCTAGCTTTAATCGCATTGATTGCACCTACTTTGGTAGACACAAAAGAAATCAGATTCTTTTCAGTTTTGTATTTTCAAACAGTGTATTTTTTTAGCATTTTGTAAAGTGTAAGATTTAATAATATTTATTTCATAATTAATTAATCAATAATCAAATTAATTATTAATTAATTATCATAATTCATTTTTTGGTCGTCCAAAATTAAGATCTCACTGACGACCAAAATCTACAGCACACAGGTGGAATAGCTGTCGATGTGTCCATAAAACTTGCATTGCAAGGTTACGTCAATCTTAATTAATGACATATTTATAATTATATCCACTCTGACCATGCATAAATCACTCATTTATTGACCGATGGGAGACAGAGGACACCTAAAAAATAATTAGCTCCATAAAGTTAACACTGAGTCATTACGATGATGAAGTGAAACAGGTCGAGGGGAATTAGACCAAAGTCAATGGAACGCCCTAAAGCTGTCATTACAGTTTATCTCCCTCTCTTACAGGACTTACTTCCTTATCAGGTGCCCCTATTGCTGAATCCCCCTTTACCTTTCTGATGATATTGCTGGATGACCTTGCAGTCATAAATAAACAAGGTCAAAATATATAAATAGATCACAACAAGTGTGTAAGGTCATTATTTTGAGATTTTTTACAGTGAAAGTAGACTCAATTGTCTACAACTGTCTACAGTCTATGAGATTTGCTTACTGTTAATCATTGCATTCATAGTTGCCATTGATGTGCCTTTGCATGGTGTAAATATGGCCTGTGTGAGTATGGGGAAATCTTCAGAGAGTATAATGAAAGTTTGGCATCTCTGCATCTTTGAGTATCCTGAAAGTAATGCCCTGGCCATGAACATTTCAAGCAGCACTGGAACTGAAACTGCACATGTATTATTATACCCAATGATGGTTCCAGAAATATTACCCATTCACATGACAGTTCAGTGCACAATGTATTTCTCAGTGCAGCCGCAAGATGTTGTTTAAATTCAAGACCTGCCTCGTTATCAATTGCTGAGGTATAATAGAGGATATGATAGTTTACCACACAGGGAAGTGAAATACTGTTTTCTAATTGGCTGACAGGATGTGTGTTATTCCCCTATAACAGGAAACCTATGAAGTACATGTGGTAAAAAAAAAAAAAAAAGTTTAATCGCCATTACATATCAATGTCTGTTCCGTTACATATCAGTGTCTTTTCCATTACATATCAGTGTCTGTGTAACTGCAAGTATAACAACCATAGTAAACTAGCAAGAGCAACAAGCTCCCCACATCAGGACACTGCCAGCTGTTGTCCCTACCGTGTCATTTATTTTTCAGGGATGCCAAACTAATGTGATTACTTATATCAGTGACCAGGTTCAGTTCTCTAGTTCTGGCGGTGGCAATGCTAATCATCAAGATTGTGGTAGATGCACTTATGGGTGTGGTGTTATAGACAGCGTGATCTGAACATAATTTGTCTGAGTGGACATTGTAGCTGAATAGGGCAACTTTTATGGCTCAATACCATCACAGCAAAATGCTTATTTGTTGTAGGTGTAGGTTGTAGTTGCAAAGTAAAAGGGTAGACAGCACATCCATACACTACCAGTGTAAAGTCAGTACATCTTGTCTTACCACATCCCATAATACTAGGACCCTATGCCTGCATCCAGTGGCTCAGGCCACTCACAAATTAGAGAAGCAGCAGCCCTTCGTCTTCTCCAGAGTCTCCTGTGTGGGTCTGGGCTGCTTAGACTCGAGATCTAGATAAGAATAAGATGACAAAATACCAGAAAATAATTTCGCTTACACATGATTTAAGTCCCTTATAAAATAATATAGTGTCCTGTTATCCTCTCCGCGACCATTCATTCAAATTTTAAAAAATATTTTAAGTTCAATATGGCTTTTCTAACCAAATTCAGACTGATATCTTAATTTCTCAATAAACTTCTCCAAGTATGCCAACAATTGCATTTTGTGTGGGAGGTACACACACCGGGACTACATAAAACCAACAGCAGGTCCACCATTTACTTCAGAAATGCACAAATTAAAGGGAAGAGGGCCATAATCTTCTCTTGGCATGGGTACACTTGAGACAGGTCCAAACAGCGATACACATCAATTTAAAGAGCTGTCAGTGGCGGGAGAAGAGGACAGCTTTAGAAAATAGCTGTCATTACAGAAAGCACAATAGCAATCTAATTCATCTCAACTCCGGCTGTTGGATAACATGAGGCATCTTCACAACTCTGTGGATAATTGTACAAGTTTAGTGAACTTGTGAGTGATAATAAAATAGCACATAGGCCTACATGTTGTGCATGATGTGCAGACTCTGGATTATTTTTCTCAAGGGAGCTAAAATCAGAAGTGGATGAGAAAACTTGGGTTATCCAGTGTTTCTTCTGTTACTCAATTAAAGCGATAGTCCAGAGTCATTTAATCCCCAACCCTGTTATTTGAGGTTGCCCCGTGCTGTAGGAATAAAAAGAAGACTGGTATGATGTTGACTGAACTCACGAACCAGCAGCTAACATTAACTCAATGGGGCATAGGAAAACAGAACTGATCGAAATGTACTTGCCCGCATCAGTTAGTCCCAGTGTAGCCCCGGTTTTAGTATCCAAATGAAAAGCACATTCTCCACTGCAGATATTGCAATGGTGTGAACAGTGAAGCAATATGTTGCTAGCTAGGCTAGCACATCCGTGTCAGGGTACTTTCCTAATGCTTCAGTTTCCCTAACTAGATTTTCTAGCAATCAATTGGGTTTTTCTTGGAAAGTTGAGCAGAAAAAGGCAAGTTGTTTGTTTCAAAGAATGCCGTATTTGCTGTTTTGCTTACGTTGCTCTGATTGGTTGTAGCTATCCAATTGCATGCAGAGGCAGTTTGAAAGACAATCACTGATTCTGCCCCTAGGATTGAGCCTGGTCTATTGGTCATGTCCATACTATACATTTTGATGCTAAAGTCTGGCTTGTCAGGCTATTTCAGTGCAGCACTGGTTCTGAATCCGTCACTGCAATAACCTTTTAGGCCTAAATTTTGAATGAATACAATTTGTGTTTGCCTGCATGAATTTAGTTTCTCTTTTCTTCACATTGTGAGATACAGCATTTAGCCTATCGCTCTAATGAATGTCATCCTAGTTATCTATAATGTTGTTTGCAGCTAGCAACTGGAGCAGAAGCTGAAATGCATGACTGACCAGACATTGAATGTGTGTCCATTTTCTCATGCCTTATTTAATAGAAAAACATGTCATACCAATTGGTTGGTAAAATAGCAGTGTTTATTTCATTACCCTACATAACCTGCATCTGGGTCAATTTTTATGGTTATTTTCTTTCAGCCATAATTAAATAGAATAGCTTGCCGTATGTGTACAAACTGTTGTTTATGGCTAAGTGGATTTATAATGGGTCACTTGACCTTTCATTTCCAACATTAATACTGTAGCTTAAACAAACAGATATGACTTTCATGTCATATTAAAATAATTTACAGGTTAAATATGGCCAAGGCTCCAGTCGGCACCTGTTTCAGTAAACATGCCTTCAACCCTGAGGCAGAGAATTAATCATGTAGTTTTCCTTAGTCTCTCAGCAGGTTAATGTGATCCGTTGGGAGAGAAATGACACGTTCCTTAAATAGAGAGACTAAAGTTAGGTTAGGTGTTTTTTTGTGTCTGTGTCATCCCAGTTAAAGAGCCATGCAAATTTAACCTACGAGAGTAGTATGTACAAAATGTCATCTAAAACTCAGTGCCTTTCATTTAGCAAATAATGTGCTGGTGTGATATATGATCAAATTGTGGTTCATATGATTTCTAGTCATAAAGTTCGAGTCTAGTCTCTAGTTATTTTAATCTTTCGTCCAGGTGTTCCTTCCCTTTTTACAAACTTCTGCAGGGCTTCCTCGTATTCTTCACGGTGGCCAGAGTTTCAGTATGATTTTGTCAGTGGCGCCAGCCTGTGTCTTTTGAATAACTGTGAAGTTCTCCCACACCTTTACTGGAGATTAGGGCGCTCTATTCAGTGTGATTAATGAGGCCCTAGCTGATTGCCCGTCTCCAGACTCACACTCTGAATTGCTTCCAATCTAGCTTGACGACAGTCATATTCCTCACATACCTTCCAAGGATAATAGAACAGAGAAGGGATGTTTTTTCTGTCCTTTGATTTTAATTTCATCCTAAAGAGTCCTTGGATTTCTTTTGCTTTGCAAGCCTTGTGTGTTGCATAACCTCTCTATGCATAAAAATACCAACAAAACAGATGCGTTCAATTACCCTCCGCTTTCTGATTGTGATTTACCCACATAATTGTTTTTTATAGGTTTTGTGCAGTTATACAGTTTATTGGATTTGCACAGAATCTGACTGCTAAGCACAACCTCTAACTTAAATATGCATTCATACAAATGCACATGTTTAAGTCCATTCTACAGAATTGCGATGGGCCCACTGAAACAAAAACAAATTCTTTCAAGTGTCGTCTTTCATTATTTATGCTCTTGGCTGTAGGTGTGAGATTGCTCAGAAGTGTTTCGGTATTTTTTTTTTGTTTTTTTTGGGGGGGGGCTGTCTGTTTATTGCTTCGCACCAGAGCAATGTGTGTTGTGCCTGGTGTGCCTTTCTCATTAGGCTACATTGTCTTAACAGCTGGGAGGGAGGGTCTGTTGAAATGGTCCTAATTATGCAGGCCACTGGCTGTCAGAGGACTCTAACAATCACTAGTGTTCATAAGACAGACACTGTTGACCTTTCTCTGACTGCTTAATGCAAATTTCCACAGTAACATCTTGTGCCTATCTGTCGCTAGTCTTTAATGCAGACATCTAACATGACATACATAGTGTGACCGAATTTACATAATCTCACAGGCCCCCAGTCTGTGCTTTATGAGTTAGGATTATCTGAGCTCATTCTCCTCCCTGTGGACTAAAATCCAAAGACATATTGCCATGGATCTTAGGGGAACTATTTTTAGCCTGTGGGGTGGAGCTGGTGTTGGGCACAATTTAGCGAAACGTGTCGTAGACACCATTAAGCGGGATGTGAAGCCAAAACGAGAGGGCGAGTGAAAGCCGTCTCCTTGTACGGCCTCCTTTTTTTCTATCGGATCCTTCATGCCCATGCCAGCTGATGTAATGTGGAGTGCCAGCACGTCTCAGGCAGCACACTGAAAACTTCATCGGTGCACCATTAGCATCTGTGCCGGGAAGGACGACATGTGAACAGACAGCATCAAAAATGCGACGTTCCTGCGTTTCCGGCGTTTGCCATTCCAGGTCCTCTGCCTACAGACATCCACGCCTTATTTCTTTTCCGCCTCCTTTTGTTTTTGGAGAGATGTCTTATTTAAGCTCGTCTGGGGCTGCGTAATGAGGGAGGGTGAGTGGGTGCGGTGGGGTGGGTGTAAGGGGTGGTAGGGGGGCAACTTAGGAGGCTTGGCTCCAAGGCGCAGTCAGAAGCTTCTGTTAGTTTTCCCCACTGAGGAGCGACCGTGCGCTGCATTCATATTTAGCCCCCTCTCTGCCCAGACGTGACTTCACTGCCCCGTCTCGCAATGGCAGATGGAAGAAAAAGAAAAGAAAAAAAAAGAAAAGAGAAAAAAAAAACGTTTAGTGGTGATGGGTCGATCAAAGTTGGCGAATCCTAGAAAAGTCAATTACGAGCACACAGAGCTATTTTTAGATAGAGCAGAGTGGGGGTGTGAGAGTCATTAAGTAGATAATGCAGTGTCAAGCTTACCCAACAAGGGAAGCACCAGGGCTGGAGGATTTGTAATTTGTTGGTGCTTCTTGGTGAAAGAGGCCATGGCAAGTGCAGTGGGCTGGTAAACAATCACAGCGGTTGCCTTTCAGCCTGCTGCACTCTCCATGCTGCAGTACACTCACCTCAATCAGTCAAATCAAAGATCCTCCAGACCAGAGAGATATTAGATTTTGGTTTTGAATGTATGTGGAGAGATGGTTCTCAAACTGCTTCAGTGAAAATCACAATGCCTTACAGACTACTAACCAGGTCCAAAAGTCATGGTAGATGGTAGAACTGTTCATTTGAGATCAGGTTGCGGTGTAGTCCACTGTGTCCTAAACTATATGCCTTTGTCATATTAGTTTTGCATTTTTAAACATGATTTAAATGGTTTCCACTGATGGTGGTTATTAGAAGGCTTGTCCTCAGTTATTTCACGCAGAGTTTATCTCCATGTTCAGAGGAATCTGCATATGACGTATGCTTACATACACAGTGCTTCATCTCAGAGTATAACACTGAACAGCACAGCAGCACGAGGCACCATCATTCATACATTAATGTATTGTGCTTTTGCCTACTGTTTGTGCCCCTGACTAGGCTGTCACCACTGCTATGGTTCTCTTCTCAGTACAATTAGATGAGCTTAGTGAAGCACAGACTTCAGGGAACAAGAGTAGGTTGCCTCAATGTGTCATGGACATCTGGACATTTAGTAGGAAAAAAACAACAAGTACTGTATATTTTTCACTACATATTTTTTCACAAGTTCACATCTGTTCAAGCGAAGGTGTTGTTGCTCTTCTGCAAGAGCATTTTTTTAAAGACTGTCGCAAGTAATTGAAAACTGCTCAAGCTTTGATAAAACCTGAAGAGGTGTTTTTATTCAATAGAGGACTGTCTTCTATGTGTCGCTGAAGTGGAAGTAACACAGAAGGAATATCTTGTAGCAAATCATGCTCATTTCATCTGTTCAACAACAGTACAACAGATAAGTCATACAAAGCACCCCCAAACCAAGATATCTCCTGTCTACTATTTGAATCATGGTACTTGATTCTGTTAGGCATTAATTCTTACAGAATTTGGTCACCAAAACAATGGGCTTTAGTCACAATCACAGGCTAACACAACAGAGCAACAGAAGGGGAAAAACACTGGAAATTTTAAGCCTTGTCCATGGTTGTGACTGAATGGAATTTTCACCCACTTCACGGTGAGGTGCCCCCATTTAGGCTGTTGTCAGGTGGCGGAGATCATTATTTATTGAACCGGTTATGGTATTTTCAGAGCGCCCAGCAGATATTGACCCTGGGTCGTATTTATGATGACTTCAGCCACCTGTTTCCCAACACATATATTATGGGCCCAGTGGAGCTCATTGGGAAATTGGTTGTTGACGGGCATTAAAAAGTGATATGAATTGAAATATTGAAATTTTGCTGATCCTTGTAATAATATACGTCTCCCCAACATGGAATGTGTTATTTGATAGTGGTTTTCCACTGACCACCAATTGCAGATATATTAAGGTGACCTATTACAGATAAATTCAGATGACAGAAAGCCCTTTCAGTGTCAGAAAATATTATATGGCAGTGTTTGTATCCCTAAATTGCTTTTAAAGGTCCTTTCTGCACCTCTTAGATCATAGCGGCATAATTTGTGTGTCTGTTTCGTCAGAGTTAGTAGAGGTTTTGTATGCGCTTCTGTCGTACCTCAGGATTTTAGACAAGATTATGGGATATTTGCAATATTGTGGCTCACTCAAACTGGCCTCAGCTTCTCTTCCTTTTTTTGTCAACAGAGGTCATTCAGCTCAGTCTTCCAGAGGATAAGAGATTAAGCATCACCACGGTAACAGTGGGCCTGAGCACAGTCCTCTCGTGTGCCATTCAGGGCACGCTGCGGCCGCCAATCATCTGGAAAAGAAATGGCATCATTCTTAACTTCCTGGATCTGGAGGATATTAATGTGAGTTCCCATTTAAGCTCGCTCTTTTAAGCTGTTCATGTTCTAGACAGAGTGTGTTGTGCCAGTGTTCGGACACATAATAAATCCAGCCTGATCTCGACCAGGTAGCATAAATCACTCAAGGGCATGATCGAATGTTCACACATGAAGGTTGTTTTGGAAGGCAGTTTACTGGAGAGTTGATGTTAGATTTTTATTTGTTTGTTTGTTTTTTTGTTTGTTTTGTTTTGAACTTGAAGGTATTTTCTCAAGGTGAAAGGATCAGTTTTAAACATGCACACTTTGAAGAAAGGTGATTCAGAAAATGCTCTTTGTATCATTTGATGGCTGGTAAATACTTGATAATTCACAGAAAAGGAGTCTCAGCTGGGTTTCTGACTCAACAAATAATCAATACAAAGACATAAAGGTGCACCAAAGAAAAAAAAATATACATAAATTCTGTCCAAATCCTGTGCACTTTTATTTTCGAATTAACGGCTAGCCTTGTTTTCAAGTCTGGTGTGGATCGTTTATTTTAATTGGAAGTAATGAAATGATTTAGGTCTCAGGAGTTCAGCCAGTACTCACGCTGTTTTCAAAAAACACAAAACCATGTTCAAAAAGATATAAATAAGGAGGGAGAATGAGTGATTTGTAAATCCCAGCATGGTATGGTTGGGAATTGGCTGAAGTTAATGAACTGTGGAGCGCTCGTATTTAGCTCACCTGCAATGCTGACAGAGGGTAGATTTGTTTATCCAGCAACTGATTAGAAATCTCTAATTGCACAGCTAATGAAATGCCTGTTAAGTCTTGCAACAACAGACTTAAATCACAATGGAACAAAACCAAACTGAAGTTTTATTGGTCATTAACACGAGCAGATCAGAGCACTGCAATATTTCTTAGCCTCATAGAAGCCATTTGACTAGCAGCTCTGGAATCAAGTCACTGATGCATGTCACCAGCCCAGGAGCCTATACCAATCTGCCCAGTCACTACTTCATTGAGAATGAAGGTATGGGGGAATGAACGTTCAGCAAACGCTAGTTTGTGCAAATGATTTTACAACCTTCAATCACCATTTGCTGCACCCGATAAGGTGTATTTACAGTCCGAAATGACCCGTTTTGTAGGAAAATTGTCTTGTTTTAAAAATCAATGGGTACATTAAGGAGTGATAGAATTTCAGTCCATGGAGGCAGAATGGAACCGTGTTCTGTTTTAACCTTATGTACAGCTGTGTGCCTCTACTTTAAGCAGACCTATTTTTCGACGACTAAATTGGGGCATTTTACATATTGAATAGCAATTCTCCCCAAAGTAATTGTGTTTTGTGTGTTTTTTTAGCCTGATTGCGCTCAGGGCTGTACTTCAGGGAGATGAGACAGAAAAGCTGTTAGAAACACTACAGATGCTGCTCTGAATTTCTGACAGTTTTTTTTTTTTTTCAGGTCAGAATAGATCCAATCCTTGATTATTAAACACAAATAATGAAATGAATAGTAGTGAAAACTATTCATAAGCTGTGAACAGTCATTTGTAGTCATGGCCTTGATAACATTTCCACATTTTTTAAAACAGTTTTAACAACTAGCGCTTTTTAATTAACACATCTTTTGGTGCCAACCATTGTAATTAATTTCAAAACACTTGTACAATACGAAGCATGTGGAGTTTAACAAAAAATGATTTTGTTTATTTGTTGTACAGTGATGTTCATGTGTTTGTATTTGTGTATGCTGTGTATATAGTTTTTTCTGTGGCTTGCAAGAAGTGTTTATTATAATGTTTAAGACTAAAAAAACATGATCCATACTGATGATATCAAATAATAGTGTTGATGCTTAAACTACATAACAACTGTACTTTTACCAGAATTTTCTAATGCATTCGGCATATAGCAGATATCATAACTGAACACTTTTAATAAACACTCTAAATTTTGCAGGTTGCTGTATTACAGAATCAGATTGTTGTTGTTGTTGTTGCTGCTGTTGTCATAGAACCCCAACTTGTTGAATCCAGTCTCACTAAACTTGAGTCTTGTCATTTAATGAAAATTAAGTCATCACCGTAGGTCTAATATTGATTCTGCAAAAGGCCAGTGAGCACAACAAGCCCCTGTTATCCATTTGACATTAGTGAATGCTGCTCTCCCGACACACTCATCCTCAGCCAGTCCTCTCGTCTCCTCCTCTCTCCTCCTCTCTCCTCTCCTCTTCTCTCCTCTCCTCTCCTGTCCTAGTGGGACAGCACTATTTAGTGTCTTAATCCCTCTAAGCCAGCACTGCAACCCCCGGGTGAGCCGCGCATCCCGAAAAACAACAACTGGCCTCATTTATCACCCTAATGTTCGTTATATTTTTAACCCCTCCTATTTATCAGGGCTCAGGATGCACACGTTGGGGCTCTGCTCCCTGTGACTCCCCGTGGTGCTCTCCTCATCACTTCTCCCACCTCCTTCTCTCACTCTCTCTCTCTCTCTCCTTCTCCTACTTTTCTCCTCTCTCCTCAAATTAGGACTTTGGTGACGACGGCTCCCTGTACATCACCAAGGTGACAACCATTCACATGGGCAACTACAGCTGCCATGCATACGGCTACGAAGACCTAAGTCAAACCCATGTGCTGCAGGTGAATGGTTAGTACAGACGCATGTTTAAAACATTTCCTATTAACCTGCCATTGTTGTATCATTGTTGTCAGGAGACTAGATCTGTCACTTGTCTGTGTTGGTTATGTCACTCAATGAATGGGTATCTCTCCATGGTTCAAAAAATGCCCCAGTGCTTCTAGCTGAGAAAGAATCAACAAGACATTTTGTATTCAGTTGTATGTATAAGATGTTTATTTCAATCCAACAGCAAAGCATTACAGCGACATCAAATAACCAGTTGCAGCAAAATAGGGGACGTCTTGTCGGCAGTTATCAAAGCACATAGCTTCAGAGAACCATTTGCATAAGTCTTCCCTTTTCCCCCCCCTTTTTTTTAACTGAACGGTGTGATTACCAGTGCTTGCTCTTCAATAAGGACCTTGTGAGAATCACCAGTGCTCCAATGAATCAAAGATAATAATCCAATTTTAGAGCTTTGTTTCATTGCTGTCTGATAGGCAGAGGAAAAATACCAGGAAAACATTTTCAATTAACTGGAACAATATACATGATTGTTATGCTTTTTCTCGGGGGATTGTGGCTAATTGAAAAGCGATACAGCTGCAGAGGGAACCTGCTCACACCTCGAGCTGTACTGTCGCCAGGAAGCAGGTTATCTTCCCACACAATTACCAGGCGGCCGCATTAGGCTTACACCGGCTGACACACCTGGAAAATGAGTAAACAAAAGGACATTTTGTCAAGCGTTTGCTCTGTTCTCATAAAAAGGTGACACTTTTTATGCCATTTCTTTTGTGGTTTCCAAAAACTATTTGATGCTGTGCATTATTCCTGTTTGGCCAATCCAACCCTGTTTTCTCTTTGTGGCTTTATTCTAGTGCCCCCCGTGATTCTGGTGTACCCTGAAACTCAGGCCCAGGAGCCCGGTGTTGCCGCCAGTCTATACTGCCATGCTGAGGGCATCCCCAACCCCAAGATCACCTGGCTGAAAAATGGCATGGACCTCCAGCCTCGGGCCTCCAAGCAGCTCTCCCTCATTGGTATGTCAGACCACTCTCGCTCCCCTTCCTCCGCACAGCTCTTCCTCCTGATTGTCTGGTGATGTATCAGCGAGAAGCGGGGTGACGATGGGGGTGGGGGGGGGGGGGTGAAGTTTTCATTCTTGGGAGCCTTTCAGACTCAGTCCGATTGGGCTTTTATGTGTCAGATCACAGAAGTATGTGGTTAAAGCACTGTGTGTCCCATCTCACGTTAAGGAAAACATAAATGATTGTCGCTTTTCTTTTGCACTGTGATTTTACTGATTGCAAACTTGCAGAATAAATATGGGAGCATACAGAAGTGGTGGCATTAATGCAAATGCATAGGCAGACGCTGTGGCAAAATTTACTGAGCACTCACACAACCATGTTGGAGAATTTTACATTTCAGAACCTTCATGCTCACGTTGTAGCTCTGATTGGATGACAGTGTGGTAGTATGTTTTCACTAAAACTTACTAAAAGCATATGTTATACATGTTTTTCTCCAGGTATTCTTGGATATACTGGCTTGAACAGTTATTTTCTCCCTTCAGTTTATTCACATACAAAGCCCAGCTTTTAAACCGAAGAATTTCTTTTAATAATGTGTTTGTGTTACTGAGGAAAGAAATGCACACAACAGTGGAAAATACACAAATCTGCGCTTATGAACAGCACATAAAGTCGTTTGCACATTACAGACATGCACGCACAAAACAGTGATGTCTGTGCATAGTCAAGGCTTTAACTCTAAAGTCACCACAATGTTTTTATTCTTACGTTATTTCATTTACTTATTTCATAACTTATTTCATTATCATTTGAGTAATGTTATCAATGAAAAGCCATTTTTCTCTCCTTTGGGTAGCAATCAATCAATTAATCAAACAAGCAATCAATCAGTTAATCAATCAAACAATCACTAATCAGATAATTACACTTTTTAGAGTAATCCTGTAAATTCCTTCTCACTTTGATGAATTCTGGTCATTTGCAATCAGTAACTAATTACAGTTTAAGAAAAAAAAAATCTATCCATCACTGTGAACACAGGTAATGAACTAGGGAATGTTTGATTAGTGTGCCAGCCAGGGTTCAGTCAACCATGTCTATCCTATCCAGGAACTTGGAAGGCATCCGTCAGCTCCCAGTCAGCATACTGGGGCTAGAAAGTGTAGATGGGGATCAAGCAAAGGGATCAAAGGCACCAGACTGATAGGGTGAGACAGAGATGAGAGGATGAAGGTGAAGCACAAGAGATGGAAAGAGAGAAAGAGAGAGAGAGAGACCTACGCGTGATCTTTGACACCACGTGTGAAAGTGCAGTTGGTGCGCCGGGTGTCCTACAGTGAGTGGATGCGTTGTGAAGATTGTGGTGTTGTGATCAAGGTAACACAGAACTGGGGGAGTAGATCTGAGAGCATGCCGCACATCACAAAAGGGTGAAGGCACCAGGGGCTTTGATTATTGCCCATCTCTCCTCCTATCCCCTCCCCCCTATCCCCTCCCCCACATCAGACTCAATCTGATACATATCGCCTCTCCCAAGCACGGCACATTCATGGAAGAGTCATGCCTGAAGACAGCCGGGGGGGTTGAGATATATACACAAGAAACTTTTGGCAAAGACTAACTCACCAACTTCTCAGGGTGTGCATGAACTTCAGTATCATAGACATTGTGACTGAAGAGTAATTCATGTGTTTTTTTAAATGTTTTATTGTCTATACTTTCACCTTCACTTTGCTCCAGCAAATGGCAGTGAGCTTCACATTGGCAGTGTGCGTTATGAGGACACAGGGGCCTACACCTGCATTGCAAAGAATGAAGTTGGTGTGGATGAAGACATCTCTTCACTATTTGTGGAGGATTCTGCTCGAAAAACACGTAGGTGGAAGCCTTTACGTGACTCTTATAACGTGTAAGATCAGGTGCAGCCAGGGATTGTGATCCTGTGATCTTTTGATTGTGATCTTTTTTGTCAAATCATCTTCATTGTTCTTCTTATACCACCTACGCGAGCACTCAAAAAAAATCTGTTATTTGTAACCTGTTCTAAGGATTTGGGCAAATCAATAAGCAATTTAGGGTGGAAAGCACATTGTCTGTTGAGCATAAATATTAAAAGAAATTGAGTCTTGCTTTAATCTTCTCAGTATTTCATCGAATTTTACAGCAGCTGTTTAAAGGCCTCTTAGGGTTGGTCACCTTCAAGCTACAGTTATGGTCTGTTTAATCTAGTCACTGATGAGGGAAGCCTTGGATCAAGCCCAGTCCCAAACCAATTTATCATCTGCTCTTGGCAACATCTGTATTACTCTATTGACCATTCAAATGCACTCTGTCGAGCTGCAAGGAATGACTGCCCAACGGTTTGTAAAGACAGGCTATATTATGTGAGATTTAGGAGGTTTAAGTATGCTACCCCTTATGTCAAATATTTTGAATGTATTATCATGTGCCATCTAGATACAGCTGGCAGCCTTCAACATTTTAATATGGCCATTAAAAACAGTGGGTAATACTTTCAAGAGTTTCAGTATTTTTTCTTCTTCATATTTTAATGATGGAACATAGTCTCTAAGATTGTGTGACACTGTGGTTATGAGGTTTTAACAACAAATCAGTTGGATTACATTTTTGATTTGGTCCAAATTCAGGATTAATAGTGTGTTTTTCCTGTACTGCAGATCTTTAAAAAAAATCATGTATGAAAACTTGATTTTCTTCTTTTTTTCTTTTCTTCTTAAAAATGCCTGTATTTCTCTCTTGTGTTCTTTCTTGGTGTGCTGACATTGCTGCAGTTGCAAATATCCTCTGGCGGGAAGAAGGTATGGATCAATGTCACAGTCTCACTGATGTAATAAATGCCTCCTTTGCTGTTATGCCTGTTGATTATTCTTGTGGTATTGGTAAAAAATCTTTTCTTTGTGCCTACCTTCACTTGTGGTGATTGCCTTTTAATGTTGCTGTGTATGTGTTGGATTTCAGGGGCAATTGCTTGTAAAGATTAAGTAAATGAAATCTTTTCAGCTGGAAAATGTACCAAAAATATTAAATATGCATAGATTTTTTACACCCTTTACAAAAACCCTGGAGTTCTTACCTATTACTATACCTTAGTGGATAATTACACTGAAGTTTTATTGAGCTCTGGGTGTCGTTTCCATTCTCCCAAACTTTTTGCTTTGCCTTGGGTTTTTTTCCTCAGAATTCTGTCTTACACGCATCAGATGATCCTAAACTGATGTCTGCTATAGCTTAAGTTTCTGACAGCTGATCACATGCAGACATCTGTGTGTATGAGACGTGTTTTAATACTTGACTAAGCACAAGCAACGCACTAGCGACAACATGCCCATATATAGCACCAGGGGTATTACAGCAGCATCTGATTGGATGACTGATTTGTGCTTCTTGTCAACGTTGCAACTCAGCTGCCCTTTTGTCATGATGAAGTGTGGCATGTGTTCTAATTAGCAAGAATTCTCAGAGAGGTGATAGACGTGTTCTCGTTTCACTTCAGCTCCTGTCTCTGTGACGTAGGCATGCATGTGGTGGATGTGTGCTTTTCCAGTGCTCTGGGCTAACTTTGTTAGAAGGGGTGTCTACTTTTTCTGTCTTTTTTCTTTTACTTTTTTACACACCGTTTTACCGTTTTTCACATTGATGCTTTCTTTGCAGGCCTGAGTGTTGGGAACATGTTCTACGTGTTCTCAGATGAAGGGGTGACCATACTACAGCCTGGGGAGTGTGAGATCCGCAGGCGGATAAAGCGCTCTGAGAGAATTGTGGCCAGTTATGTAAGTGTGAGACAATCATGTCAGCTCTCAGTGGCATATGCTGAAAACATCACCAACACCTTAGACATGCGTTACATGAGGAAACATGATGTGATGTGCTCAAAAGGAAATATTGTTAAGATATTCTGTTCATCATGTGGGTCTCCTCTCAAAAGCATATGCATTATCCCTGAATTGAATCTATTCAAATCCATTCATTTTCATTAGACAAAATTCAATTCAGTATAATTACCCCTGATTAAATTCAATCTGTTTCAGATTACCCCTATATAATCTTGAACGATGAGCTTTGCCTTTGTGTTCGGTTAATTCCTCAGAGATATTGTGAAGTGTTAGGAGGCTTGGTGCAATAGTTAGCCCTGGTGTATTTTGTAAAACTCTAGAGGAAAGGCTCCTTTGGGATGATCTCTTGGAGCTTCTATGTCTCACAAGCGTCTGTAAGTGAATTAGAGATCGATAGAAACTCAATAAGCCATGTGTTAGTGTGTTGATGCTGTAAGCTGCATTCTCCCTGACCCAAGTGGTGTCATGCTTTGTCTCCAAGGTGTAATCTGACTTGAGAGACATTGTCTTCTGAAAATGAACTCTTCTACAGCTGCAACCATCAATCAAATGAATCGATTAGTTGTCCACTTTGAAATAAAACTGTTTTGACAATTTCTCTATTTTCTGGTTTATTTTAGTCCTCTGTGACAGCAAATATCAAAATAAATTGCTGAATAAATAAATATAAGGCCTTCGAGGACATCATCTCGACCTTTGAGAAATACTGATCATTTTCTGACATTTTTTAGCCCAAATATCTGATCAATTATTCACTTGTCATGCACCAAGGCAACTAATGATCCTTGTTCATTTCCACTGACAGGAAGAAATGTGCCCCAAAAATGAGGGCACCACCCCCCAGCACTGCGTATGGGCATCTGCACTCAACGTCCGCGACAAGTATATCTACGTCACCCAGCCTCTCCAAAACCGCTTGCTGATCATTGACACACAAGCTCAGAAAGTCGTACAGGTGGGGATTAATTCTCCTCCTCCTCCTCCTCCTCCTCCCCCTCCTCTTTTAGCACTGTCTTATCCTGGGAGATGTCAATCCACACTTGAGTTAGTCATGTGCAAATGAAAAGCCTTTTAGCAAATACTGTGTGAGAGAGAGAAAGAGAGAGAGGAATAAAATGAGTCAGGGGGAGTGTAAAAATGGAAATGTTGCTTTCCCTCTCTTTCTCTCTTTCTGTCTCTCTCTCTCTCTTTCTCTCTCTCTCTCTGTCTATCTCTCCCTACCCCTCTTTTACACTCTCATATTTATTCATGATTTATGAATTCTTAATTTTATTGCATTACGTGTTGTGCCAGTATACTTTTACTACACAGTGGAAGGCAGCAGTCATCCCCATGGTGATTTAATGGTTTATGAAATAGTTGAATGACAGTTACAGGGTCAAAGGGCAAACTTATTGTATGTCATTATGAGATGGCTTTCAGAGGCAGTGGCTGATCTGCGTAAAACAGTGCAGCTGTCTTTCTGTTATTATTATATTGCACAGGCTCCTTCTGTTAGATTCTCTGTTAGCTTCTGGTGCCCAGATTGTGTGCCATGCACTGCCTATGACTGCACCCTGGGTACAACCTGCAGTTTGACCCACTGTCTTGCCTTCGTTCTGTGTGTGTGTGTGTGTGTGTGTGTGTGTGTGTGTGTGTGTGTGTGTGTGTGTGTGTGCTTGTGCTTGTGTGTTTCCTCCTCTATCACCTCGTAGGCAGTGGAGACAGACCCTGTGCCTGTCAAGCTATTCTATGACAAGTCCCACGACCAAGTCTGGGTGCTGAGTTGGGGTGACCTACAGAAGTCCCATCCCACATTGCAGGTACATAATGACTGTGTGTGTGCGTGCGTACGTGCGTGTCACTGGTACCATGCAGTTATGTCTGTGTTTGTGTGAGAGTCTGAATTAGCTAGTGGTTTTCTTTGAGTTTGTGTGTGTGTTTGTGTGTGTGTGTGTGTATGCGCTTGTGTATGAAAAAATCTGTTTTCAAACTAGGCTTCTGTTGATGTGACTGAAGTACCCCAGATGGAAATTTCTCTAGATGGGTGCTGAAATACTGGGGAGGTGTGGATGGGTTTTACTCTGTCCAGGGACTGCTGGGTAAACATGCCCCCCCGTCCCACCCCCACCCCAACACACACACACACACACACACTTTCACACTTACACCCCTCAAACACAGGCACTATAGAGCAGCCCTCTAGCCTCTCCGCACGTAATGGCTAAATTGTCGCGGGAGAGAGACAGACACAACATTCATTATCCACTCTCCTTTTAGAGGAGAGGGAGAAAATCCCATTAGAACCAATGCAAGAGATGTGCAGCCCTTGTGAGCTCACCGCGATGGAGACCCATCTTATTAGCAGGGGAATGTATTGCAGCCACTGTCAGGTATCTGTTCCCGGTGTCATCCTAATGTGTTCGCTGCAGACTGCTGAAGTGTGATACGCCGCGCCAGCGAGAGAAAAAGGCGCCGCCACCACCACCGCCAACGCCGCCATCGTCATCGTCAAATGAGAGAAGTGATTACACCACTCGCTTTTAATTCCTCTCCTGAAACGGTGGTGAAAATTCTCCCGCGTACCTTTGGCACGTTAAGACAGATCCTTTTAGCAGCTCCTCGCACATCTCATTTCCCCTGAATACTCCGTCGTAATGAATAATTACCGCGCAGGGGCATGAATCGCTCAAAAATGCTAGAAAGCAATTTTAGGGGAAGCCACATATTAGACCCGAGGCCGTATGGATCAGACCACAAATAAACGGTTGGATAATGCCATTATCATTTGGAAAGGCAGTAATTGACCTGTGCTTTGGAGATTCATGTGCACCACCCGCTGTGAGAGGTGAAAGGAGGGGCCATATCAAATTCCTCTTCATATTAATAGCTCGACGTTTAAACGTTTGGAGTGTGATTGTTAATTCATTAGATTAAACAAATGAAAAAGAGGGAGGGAATGAACCTGGGCTAAAGATAGCCTTCTTTTCTCCCCTACTGCAGGTTGTGCCGTTAGCGAGTGGCCCTCTACTGTTTGGATGGGGGGGGGGGCGAGACGAGTAGGGAAAGTTTACTCTCCTTATCGCACACCAAACAACCATCCGTTTGTTATTTCAAGAGATGAAACCCTGGGAGACTAAATGACAGCTCTAAAGAAGGCAGACGAGCTGCAAGCTGCAATCTGTTTACTCTGCAATGGCTACCGTCCTCACACCATGACTAATTCATCGAAACAGCGCGGGGCGGGCGCCACAGGCACGTTCAAGAGTGGCTCTTCACCACAACATTTAGCCCACTCCAAATCGTGTTATTGATACTACTGTAATGTGGCGTGAGCTGCGATCGTCTGCTCTGAAATAAGCCCATCAAGTGCCATCAGATCCGAGGCAAGTGGCAGCTTAGAAACTAAAAAAAGCTTAAAAAAGCTTAACTTGACATATCGTAAGTGTGTGCTCTACTGCTGGGACCCACATGACTCGTTGAAATGGTATTAGCTTCTTACGGCATACAGCTGTCTTATAGTTAAAGTTGGGCTGCCCTTAAGCAGTTAAGAAGAGCTCTTGGGGAGAATCAGGAAGAAGACGCTGGAAAAAAAATCCATCAAAAGAGAACAGTTTCCTCAGGCAGAGGCACATGAGAAGAGGCTGTGCTTTCATGATTTCTTATCTATAAGCATTTAAACATACTGTAAATGCTGCTCCTTAATGGCCCGTGTTTTTGCTCCGTTTCTTCTTCCTCATCTTCTTTTTTTTGTTTTCCCTTATCTTCTGTCTCCCTTGGTGTATGGCATTAATGAGAGCAAAATGCAGCAGACCTCTCCCCTGTTTTGGCAAGGTTGTCTGATGAATGAGCCTGGCAGTGGCCATGTAAACAGCACAGCAGTCCTTGGCACTGCCTAAACAATGTCAGGTGTGTGATTAAATGTCTCTGAGGTGGGGGGGATGGCGGGGGGAGGGCTGGACGAGGCCCCTGTCAGACCCTTCAGATGCACCAGAGCCAAGATAAACCGGAGGCAGACGGAAAAGGCACGTGAGCGGGTGTCATTTCACTGATAACGTACACATTTCATAGACACTGCAGCATATTAACCTCTTTCAGAGACTAAGGTGAAGTTGTTGTGCACAACCATAAATCTGACCATATCTGAAGGTAATATGTAGGTAATATGTACAATAAAATGCACATGGGCTTATCTGATGTTGGTGGTTACCTGGGAATGTTAACACTGGTTGGCGTTAACTTTGCCTTTCTACAGTAGACGTGCTGTCGATTCATTAGGGATTGCTGATTGTTTTATTGTATCGTATTTATTTTTGTCTGTTCTGGGCTTACATAGGTTATATCTCAAGCGAGCATGGGTGAAACACATCATGTTGTCCGAACACCATTCCAGAGGGTGGATGACTTCTTCCTGCCCCCCACCAACCTCATCATCACGCACGTCAGGTACGAGGTGTCGCTCACCTCCGACAGTAATGACCTCCCACCCACCCGTCGGCCATAATCCCACCTCGGAGTGGAAATGAGCAAATTAAGACCATAATGAAAATCTTAATGTACTTTAATGATGGGAAAAAAAGCAATTAACCTCTCCTGTTGACCCTTTATCATTTCAGGTTTGGCTTTGTCTTCTTAAAATCTGAACCCGCCGTGCATAAGATTGACCTGGAGACCTTCCACCGTGTCAAGAGCATCAGCCTGAAGAACTACAGCTGTGTGCCGGTCAGCATGGCCTATACCCACCTGAGTGGCTACTACTTCATTCAGTGCCAGGCCCGCAACAGGAGCTCAGCCATGCCCCAGCTGCTCATCGATAGCGTGACAGACACAGTCATCGGCCGCAACCTGGACGTGGTCGGCAAGCCATACGTCTCACCCGACGGACGCTACGTGGTCACGCCGGATGAACGCAGCGGCAAGATCCGTGTCCAGGTGGTGTCCTTTCAGGGGGAGCTGTGTCTGAGCCACGAGCTTGACGCCTCGCTGCACGTCTCTGACCTGGTGTTCCAGCCATCCTTCGCCGAATCCAACCAGTACGTTGCGGTGGCCACGTCGGCCTCCGGCGCAAGCCTGCTGTTCTCCGACCTGTCTGCCGGCGGGAGCGTTGTGCTTGCAGGGCTCAAGGATCCGCTGCCCCCTCACAGCTGGCCCTGGAGCCGGGCCAACCGCGTGGTGGCATCCAGCGGCCTGTTCGGGCAGTACCTGGTCACGCCATCGGCCGAGTCGCTGTTCGTGCTGAACGGCAAGCAGAGCAGTCTGCACTGTGAGGTGTCAGACGTCCAGCGGGGCAACACGGTGGTGTGGGTGGGAGAGGTATGAGTGTGCTGTGGAGCACCTGCGGTCAGGCTGAACTACTGAAAACTGTTACGAGATCTAAGGAGGACTCAACCCCCCCAGGACTGAATGCAAGGAAAGAACACCTGTGTGTGTGTGTGTGTGTGTGGGTGTGAGTGTGTGTGAGTGTGTGTGTGGGTATGTGAGAGAGCGAGAGAGAGAGAGAGAGAGAGAGAGAGAGAGAAAGGGTGAGAGAGAGAGTATGAATGTGTGTGTGCCTGTGTGTGTGTGTGTGAGTGTGGATTACTGTTGTAAAAGTACACAAACATTAAAAAAAATTAGAGTAATGGAACAAAAAAAATAAGTATTAAGAAATCCTGTAATGATCTTTCTACTGGGAGAGGGTGAGCCTGTACTTGTCCGTGCAACAGTGATCCATGCACACTCCAGTTACAAGAAATGTACATTATTGCACTTCCTCGTGACACAGCAGAAACCGTTTGTTGCAAAACAGAGAGAGCGAGAGAGAGAGAGAGAGAAAGGGTAGCTACCGTTGTCGATGACATTTTTTCGAAAAATTAACTATGCACAATGCTCACATTTTTGTCTTAAAGCTGTTTGGTTTCCAGATGTCTGTCCCTCACCCTGTGCTGCAACTTAGTCACTACTGTGTATGAAACCCGTCTGTCAGCCACACAAGTCTGCGGTCCGTTGTTTTAAAGTCATGGCCTTCTGTCGTCCGCCTTTTGCACATGTTCATGGTAGCGACCGGTTCCTCTGCGTATCTCCTGTCTCCAGTCTTGTGCTCTCGTAGTTACATTGACATTCCAAAGACTGCGCTCATCCATCGTCATTAGTATGCTATAGGAGCACCAAATGAGCTAAATGGAAACATGGAAACTTTTTTTTTTGCCTCTCTGTGATCTTGTTTTGGGGAGATTGTACTTCACACAAAACTGGTATGATCCAAGTAATCCACTAAGTGATCAAAGGCATTTTGTTGGATCCAGATTGAGTTTGTAATTCTGTATCTTCTTAAGTCTAAAGTCGTTTAGTTTGTGTGCATGTGTGTGCGTGTGTGTGTGTGTGTGTGTGTGTATGTATGTGTACTGCATGTCTGTGAGTATGTGTGCGTGTGTGTGTGCGTGTATGTTTGTGTGTGTATGCGTCAGAGCCAAGCTACTTAAAGGGATGCCTGGTGTAAACCTCAATGCTGAAACCCTCCAGTGGCATTAGATGACAGAGGTAGGTGCCAAGGGTTTAAGCCTCCTTAGTGGTATGCCGACAATGTCAAGGTCGAGGATGTGATTCAGGAATGGGGGCCCCTAACACAGATGTATTCTCTCTTGAATTACAGAATAGCTGTATGAGTGAATCAGTAAGTGAATGAATGAACGAGTGACTGAGTGAATGAGAATGAATGAACAAATGAATGATTTGTGTCATATGCACTCCTCCCTTTTCTCCCCAGAACCTGCTCTTTTCCACAATTCAGTTCCTACACCAAAAGTAAGACTTGTACTCCCTATTCAAATATATGGAAGGCTGATAAGATCACACATAAAGTGTTTCTGTTGGGGTATAGTGGAGGTTCATTCTGTTGATAGCTGATGATGATGCATACAGAAAGCCTTATGGTGTGTTTGAGTTGTCGTCTGCAGTAAAAAGGACATTTTCATGAATAAAAATTTCCATTATATGTGGATGACTCAAACACACACCTCCTGCCCATGTGACTCAGCCAAGTCTTACAGATCACAGATACAGTGACATGTAATGCAGTCATTTATGGCCAGGGCCACATATGAAGAACACTGAGAGTTGGTGAACCCAATGGCTGAATGCTTTCTATTTAATCCATATGGCTCACTGCATTTGAATATCTCGGTTGCTTGATAGACTTTCTGTTGACCCTTGCATACTGAAAAAATGCCACATAATAACTATAATTATGTTTGAGTAAATCATAGAAATTTTTTCTTTTCATCTTATCTCAGCTAATGTGCCAAAATGAAAAGACTACGTGGTGTAAGATATGAGGTATTATGAAGTCTGACATAATTTTCAGTCTGTGAGATTGCTGTAATCAGCCTAGGCAGGCACTAAAGGTGTGGACCTAGGTAGCCTGTTGTTAAATGTTATGAGACAGCATTTATCTTAATGTGATCTTACTTTACCGCATTTACGCAGACTTGTGTGAACTTGACGAGATTAAGCATTGCTCAAAATTACCTCCTTGCACTGAGAGTACGGCTATTAATACCACAGAGTTTTAACCCAGAGTGAGTAGTCAGTCATTCCTTAGACAGACTTGAGTTAAAAATCCAAAAGATTGATCTTACTGTCACATAACCTCACAAAAGGCTCGAGTGGAGTGGGTCCTTCATCTGCTAATCCTTATTAGACAGAGATCCATAGTCCACTACAGTGTGAAAACGTGACAAAGCCAAGCTGTTAAAAGTGCTATGTGCACTGCTGTTAGTCACTCTCCCTGATCCCCAGAGAACCTTGCCCAAGGTGACATTCAGAGTCGTAGCTTTTAGGCGGCAAGAACCTCACGCCTGAGGTGAGAGGGTATGCCCAGAGAGGCACAGGGACACAGAGCAGCTCACATAGACTATTCCGGAATAAATATTCATATGAGATGTGGGAAGAATAGGATGAGTCGCCCCTAGCGTTCGCATCTGATAGATTTGCTTTCCTGAAGCGTCCTATTCCTGATGTCCTAGATGCAGAGGTCAGACACTTTTTTTGCATTCAAAACAATCTCCCATGTTCCATGTTCTCTGAGACAGGCAGATCAAGGGGTCCGCAGCTTACCTGAATGTGTTCATGTGTAAACATTAGTCACTGTTTTAGATAAATTGTTCTTGTTAGAACACAATAAAAATGATAAATGTACAGATTTTATTCATGAGTTTTGTGTGTTCTGGTTAATGAGGGAAATGTTTTGTTAAAAACAACAATAAACTCCATTAATTGTGCAGCTGTGTCACACTATAAATTACTTTCTAAACGACACATGAATATTCAGGTAGAAAGTATTACCAAGCAGATAAAATTGAATGTGGATACTAAACTCAGTTAACCATGAAATGAAATTCTATCAGACACTCTTCAAATACTATTTTGCTTATTAACTCGTATCCTCACTTATTTAAGGAGCAGTTTTCGTCAACATTGCATGCATACAATACGCATCAGTCCCCTTATTCTAAAATTTTATTTTAGAAACACACACACACACACACACACACATAGAGAGAGAGATAGATGTCTGACAGTTTTGCATATTTTTCAGTTTTATTTGACTGTACACCCATTTGTCCTCATCAATACTGAGGTCTCTCTCAAGGCCATGCTTTTTCTGGTGTAATGAGACACAGTAGAAGCCATTTCAGGATGAAGAATGGCTGTTTCTGTGAACACAACTCTCACTCACAACTCTCATTTTTAAAATTCACCTGAATATCACAGTGAAAGGACTAGGCCTAAAGGCCTAAACATACACAAGTAAACAGGTGGACAACATGACCTCGTGGTCATCTGCCGGAGTATGTGCTCATTGTACAGGAACTGCTTTCACAGAGGAGATAGTACATTTGTAACTACTTGATGCACATGCAAAAGACTATTTATATTAAAGTTTATTGGTCTTATAAAGATAATAAAAATTGGAAAAAAAATGAATTTGGTCATAATTAATCAAACTTTTGATTTCATTTCATTCAGTATTTCATGATTTGACAATGTAGTGGCATCATTCTTTTACAAACACTTCAAAAACACAGTATACATGCATAGATGCATATCTATGCAGTGAGATATTGTCAAATCTTCCATGGTTTAATGCTGCAAATAAGTAGGGACCTTCTTTAATTTGACCCCTATCTTTTCTCTTGCAGTAACACCTAAAAGCTAAACTTCCACATAATAGGGGTAAGAGACCTGGAGACCTGGAGAATGTTGATCTGTAATCAAACATATAGTGATGTAGTTGAATTTGGATAAACAATGTCAACTGTCCGAACCTGGGGCCCACAGCAAGCACCTCTATTTAGAAGTATCCTTCAAAGTCTTTTTTTTCCTATCTGTGTGTTGACCTATCTCTATGCAACATGTCTATCACCACAATAACAAGCAATAACTATTTGTATGTGTGAATTCATGGATAGTGTCAGCATTTTCTACAAAGCATCTCAAAGCGTTTCATTGCAAATCTAATTGTCAACACCTCATTTTAATGGTTGGTAGATGAGTCATCACCACAGTTAAAACATTGTTTTGTAATCAAGGAATGACAAAAAAAATTAAAGGTGACATGGTTGCCATCCTACTTTTCAGTGTTTGACTATGAAAGAACGCCATTTTCCTCACTTGTAAGACCTCTCTGGTTTTATATATTTTTCCCCTTGTACAGTTCACTAAATCACATGAACAATTTTGGTGTTTCAAAACTAGAATGAACTATTTGCTTACTGAATATTAACCTTGGCTAGTCCCACTCTAATGCCCTTACCTAACCAGAACCACAGCTGATGTAGTAGCATTTATTGTATAGATGAGTTCCAAAAAGAGTTATATTGTATGGTATGGTGTTTCCCAGACTGCTTCTTTTATCTCTTCAAATTTTACAATAAAATCTCTAACAGACTGTCTAATAGACTGTCATTCTTGCTTCTATCTATACTGAATGAACTGTAGCATAAAGCAGAACCATACTCAATTAGGTCTGATTGATGAAAAGAAAGGCATTCAGTAAATGTAAACAATTGATTCAGGTTTTGTATGGTCATATCAGCATAAACTGGCCTTAGGGTAAACTGAATTCACAGCTCTTTAACTTGATTAGTTTAGCACTTAGTTTCTATGAGCTGGTGTGACCAAGTAGGAGGAATTATTCCTGTGTTCTGCCTCTGGTATTCCAGCTATACAACTTTATTAGGCAAAAACTGATCTTATGATTTCCTGACAAGCTGCAGATATTACCTAACGCACATGTGGTTACTTAAAAACTATTAAAATTTGGATGTGGCAACTCAGTTTTCCCAATAGTCACATTTTATCTTTGAAAACCCACACCATTTCTGACCTACGTTACCTGATCTGACACAAATCAGTCTGTCATTCTTCGGGGAAGTTGACAGTGTTGCTCTAGGGAAATAATCTGTAATCATCGTCGCTGTTGTTTACATGGTCAGGAACTCACAGCCATTACTCAGAACAAGTGGGAGAAGTATTGAATTATGGGCCAGCACTGGCAGTGTTGTTTTACCTGCAGCCTGATTGACACATAGTGTCAGGGCTCATCAAGGTCTGTCTGAGTGCTGTGTTTATATTCTTTATCGTTGATAGATTTATACAACCTCCATACCCAGCCAAAAAACAAACGAAAAACCAATGGCAGTGATTTTTAGGTGGCAGCCCTGTCTAGCACACATACACAGATCTACATCTCAGATCTCATGTTGACTAATTCAGATTCACTTATGGTTTAATTGCAGTGTTCACCAAAGCAATCTCTATTGCAAAATATGCTGTAATTTGACAGTAACAATGAATGATTGCTTTTCATCAAATTCAGCCATTTCTGTGTGCCTCAGCTGGAACAAACGCACCAGTATTCTCTTTCAAACACTGCATGTTGTTACATGTATTATAAAGAGGAAGAATTTAGCATTAGCCTTTATTTGAGGTTTAGGTGAAAGACACAAGTTTTGTGTGACGACGAAGTGATGAAGTGATCACTATATGTATATATATATCACTTCATCACTTCAACTTCATCAGTTTGTCAGTATATTTAAAGGATTTCTCTCTGTCAAGATCTGATATCTCAAAATAAGACATGTATACTTGACTTAAGCCTGTCTCACCTTTCTGGGTATGTGCTTGCTTTCCAACTTGGCTAACTAAGTCAGGGCTAATTCTGTTCAGTGTTCTGAGCTCAGTCAAACTTCTGCTATCAGTGTTTTGTGTGCAGTATGTCGTGCTGCTGTGATCACACCTGCTCAAACATGCCGCTGTCCATGGTCCTGGACAACTCTGCAGAGGCCCTCAGATATGTAGAGTGAGTGGTGTTAGCATCTTCCATCAACAAACATATAATAATATAAAGTCATCTTTTAATATCCTATTCTGTTGTTTTTGTTGGTTGGTTTGTTTGTTTTGGAAAAAAACAGAGCATTGAATTTCTGCTGTGATTTCTCAGTTCTTACATGCTGAGTTGCACCTGTGTGCCATCTTACCGAAAAAAGATGCAAAAAGGATAGACTGATCCTCCCTGGATTGTGAGCCTCAAATAAAGGACAGGAAAAGGTCTAGGGTTGGACAACCCAACTGAACCACAACATTGTTCAGAGACAGCCACCCCATCAGCCCCATTACAAGGACTCTCACCAAGGAATAACATAACACAGCTCTTGGCACTGGGATGGGGTGTCCAGGGCATCTCCTGCTGGAGAGGTGGAGGACACTCTGCCTGCTTTTTTTCCACCTGGGTTAAGCTGTAGCCTCAGCCTGCCTGGGTGGTCCTGAGATGAACATACCACTGCAGAGGAAGACATCTGTCAAGAGGGTTCACATTTGTACAGCTGAGGAAGAGCGATTTTTGTTGAGGTCTGTAAGTCAGTGTCTACAGGTGTAACACGCATTGTTATGTGGTTGCGGTGATTCTACACTGCCTGTTTTTGGATGGTTCAACAGGGCAGAGAAAGAGCTGTCTTCTTCCAGCACTGGTAAGATTTTTTTTACGCACACTTTTTAAATGATTGATTTGTTGTTCAAAGGAATACTTCAAAGCTAATGCAATAGCATGTCTCCTCTAGCTTTTACCAAGCACTTCCTATAGCTTCCGGGAGCCAAATCAATAAAGCATAGTCAGACTTGACTTGAAACATCTCTATTCCCTACCCTTACTTTAGCATTTCTCTGTTTCTTTCCCCCTCATTTTCTTTCTATATATCCAAGTGCCATACCAACACCTTATAACTCCCATTTGAACCAGCTCAGCCACCAACACACCCACTTTTGCACATGATTATCAGAAGCACCATAACCCTTCTGAATATGATAGCAACGCCTTAACTTCCACTTTAGAGTAGAGTAGAGTTACTTTAGTGAAGGAAATTAAGGAAGTTTAGTTTACTCTACTCTAAACTTCCACTTTAGAGTAGAGTAGAGTTACTTGAGTGAAGGAAATTAAGGAAGTTTAGTTTAGTTTAGTTAACTTTAGTTAACTTCTAGCAACGCCTTGGTAGTTTTCAAATGAATCTACGCCCTATTCATTTAGAAAATCTTACAAATACGAGTTTCATATTCTGTCTTTGCTAACATCGCAAAAAGCTAGTTACATCTGTTGGGTGATGTTAGAATTTGACACATATTTACTTGTTATGAGACCAGTGAGAAAAAGATCTGGTCACAATGTGTTTGTGATGTACTGTATCATTGTAGCTTGCCAGGATAGCCATAATCTCATCAGAATGTGTTTGTGATGTACTGTATCATTGTAGCTTTCCAGGATAGCTATAATCTCATCAGAATCTTTCAATTACTGTTGTTTTCAATTCACACTCACTCTCAGTTTCACCATCTCTACATGCAATAGCGCTTGGAAAAGCGATGTCTTGACACTTGCAAAATGTGAGAATTGGTCTGGGGTTTGCACTCTTTCACAGGGCTGTTTATCTATCTGTGAACTACAGACAGCATTGACTATGTGGCAGATCAGGACTGAAAATGTGGATTGCCTTGGCTGCAGATCCGTCATTACACAGTCTTTCTCCAGTAATTCCCTGCTTTGACTAATATGTTCCATGACAGCCGACATCTGCCACCATCCCTCCCGCCCTGCGTGCCTGAAACAGAATCCTGCTCATTGAGGAACGGCAACGTGACGCTGCTGTGCTCAGAGCGGAACGCATCATCATTGCGGGACCAGGCGCTCGCCCGCTGGTCATGGTGTCTGGAAGCAATTATGGAGGCATGTCCTTCTAACATGTCTGCTTGTGCCTCGGGCTTGCAGGGATGAAGGGAGAGAGAAGGGACTTGTGCCTGGTGGCTCAAGATTGATTTAATACTAAGCAAATGTCATTCACCGGGGTGGGCACAGAGAGAGAGAGAGAGGAGGGGGGGTGTCTTGATCTGTCCAGATTAATGGTGCCTGTTTTCCATGGCATAGATGAGAGCTCAAAGTTTCTGTTAGATGTGGCTGATGTATTTAGGAGACCTGTCGTCCTACATTTGTAACGTGGAGCTCAAGGGAATCTTGTCTATTGTTTTGTGTTTGGATGATTTCCTCTGATGTCAAGGGTTACTGAAATTGTTGAAGAGATTTTCTGCACAACAGACATACTTAGAGTGATAAATTGGACCGTGTGCACCAGTGGGATAAGAGAGAGGTGACAAAGTATACTGAGCCCTTCATACCTTCACACATATGGGGATGTTTGACCTCTAAGAAATAGCCTGCAGAGCCCTGGGAGTTACGTCACTGTTTGATTTATGCTATGTGGCATTAAAGCTGATCAAAAAAATGTATTTCAAGTCGAAGTTGCCAGAGTTCAGTGCACACTCTAGTTCTTGTTGCTTTTGCTGTTTGATGTTGCCAAACTTACCAGATTAAACATTAGGCTACTAACCCTTGCACTGTTTTGGCATTCTGATTATTTTCCTACACTGTATTCTGCTGTATAATACCATAAATATTATGAACTGTCTTTACTCTAGGCTCCCTAACCAAGAGGGAGAGGTGGCCTGTTGCTGGATAAAATCACTGTGGATCTTGGCATTATGACATAAGCACCTGTCTATATGGACAACACTGAGCAATGGGAAAAATGCAATGTCATTGAGCTCAGGGAGTTTGATCACTCAGTCACTGTCAAGATGATAATTGCTAATATAGAAATCTATCAGGGGTTCCAAAACATATATTCCACACAAATGTGATAAATTCTCATGTAATATTAAAAAGTGCTTTTAATCTCGCAGGGGCTTTGGCGTTCCGCCCTTTTATGAATTCTAACAAGGGCAACCTTTAAATAGGGAGCACTATGCAGATTTGCATGCAACAATACATCAGTACAACAGCACTCTTGTAGTATCCCCAGACCGCAGCATTCCCTACCACCATGACATGGTATTTGTCTAGTGGTGTTTTCGACCAGTGATGGAGCTCTGCAGCAGGGAAGGACAGCTACCAACAGAGGTAAATGCCTGTGTGCTGTGGGATGAGATGCCTTGACGCCTGTGATGGATTCACTGAGTAGAAATCCCATCCCTGAACTGCTGGGCTGTTACGCCGAGACGTCCCGAGGGGTACAGCCTACAGATTGAAAGCCCTGACCCCCCATCCCCCCCGTGGCCAGCAACCTCCAGTTCCTTTCTGTCCATGAGGCCTGGCATGGTGTTTCGTCTGCAACGTGGCGTGGCGCGGCACTCGGCCGAGGAACAGAACATGCCAAGCTGCCAACGCAGGGGGAACAAGCAAGCAAGCTAGCGAGAGAGAGCGCACGGCTCTAAACTAAATCAGATAGACTCTCGGCTGACAGCCACTTAAGGCAAATCGTCAGCCTCAATTAAGCAGCGTGAGGGAGCTCATGAGAGGACGGGATGAAGAGATAATGAAGTGGGTTCTGGGGCTGGATCGCCTCCCAGTGCTACTCAGCCCTCATATCCAGCCGCCATCCAGCCAATACAGTGGGCTGCAGACAGTGCAGTCTGTTTTAGATCACAAGCACAAAGAACTGAGCCTCTCCTCTCCAGCCTTCAGAGAGACAGAATTGTACAGGATCGATTAAAAAAAACTAATATAGGTTTGATGGAATAGAGTTTGGTGATAAAGATGCAACAAAATTATATTTGCATTGGAAAAAATATCTGCTTAAAGACAAAGAATTGGTAATGAGCTGTATAACTTTCTCTTGACATAATTTCTTGGTTTTCATTTATCCCATAAAATAGTTCCCACTTGGAACATAAAGTGCTTTAAGGTACAGTAAAAAAAGTCAAACAGTAGTGTATAGGACTTTGCAATAAGTCTGTCAAGAGAGAATATTACAGCCTTTTCCTGTATTACTCATTCATCATATTCCTGTGAGAGAAAGAAAAAAGAAACATTCTGCCTCTCAGAACGTTAATGCTCTCTTGTTAACCAGTGACACTTGACATCTGGATCAGGAAGTGATGTCAACAAACCTCATCGACTATCAACACTTGTCTTAGGAGGAGAAAGTTTTGACAATTTGTATCCTTGCACTGTCAGAAAGCACAGATGTCAGGTTCATGAACTCACATGTGAGTGACAGAAAAAGGTGGTGGTGAGGAAGCAGACCGCTGTCTGCATGACTACCAGAGCAGCTAGAGTATTAGCACATCAGGAAGCAACATGATGCCATTATTGCCACTTCCTTTCTAGCTTGTGTTTTGGAGTTTTAGAAGCAGTCAGAACACTTGCACACACACACACACACACACACACACACACACATTTATTGTGATGAACGGAAGGTGCTAATCAGTTTGCAAGATGATGACTTGTCTTGCCAATTAACATGTTGGGCACTTCTGTTTGTTGAAATGTAAGAACAAAATGCAGAGAGTGTTACAAGGCAATGTGATAAAAATCGCATTCTCAGACAACACATACTGGACCATTCTTTAGTCTGTTGTTAAAGAGGAGAGGGGCTGATATTTACACATAAAGCAACACATGACCCAATCCATGTGCACTGGAAATGACGCTCTCTAATGTGCCTGATTGTTGGTTTCACCTATGCGACAGAATTTGTTTTGTGTTTGTGCCAAACTCAAATTAATTTATGCAGAGACCAAATGTGTGTACATTCCACATTTCAATTAGAGCAACAGTGAGCTTGGAGTGCACCCAGCTGAAAAGGAAGCCAGTTTTCTCTCTCTCTCTCTCTCTCTCTTTCCCTCTCTCTCTTGTTCTCTCTTTTTTAAAGGGATGGTTTTTCAGCACGGATGAGGCAATCAATAAGTCATCAACTCCGACGGCGGAGGAAAACAAACAGGCAATCATCTGTGAACATACCACAGCTCACAGTCTGCCAACTGTAGCTAGAGCCTGATGCACTCGCACAAATGAAACACAAGACCCACAAACTAAAAAAGAGAGAGAAAAATGACTTTATGCCCTTAAAAATCTCCTGATGAAGTTCAGCTCACCCTAGACAGTTCATACAGCTTCAGACGCACGCTGATCGCCAAGCTGTTTTTCTCTTAACCAATCCTAAAACTGGAGGAAGACACTGCGGGTTATACAAAGCCATGGAGTTCATTGCTATTTGTGATCCATGCGATGGGCATCATGGCCCGGCTAAGGCAATACTGGAGTTTATGGGAGACTCTCCTGAGATGTTGACCTTGCTCAGAGAAGATGCTTTTTACTATATGAGCATGGGTATCCTCCCCCCAGACACTCACAACAGAGTTAGAGAAACCTGAAAGCCTTTGATTTCATTGTATTGTATACTTGACGGATTATGCCCATACTGTTGGTCTGAAACAATAATGACATGATAACTTTGAAGCCAAGGGAGTGTGAGTGTTTCTCTGAAGTTTTGCAGTGCAGTGAAAGTGATATCACTGTGAGCTAATTAGGGCCAGGCATTAGTGTCGTTAATCATTTTGAAAGCTGTCCCACAGTCCCAGCATGTTTAACACCACATGGTAAAGAAGTGGTTAACACAGATGAGCTGAGATTTGTTCTGACTATAGCTCCTGCTGTTGCCAATGTCTAGTTTTCATTAGGCTGAAGAACTGTAAAAAAGCGACCTTTTCAAAACACTCTGATGAGAGGGGTTATATCCAAGCCATAATATTGTAATGATCACACATGCTGTTATGAACATTTAAAGAGAGGGCACTTAATGAAGCAATTACTTTCCTTAACATCCCAACCCATTTGTACATGTGATCCAATTTGTGAGATGTGTTTGTGTGTTCATCATTACACATCACTCATCTCTTGGACAATCTAGGGAAGAATGACCTTCACTTTCTCAAAAGATTTTGTACTTGAATCCATATCAGTTCAGTGTAAGCTAACAAAGCACATACACACCCACACAGACACAGGACTTTTTTCAGGAGGCTGAAAGCTGCTGAAACGCAAGCTACAAGACAAGCTGAGACCAGTCCACAGGCTCTTATCTGACTTCAGGCAAAGCATGCATACTTCATGGTCACTTTATCTCAGTAATTGATTATACTATGTACTCCATGCACAGTCTGTACTTTGTTTACGTTTGTGTTGAGTCCACAGTTTGTAATGTATGACTGTCTCTGAGAAAAAGCACCTACCACATCAGAAGCCTTTCAGATGATCCAACAGAGCAACATATCCTTTCTATTTTTTTTTATTTTATTTTATTCTGTTTTATTATTTTATTATTTTTATTTATTTATTTTGAAACGCCTCTACTTTGAAACGCCTCTACATTTGTCCACAAGCTGAGGACAAACTGTGAAGTATGAATGGTAAACAACCATGTGGTAACAAAGGATCCCTCTCTCTCTCTCTCTCTCTCTCTCAGACTACAAAGGATGAGTGTTAGTGTCAGGGGGTGGTTCTGAGGCAGAATGATAAACAGACCTTTCCAGCTGTTATCTGATTTCATTTCTGTGATGGTTTCTTTGGGATTATAATAGGGTTACTGAATGATGTATGCCAGCACTTGCCTTGAACAGTCTCCTTCAAATGTGCAAGCTAATGCGTAAGCAGGAGGTCCGGGAAGCAATTGAGCTTTCAAAATAAAAAAAAGAAGTAACAAATCGAAATCACAAAGACATGCACATTCTAAACGTCTCGTTCCCTAAAACACACACATACAGAAGCACACACACACACACACACACACACACACACGCACACACAAACACACATACATACACACACACACAGACACACACAAACACACACACAAACTTTTTCCCTTCTCTTTTACAGTAACAACCAGAATGTAAGACAAATGCTACCATCCAGCATTTGTTCTTTGAACAGAATAACTTTTCTAAAACTAAAAGGCAATCAGCAATTTCTGGCTTATGGTGCCATTATGCTTTTTGCAATCATGGTTTAAAAGCACAGAATGGGGCTTTTGTGTTGATCTTTAGCACAAACAGAGCCAATTCAATTCAGTTCAATTCAATTCAATTCAATTCAAACAGACACTATGGTGCAATGCCTGTATGTCTGTATATGAACAAAAGTAAATGCATCAGGTACAAAGATAGAAAAATTCAAGCACGAGGCTGCTGTCTCAGCTGGGCGAACTCTCCTGACTCCAGAGATGCTAAAGCAGAATCTTGATTACACTCCAGGAGGTCTCTACCCTTTCTCACAGCTCCAGAGGGCTAAAAATAAGTTTAGGTGTGAATCTAAGGTGTTTATGCACCATCTCTCCCTACCTCAATGTCTCTCTGCAAGTGGGGCTGGAAATAACAATTTCTGAGAGGCATGTAAATTCCCCTTTGGTTCAACTTTATTTTAACAAGTGCTTTATCTATTAACATAATGTATATTATCAGTCACTTCCATGGAAATTTTAAAAAATTAAAAAAAATTTTTTTTTACATTGTACAAAACATTTAATGTAATTATTCACATCATACATGTAAATAATTACATTAATGTTTTTACAAATGCCATTGTATATGTATGATGTGAATAATTACGTTAAATGTTTTGTACAAATTTTTGATGTATGTTCTACAGCCAAAAATAGCAAATGCTCAAATTTCATGTAATCATATCATGATTTGTGTATTTTGATGTTATGTTGTGGAATTGCCCTACGTTATGTAGACAGAGGCACAGATGGTTAGTAATCAAGAATCTTTGTTCATATTACTGGACCCATAATCATAAAGATTCCAATGCAATGCCTGCCAAGCCAGACTATAACATGAAAATGTATAGTCTGGACTTGACGGTAGATTGGGCTCTATCCTAGCCCTAGAATCAGTGGTAGTCTTTCAAACTGCCTCTGGACGCAATAGGATAGCACTATGACCAATCAAAGCAATGTCGGCAAAACAGCAAATATGACATTCTTTAAAATGGCTAACTTGCCTTTTTATGCTCAACCTCCAAAGCCCAAGTCTAGCTCTTCAAAAGTTGATGCCAAAGCCAGATTCAAACAACCATTGATCCTTGGCTAGAGTCATCTTAGTTGTTTTGCACCGTCACTGCCCTGTCGTCATCGTACTAAGCCCGCCCAGCGACTCTCTACAAAGACAGAGCATTGTGACTGGTTCTACCAAGCTTTGGAAAAAGACCTACTAAGGCCCTACGGTGCTGGGCAAAACTACCTCTACCGATAGGGTTCATCTAGACTCGTAGGCTAATACTCATCCTTAATAGCATAGTTAATCAGCATAAGATAGCAGCAGCAATAGTAACACAACGTAGACGTACATTTTTGTATTGTACCACTGAACAGATAATTGTTATCTTGCATTACTTAACTTGAAACATAAAGCTATTCCTGAGCAGGTGTGTGACTTCCCTCCTATAAGATGCTTACAGCTTACCAAGCCCATCGGCCCCCAGACAGAGACAAATGGAGCGTAATAGGCAAGCTGATGGAAAATCACAAGCCGTACTCAGAGAGGGAACTCTAAAGGCAGACAGGCTGAGGCAGAGGCAGTCTCATGATGTTCAGGTGTGTGTGTGTGTATCTGTGTGTCTATGTGTCTGTGTGTCTGTTTTTGTGTGTGTGTGAGTGTGTGCGTGTGCATCTGTGTGTGTGTGTGTGTGTGTGTGTGTGTGTGTATGTGTGTTTGTGCGTGTGCGTCTGTGTGTGTGTGTGTGTGTGTGTATGTCTGAGTGTGTGTGTGTGTGTGTGTGTGTGTGTGTGGTGTGTGGTGTGTGTGTGTGTGTGTGTGTGTCTGAGTGTGTGTGTGTGTGTGTGTGTGTATGCTTAATGGTGGGAAGGCGCAGTAGTGAGTGAGGAGTGAGAGAGATCCAGCATTTGGCGTGGTGCTGTGGGGCCCCTCTACCTCTGCCTGCCAGCCCAGAGCTCTCATTTCCAGCTGGATGGACAACTGACCTCACTGAGACACACAGCTGAATTTCCCTCCAGGCCACTACCACCAGTCTGGACAGACCTACAGGAAGACAAGAAAAAAACGGAAAAGAAGTGAATTAAATGAAACAAAATGAAATTAGTCATGGATTTGGGGTGGGTGGGACGTAGGGTGCAGCAGAGATACAGTCATTGATCATGGGGCAATCAATAGAAAGCTGTTTAGGTTACCCTTGCCACAGTAAGTAGGCCTGTTTTGAGAGTTAGGAGCTAGATTAAAATCTGTCTGTGGATGTGAGGCTTAGATATATCTTTTCGTCAGATATAAGACTCCAGTTTATGTTTCTGTCCACCAGTGCTTAGAATTAGCACAGATAAAGCTTTAGCACTGTTATAGCTTGAAAGATGTACTTATAGTAACATGGCTGACTGTGTATTGTAAGGTCACTGTATGTCTCGTTAAAATTTGTCACACTGCATGCAAATTATCATTACAAAAGTAATGATGTTTTCCAACATACAGTATTTTCTTTAACTTTCTATGCCCAATATGGAGGCTAATGCACAGATCGCCAACGAGGGTGATCTAGATGATGTCTGCATTTCTCAAGAGTATGTTACATTTTGAGATGACATTGAGTTGTTAATGTGTTAAACTGAGATATTAACCTATTTTAATATAGCATTTTTGAAAGGCTGACCAAGCTATTACATGTAATTACAATGTGTGCTGAAAATGTGAATTATTAACATGAATTATATGTAATTATTATGTCACGTATTCCTTGTGCGAAAAGTATTACTTGAAAAATATGCTTGATAAATGGTGATTCAGATGGTGATACAAATGAGCACAAAGTGATATGTTCTGACAAAACTAATATGGATACATTGTGTGTGTGTGTGTGTGTGTGTGTGTGTGGTGTGTGTGTGTGCATGCATGTGCATGCAGTGCACGTGCATGAATGCTTTGCACATGTTTTGAGTGGGTGTGGGTATGCTTTTGATAAAATCTCCCTACTAGCTTTAGATAGCAATCTGACACATCTTTGGGTTTGGCAAAAAAAGACGCTCATGCTGTAAATGTCCAATAATTTCACACCCACACAGAATCAAAGTCTACTAAGTCATCCTCTGTAGCCTGAGCACGCAGAGACCAGCCTGCGCAACATGTGAGCATGTATTTGCGTCTTCTGTTCTTATTTATTCTTTTGAAATTGTAATAATCTGCAAATTACACAGCTAAACCGCTTGTTGTGGAGGGACAGCGAGGAACTGTGGAGAGGCAGAGTTGCCGCGGAGCTCTGCGCTAAGCTAAACCGAGAAGCTGCTGCTGGTCAGGCGGCCATGCAGTATGTCATGTTCAGGAGACAATAGGGGAATCTGCCCCCCCCCACCACCACCCCAACCCCTCACCCCTCAGCCTGGAGTCAACAAACGGATGATCTTCTGTTGCCCTTTTAAGCGGGAAATGTCACATCAAATGCCGCAGGATCTCTGGACAGGGAGTCGATGGGCGCCTCTGTATGCTAACAAACAATTAGAATTCTCCAGGAGGTCGGCGGAAAGGGGAATGAGCCTCAAGTATGCCAAAAGAGCATTCTAGAACCACTCTTTGTTTGGTTTTAAGAACTTTATTCACAAAAGTCTTAAAATGCATAAAAGAAGTTATTTTTGTGCAATACATGGTGGTGGTCAGATACTGTGGAATCTGTTATCTACTTCCCTTGGAGCACAGTGTCCCATTGAAGCCTTTTAATGAAACCCCTTTTACTATGTATGCAGGTGCTCACGCATTTGGAGCCTACATCAATCATGGCACCAGGGGGACAGGAAGAGAGAGTGGAAGAGGATATGAGAAAAGCATGTGAGTGTGTGCGAGAGAGTGTGTGAGAAAGAGTGTGTGCTTGGGTGCGTGGGTGTGACAGAGCCATGCATCAGCACGGCGCTCCGGGGCCCCCCCTTGCACCCATGACAGGCAGGCGGACGACAGAAGCTGGCAGCCCTGACAGATGCTTAGTGCTGCATCTGCAGGAGAATCAGACGTGCCACACGACACAGCACGGACCAGCACAAATGCGAGGCAGCCGCTGCCCGGTCGCTCGCTCGCTCGCTCTAGCATGACACATGCAGACCGCCCCGCTGCCGACTTGGCCCGTGTTTCAGCATGACACGGGAGTGGACATGAAAGTGGGGATCCCCACTTGGTGATCTCTGCAGAAAACACAGAGAGAAAATAAGATGAAGAGAAAAAAAATCTTAGCTTAGCTTAGACAGATGTGGGTTATATTGCGTCTACTGTGGTCACAGCGTCAGGCCACTGGACACATGCACTGTTGCAGTGCCATTGCATCATAAGAATGGCCCCCGAGTGATAGACTGATTGAATAGATGTTAATGAGTGCATCCATTTTCATAGAACTCAGCATAGGCCCGGAAGAAACAGCAAAACAGGACAGTAAAGTAATAAACTTCAAAGTACAATGAACTTCATAAATTCTCATCTTCTGAGAAACGAAGTTTTAATCCACGTCAAAAACATCTCTGCTGTGTGGTGTTTATGCCATTTTTGTTTTTCTTTAATTTCGATTTCCTGTTGTCTTGGATGCAGCTTTGGCATTAATTTCCATTGTATTTAATACAGTGTCTACACCTGGCAGAAAGATATATTACAGAGGCACCAGTCATCACTAATTGGTTTGAATGCCTACTTCAGTGTATTTCTGGACAACACAGAGCCTAGGTGTTTTGACATTACATCTGTACACTTGTTTCTTTGCATTCTGTTGCTATTTTTGTGAGAGATGTGGGGATTTTCACTTTTAAGATGCCACATGGCTCCTTTACCAAGCATCTAATGAATCAGGGAACCCAAGCCCAACATGGTTGTATCTTAGGGAAAAAAAGTTGTTGAACAGGAGTGCTCTGAGTGTCTGGAACTTATAACTTAGACAGTGCTCTTTGGTAAGGGGCTTGATCCAGTTAAAAAAACTTTTTAGATACCAAGGCACTCACTGGTGAATTTTTTTTATTATTTTTTTTATGGGCAGATCGTGATTAAAACAGACACTTTGACGCGTTTCGGCTAGAAGCCTTCGTCAGAAAGTGAAGAATCTCAAGTCTAAGACAAGGTTAAGAGAATCAATCCGTGAGGGTAAACAGGTGTGTTGGTAGGACCATCAATTAACCAATGGTAGGCAATGGTTTTTCAAATGGCTGTAGGCTTAGTTCAATGACAGGAGCGCAGGAGGATTCATGATGATAGCCCTCTTGGATTGAGAGTAAAACAAAATAATCAACAACACCATTTGAACTAGTCATACCAAGTGTTATTGGAAGATGAACTGCAAAATGGTGCAAGGCAAATGTTGATTTTACAGTGAATTAAAGGCACAACACTAGAAGTGTCAATCAAGCATTCCCTCTCAGCTGTCAGCAAACAAGTTTTTTTTTTTTTTTTTTTGAACCTCGCCAAATTATGAAAGAAAAACAAATGTATGCAGACTGCAGTTGAACAGCCAGGAGTTTCTGGGGCTTGCTCCTGAATTATGCCATTTGTTTTCCAGTCCTAAGGGCCTCGAAGGGCTACTTTCAACATATTTCAGAAGCTCTCCAGAGGAGGAAAAAAAGAGAGAAGAACAGAGAGACAGAAAGCAGGAATAGAAGGGAGAGGTTCTGGGGCATCATGTATAGCTAATAGAGTAAGGCTTCAGAGGGCGTTCCAGCCCCTTGTTGAGTCTCTGGGGCAGAGTGTCTCAAAAGAAACCTTTTCTGTACACACACTCACACACACATGCACACACAAACACACATGGACACACACACACACACACACACACACACGTGCATGCACGCACACAAACACAAACACACACACGCGCACACACATACACGCACACACACACACACACACACACACACACATTCGCACACACACACACATAAACGCATTCCACAGCTTCAAACATTTCTGTGCACACATGGGCAACATGACTCATGTCACGGTTGTCTCTGTGAGGTGTGCAAGGCTCATTTCGACCATGCCTCTGTGTGTCATGATATCCTAACAGGCCCATAAAAGGCATGCCTGCACTCAGGGCTGTGCTTATGTAGAACATCCTGAAGGCCTCAGGTGTGTGCAGGTGTGGTGAATGCACTGGGTGAGCAATAAGAGAAGCCCGCAGCAACAACAATAACAACAACAACTCACAACTGGGAACCTGGTCAAAGCCAGTGGCACTGAAGACCAACCAAACCAAATGCTACTGCTGTGCATCTGCGTTATACATGATCAGAACATTTTCCCCTATCTGATTATCCTTCCCATCCTCCACACACATGTGCAGAATATGCTATCTACAGAGAGCCTGTCAGTATAAAGTGTAGCTTATCTCGTGTCCGCACATTGCCAGGGGTTTTAACGGATGGATCCTCTCCGCCTAAGCTGAGCGGCATCCAGAGCTCCTGCATTCCCGTACGTATGGAGCTTGTCCACAGGCTCGCCTTCCCCAGGCCACTGGAGAGACTCCACACAGCATGGGCAGTGGGCAGCTCTGATTAAGCCATAGCAAACATGGACCTGTGTGTGCGTGTGTGTGTGTGTGTGTGTGATGGTGGGGGTTGCGTAGAGGAGGGCCTGAATGGATGGAGATGAGCTTCGGCTTTTGGAGAGCCTGAGTTCCCCTAGTGGTTGGGGGGCCCGTCTCCATAAGAAGGGTGGATTATTATTTTTCTGTGGGGGGGCTGCTAGTTTGTCACATATGGCATGCCTTTGTCCTTCTATCCTTTGGTTGAATGAGTGCTTGATTTCTGTGTTGTGTTCAAGATGGGTTGGGGGGGGAGAGGCACAAAGAGAAAGGGTTTTTGGGTGAGTGGAGGGGGGGGGGAGGGTAGACTCCAAGGAGTGTCAAGCCTCAAACAAGTGTGATCAACATGTCTTGAACAAAAAGCCATTGTGGTGGGTTTGTGTTCTGCCGCCGTTTAGCTGTGTGCCGCGCACAGCGTGTACCCCCCATTAAGCCCATTGTTCCATTAGAAACGAAGTGGGAAAATAGCCATTTACTGTTCCAGCAAAACTAGACTACATCTCTATATAAATGTTAATGCCCTCCCAATGGCACGCCCAAGCCATGAATTGCCTGGCAGTGAAAACGGCGAGGAAACAAGGCTTGGGGATGGTAAGACTGCGAAATAATCCAGCAACTCTCCAGAATCCTATTTGTTTAAATGTCACATTTAATTCGCGAGGCCTCAGAGTGGTCAGAATGAACTACAGACAGCGGAGAGTGTCAGTTGGTATTTCCTTGGCAGACCATCAAGTGCTATAGTGTGATCATTGCTGAGCCACGTCTATTCAGACCAGGTTTAAAAAAAAGAAAGAAAAAAAGAAAAGAAAATCATTACCTGAAAGGTAGCCCAGCTAACCCAATCCCCTGAGATGTGCTATACTTCTCCATCTTGATGGTGTGGTGGCGTCATTCTATCCACACAGAAGGGGGAAAATTCCATTGAAAACACATGGGAAATTCCACCATATTGTGAACTTCAAATGTACTGATGGAATAATAATACAAAATATACATTCAATATATTTTGGAATGCATCATACACCTTCACATAAAATTTGGTTAAGAAACTATTTTCTCTCTCTCTCTCTCTCTTACATACACACACACACACACACACACACACACACACTCTCCCTCTCTCTCTTTGTGCGTGTATGTTTGTGCAACAAGGTAATAATCCAGTAAATTATTATTTAACACATGAACAATGTTTTTAATTTCAGAAATGCTACATTACAGTAAAGTTAGCAACTGAGGCTACTCTGAGTTTGTTTTTTTTTTTGCCAGACAACATATGAAAGCACTCTGGGTTCCGGTGTTGAGACCAGGCTGAGAGGGAGGTGAATAGGGTCAAACACACTGGAGTGCACACACTGAAGGGATAAGCCACACTGTGTTCATTTTTTTTCTATTGAGATTCAACTCAGAGCATGGGAAAGTGAAATAAACATTTATTATGAAATATCGATTAGGCCAGCATGCGCACACACACACATATATACACACACACACACACTCTTCCTGATCTGCATTTCTCAGGGTGAAGAGGATTACTCTGCGAAGGACGTCTACCAGAAAAAAATAAATACAATTTTTTTTTTCTCACTTGTTGACCTTCACCACCAAGAGAAATAAAATTACATCTAAACTAGGTCACAAAACTTCTGGATAAACACATTATCTCTGTATAGTCTTCTTTTTAATGGTTAAAATTGACTTTTTTGCAAGAATGTTACAAGAACAACAACAAAAAAGGGGGGAAAATCCCCATTTACAAATATCTGCAAGAAAGATCTTAAAAGAAAAGCAACAACAACAACAAACACAGAAACCTCTGCGATGTGTCTCGCTCCAATAACGCAGGACTACCAGGATCTGCTACCCACAAGGAGGACCACAAACAAGGCGCACAGACAGACAAGCAACCAACATAAACACAACCACAAACAAACAAACAGACAAACAAGGAGGACTCACTGTGCATTTCTCTCTATTCTTTCGTTCTGCTCCCTTTTCTCTCTCTCCCTCATTCTTTCTCTGTGGTTTGCTCTCCCTTCCCCTGCAAGCCATCTGTGTGATCAGAGGGATTTTTAAAGAGCTGATTTTCACTCCTGTGGACCAGGCATACATATTACATCTGTGGGGGTGCTACTGATGGTGATTCTGCCCACAGCGGGCTGTCAGAGAAAGAGAGCGTCTCAAACGTCACCATGTAAACACCTCATTATGTTAACAATACTACTTTGTCTAGATTACATATATGCCTCGCAACAAATGTAAGATACAAAAATAGATCAATAGTCAATCATTTAGCCAGGCTACAATTTATATTTGTTTTATATCTAATATTAATCTGGTGTCTATGCAACACAAGCTCTCTCATGACCCTTTAGTCCACAAACAAAAGGGTTGATAATCCTGTTTAAAGCAAAGTTCCCATGGAAATTACAATTCCATAGGAAAAAAAAAATGTCAGAATACATCTAGATCCATAGATCGTTTTAAAATGATGAAAGTATTAAAGCTTTTATTGTTAGAATACACCTTGACAAATTCTTCTGGGTCTCATTAAGTGAAAAAGAAAATTAAATTGTGAAACAAATCTCAGTACGCAAAGGGCCACCTGTCTATCTGGTAGTCTCCTGCTAAGCTACTGGTAACAGGACAGAGAAGAGGAGCTCTGGGGTGTGTTGTATACAGTCGAACAAATACAGGTAGTCTCTACACTGGCTGTAACATCTGTCACAATTTAGCCCCAGTCCTTCTTGACTTTCTGCTCCATTTCTCCGCTCTCCGGCCCAGTGCTGCGTCTGCCGGGCCGGGTGTTAGTGGCTGTCATTGTTTCTCATTTGTGACTAACACCCACCACCACCACCCCCCCATCCCCGCCCGCCCCACACACTCACACACATACACACACACACACACATCCTCCTCCAGCACTGCTCTGCTCACCGAGGCCCCTGCAGAGATTCGCCCCAATCTGCCGTGTCGCTTCAACAGCCGTCGGAGTGAGTGGAGTCTCTCTCGATCTCACTCTTTGCCATATTTCCATACGCAGCTGCGAAGGTATCAGAAGAAGTGTGAGAAGTGGTCTCGTCGGATGGGGCGACTGCCGCTGCTATGCTCGCGCTGACGCCTGTGCAACAGCCACTGATTGTCGTTGCACGCGATGTCATCACTAGCGGCAGCCGCGGTGACAGCCACCCCGCGCCGCAGCTCAGGAAGCACGTTCACATCCAATTTCTTTCCCCTCACACTTCAAAACTTCCCCGAGAAACAAGCTGAGCATTCTTTTGTGTGGTGAGGTGTTGATGTCATGGGCCACAATACATATTGAACTCTAGGAGGGCAGAGAGAGAGAGCTGTTTCAAAAATAGCAATAGCGGGTAGCCTACACTGGTGACAAACAGAGAGTATCACATAAAACACACACAGGAAGTGATGTAAATAGGGCCTTGACATACAGTACAACTGTTGTACATATGGCTTTGACATGTGGAGAGGGTAATTGCAGCTTGCCCTTCACTCCAGCCTCCTCGACATCCTTTGACAAGCAACCTTGAGACTATTAGAATATATACATAAGCTTTTACTGTAACAAGCCTGTAAGTAAAATGGAGTGTTTCTGGCAGACTCGCCTAGAGAGCCTGGAGAGTTTCTAATAGCAGCCTCAGGAGGGGCAAATACAGGGATGTGTAAGCCACGGCAAACCACGGTCTATCTCTCAAAACATAAAACACAGTCTGATGAAGTTGATATAAAGAGCCTTTGTGTGTGTGTGTGTGTGCGTGTGTGAGTGTGTGTGAGTGAGTGAGTGAGTCAGTGAGTGTGTGTGTGCGTGTGAGTGAGTGAGTGAATCAGTGAGTGAGTGTGTGTGTGGGTGTGTGTGTGTGTGTGAGAGGAGAGAGAGTGAGTGAGTCAGTGAGTGTGTGTGTGTGTGTGTGTTTGTATTTGATTGTCGGTGTGTGTGCTATATGTGTGTGTGTGTGTGTGTGTGTTGTGTGTGTTTGTGTGTGTGTGTGTGTGTGTGTTTGTGTGTTTTGACGGAGAGGGGCTACATCTGTCTGCTGCTAAGCTTCTCCTGTTTACAATGTTTAATGGACACCATATGCACTCACATACTGATGCTAATGTTCATTGTAAACAACCATCATAAACGTGCTCAAAAAAGGCTGACATCTATCAAGTCATAAACATGGCATTCATGTGGTGAATGCCGAAAGACATGCAGCATTGCATACCGGTGTGCTCTTATGAATTACAAAAAAATAATAAATCATCAGTGTTTACTAACCAGACAGCCTGAAGCTGACTAAATCCAAAGCAAGTCTATTAATGCAGAGTATTTCATATACAGGCGCAATTCAGTGTGTTTGCATGAATAAAAACAAAGAATGGCACATAATCAAAGTGCCTGGCTGCTTGTTGTGGTACTAAAGATTACTTTACCACTGAAATATGATGACCTGTCACAGCCATGTGTGCTGGCATGTCAGATGTAGTCCAAAACCAGCCAACACTATATAATATGATAATATGGCCACTGAATCTGCACACAACACACACTCAGAGAAGAAGGTATGATATAATATAATACAATAAATACAATATATAATAGATATACCATCATTACATTATTAAGACTATAAAAGCACTCGGAGAGCGCAGACCTCCGCCAAGGCAATATAGGCTCACTGATGCAATACAAATTCCAGTTTACTCATCTGTTCCTTGTGGTAATACCCACGTTGTCTGGAAATTTCATGGAAATCCGTGCAGTACTTTTTGGGCTATTTTGTACACAAACACAAAGGGACAGACAAACACTGGCAAAAACATAACCTCCTTGGTGGAGGTAATAAGACAAGATCATTATGTGGCAAGGGTTAGTTGTGGAGGTAATAAGACAAGATCATTATGTGGCAGGGGTTAGTTGTAGGTTTGTTGCACTGCATTTTATATTTCTTACACAGGCTTGTTGAGTAGTTGTGAGGCATCTTGCATAGTTTGTTTTTAATTATCAGCAATAATAAGCTTACTAGCTGTTAAATGGATAGACTTGCAGACGCATGCAAGTAAAACTATTCCACTTACAAATACCTGCTTGTGGCAGTGGTTCAACCATTACTGTGTGAATATAAATCACTACAATGGTCTTCATCGCATACCCATTCATCCAGTTGGATGTGAATGGAGGTTGTCTTTGTAGTTGGAGTTTTTGCATCAATGTTTAGAATTTCTAATGAGGTCATGCTAAAGTTAAATCAAATTACCATTCATGGTGAGCTAACACTAATCACCATTCGGGGATTAGAAGCATCAAATAGGAAGTGTGATGACTTCTCTGGGCGCATCTGTTACCCTGCTACGCTAGGTCACGGACTGTGCAGGCATTTCAGCTGTAGAAGGCACATCCCAATGTTCACACCTATCAGTGCTCAAGCCAGATGGCCTGCAGACAACTCCCTTCAGCATATGTTTGGAGCAGCTTATCTCCCTGAACACAAACAAATGTATACACACATATGCGCCCTCATACACACACTAGCATACCAGTACACACACCCCTGAACGTTTACCCACATGTACATTCTACATACTACATTCATAGATGTACATGTACATTCTATATTTATAGACATACATGTACATATTACATTCATAGATGCACCCAGATATGTATTGTCTTTCAACACACATACAAATTTTCCATTTTTCTCCTCTCCCAAAAGGGAAAAGTGACTTCATGTTTTTATGTGGGAGTGAGGCTGAGGCAGTGAATTATTCAGAATGGCTGCCACCCTCTGAAAAAGTAGCCAGTATCTCGGTCAGTATCAAACTTGAGCACATACATTTGAACAGGAAATTGAGCATGGGAAAGACTGACGGGAAAACTGCCATTTTCAAATGAAAAAAATTTAATTCAAAAGTACTTTGTCTGTCCCACAGAGAGATCAAGTTTAGGGACAGGCACTGATGCTGATGTGATCACATATGATGACAGGCACACATCATGGAGAATTACAAGAAATGCCAACAGAAGAGAACAGAAGAAAAGAGAAAAGAAGAGATCATAGCTGACAAATATCTCTCATTCAGGATATAAACAAGCATTCAGCCACCAGCTTGCCTATCAGGATACTTTATGTAGAATATTAATAATAAACATGACATGTGACTTGGAATAGGTGTATTTTGCTTTAAATGTAATAAATACACATTTCACAAGAAAGGTGTGATTGCTGCCCCTCTTATAAGATTTGGTAAGAGTTTAATGCCACATTTTTACTTAAACATTCATGCTGGTTATGTCCCTGAAAATGAGAAGTGAATGAATCGATTGAAGTGCTGTCTTACCCAGGCAAACAAATATCTATATTGTAGATTGCTTATATTTTACTTTAGTCCAGTTTTGATATTTGTCTTCCCAAGGCACTGCATTTAAACTGAAATTTAGCGACATTTAACATTTATGCATTTAGCAAATGCTTTAATCCAAACAGACTTCCATTTTGTCAGCTATCAATTGCTCAGGGCCAGTCTCCCTAGAACAACTTAGGGTTAAGTGCCTTGCTAAAGGGCACAACAGTGGCTGCTGGGATTCAAACCTTCAACTTTCCGGCTAATAGCACGCTAGCCAGGTTCCATTGCACTACCACCGCCCTACCAAGCAACCCAGCTTGACATCTGTGGAATAAACAATGCAAACTAGTTATCTGAGTAACCTTTAAAAACCCTGAGATATCACAGCGTTTGAAAAATCAGGGATCAAATCTATGGTCTTAGTGCCTGTGCAGGAAAAAGATCAAGCACTAGTGCCTTCCTGTAAAGACCTCTATTACTGACCAATGGAATGATTATGCCATTATGATCCTGTCAGCATAGCTGACGGTCCCAGTGATGGGCATGGTGCTGTGTCAGACACAGGAAGTGGTCTGTTTTGATGTGTCTATGGGAATAATTGATTTTCATAACATCGCTGAGTGGAACAGACAGCAAGAGAGAGAGAGGGACACAAGATTGACCTGCCAGTAATGAAACACTGAATGAAGATATCTCACTCCCTACTCGTCAGGCGCATTAGTTCAAACCTGATGGCACAAAGCAAGCATTGATGTTGTTCTCTTGCATCACTGTAATGGCTGCAGAATGAACAGTTAGAAATCAATGGAAAGGCCATTTTGATCCTAAATTCTTTCATAGGCATGCAGGTGTTTATAAGTACATATTGCATTGTTCTGGTAGAGCGGAACAACAGCACCTGATATTTTTGAAATTAAATTAAATTAAAAAGTACAGTAAACCCTCATGGCACGCCAGCTCTCCCTATCTTTATGTTGTCTATCCACTCAACGTGATGTGTCTGTGGGAGGACAGTTTCGACATCAGAAGAAAACTTTGTCTTGCGAGAGGAATTTTCACGGGACCGAAAATTAGAGCGTGCTCTGACTGAGTGACAGCAGGCAGAGTGGTCCACGAGTCTGGCTTTCAACTGTAATTACCCCAAGAGATCAACGTTTTGCTCCGGTGTCAGACGAACGTCACATGGATGTCACTCACAGATGTGGTGAATGCAGCTTTAAGGGTTTTTTTTGAGTGCAGTAATGGAAGAGTGGAGTAAAGAGAGAGGTGAAAACCCAGACGAGTCCACGAGGAGCTCTACTCTATCAATGTGTGTGTGTGTGTGTGGGTGTGTGTGTGTTTCGGGGGGTGGGGACGGTGGGGGGGCTGGGGGTGGTGGTGGTCTGTGTCTGTCCTCTGCACTGATCATATGCAGTGGACTGCATCACATACTGACTGAGGAACAGAGCAATGAAGCATAGTATGGTAGAACTACTCCTCTCACACTTACCCAGCAAGAAGGGAAAAGGTACACACACACAGATACACACACACTGACACACACACACACACACACACACACACACACACACATACATTCTGCCTGCCTGGCTGCCTGCCTACCTCTCCACACCCCCAAAAAAAGTTTCAACCCAAAAAGGCGGAACAGCTTCACTTTTTTCATCAAGCGCTAGCCTAGATTTTAATCATCGTGCCCAGAGAAAGAGAGAGAGAGAGACAGGGGGAGAGAGAGAGAGACAGGGGAGAGAGAGAGGGAGAGAAAGAGAGAGAGAGAGACAGGGGGAGAGAGAGCGAGAGAGAGAGACAGGCGAGAGAGAGAGGGAGAGAAAGAGAGAGAGAGAGAGAGAGAGGGCTGTTCTGCCTTTCCATCCCAACAGGCACCAGGCAGTTTAGTGCTGTTTAGGAGAGAGGAGAGACTTGAGTGGGTAGGGAGGCAGCTGAGATGCCCACCCTCATTACTGGGTGCCACCTCTCTGATTTACACATCTGAAGTGGAAGAGAGTTGGGGGACTTGGGTTGGTGAGTGAGTGGGTGTTGTGTGACTGTTTGTGTGTGTGTGTGTGTGTATGTGTGTGATGGGTGTGTTTGTGTGTGTGTGTTGGGTGGGGGGGGGGGGGGGGGGGTGGTTAGAGTAGACTCCCATCATCACACCCCACCGCACAGAGCCGACGTGAGAAAACCACACTTCCCAGCTTGCCTTGCTCTCGCACGGCAAGGCTTCTCTGTGTCTTATCAGCGCCATCACGCTGTAGCGATGTAATGGCCTACAACCACCACCAACCCCATCTACCTCCATCTACCCTGACCTCTTCTTTTTCTTAAACTTTCTCTCTTTCCCCCCCTCCTCTCTGCCTCTCCACAAGACCATAGGATGAAGCCAATCCCATCAACACCACCACCAGCAGCACTACCAGGCCCCTTATCAGAGAATCTGTGGAGTCTGCGTCCCTGTTGCTTTAACCTGCACGCCCGCGCTTGGAGCGTTGTGGGCCGCAGTGAGTCGATAGCATCAGGAGACGCGGGGGTGGGGGGTGGAGGGTGGGATGTGTGCAGGGCTTAGTGCGGATAAATGGCTCTGGCTTCGCATCCACGGGGACCCATTTGTGTCGCAAGGAAGATTTAAACAGAGGTGGGAGAGGACAGACTTGAAGTCGTAGAGTACAGACACACACACACACACACGAGCACACGCCCACACACACACCCACACACCCACCCACACACACACACACACAGAGAGCAGTCTCTCCTCCAAGTTAACTGAGAGAGAGGACTAACTTCTTCACGGTTATCAGAAGCGAAGGATATCAGAGTACATCTATTGACTCCTGTGTTATCCAATGTTCCAGACCCCACCAAATTCATTTCATATGACATTGTCATTTCCAGAGGTCCATTAAGTGAAACGATACAGAAAGGCACAGAGACATAGACAGGCAGGCAGGCAGAAATTCAGACAGACAGGCAGGCAGATAGAAAGACAGACAGACAGGCAGGCAGATAGAAAGACACACACACAAAATATGGCACCAGAAAAGTACGATGTGTGTACTGAGTATTCACCTTTGTTCCACAGGCCTGAGGTCATTTCTCTGGGCGTCACTCCGTGGTCAAGCTAAGAGAGTTTTTGGCACTCTCTTTTGTCTCGCCCAGCAACTGAGCTGTTTGTGTTATGTTATGTTGTTGGTGTCTTTCAAAATGGACTCATCATTTAATATCACACTGTCTTGATGGAGACACAGATAACCTCAATTGCGTCCAATTATCACAGTTCCACTGGGTGCAATCACACTGACTAATGCACGCAGTACAAACATTGTCAGTCCAAAGAGCCTTTGCGTGGTCTTTGGGAAAGGAAAAGACTAACTGATATGATCAGGACCAGTGATGGGGGCTGGGGGTGGGAGATGTGGATAATGGTTGCATTTTTCTCTACTAAAGCCTTTGATGAAGTCAGCTGGGTTGACAAAAATCCAGTTTCTGGTATCCTTACCTCAGTCATGGTCAGGTCAAATTCAGTGGTTCTGAAGTAGTGCAGCACAATGAACTCAAGCATGGAAGTAGACGTGCTTCCACGCTCTTGCCAATCTATTCAGTGTCATGCAGCAAGAAGCTATTGACATTACAAAGCACAGCCATTTAAAAACGGCTTTTTCAGGTCAAGGTGTTTGAGAGAGGATATTTAAGTCTTTTTATTTGGTTGGCATGCCTGCTGAAGGGTGCCTAAGGACTCTTTGACTCACAGTTGACACCATTGCAAAGTACCCAGTCTTCCTTCACACTCAGCAGCAATCATTTCCATAACTGTCATAATGAACAGACAGCTTTTAAATAATCTAAATCTCTCTATCAGCTCCTGGCTGAGCACCCGCATGGGCAGGGTGAAGATCTGTGTCCCTGTAAAATAGCTTGCTCTAAATAGAAAGTATGGAAAAGATGTACTGCGGGATGTCTACTTATGACCATCACCTCCCACCGCACACACACACACACACACACACACACACACACACACAATACCACCACCATCCCCACTTCTCGTCTGGAGCCATGACAACCCATCCTTAGAGTGCCCTTCAAGTAATCTTGGCACATCGCTATAGGAATAAGCACAATTATGTAGCTCTTCTTTTTCCACGTAGCTGTGTGAAACAAGCCATTAGTGAGGTAACACAAACAGAGCCATTTCCCATTTGTCCTCTCTGACCCGTACCAGCCGCCACTCCAACCCACAAGGGGAAGAGGGTTACAGCCGCCACCCACCTCCAACAGTCCATTTAAACTGAGCCAGACAAACAGGTGAGAAAGAAATTAATGTCCACTTGGTGTGAAAATGAGTGTGGCTCACCCACACACACACACACACACACACACACACACACACACACACACACAAAGAAAACCTCCAACCAGTATGTGACCACAATAAAGCATGTCTGGTGTAATGTTATTTCTAGATTAACATTCATTTGCACTTCTGATCGCAAAAAAATGCTTTGAGTACGCTTCAGCCTTGTATTGTTTCACATTGTTTTTTTTTTTAGCCGTGATAGAAATGCAACTACTCTTGCCAGAGAAAGGACAAATGTAATGGGAAATTTACTGTGTCCAGAAGACATATTACTTGTGTGTCAGCTATGACTGCACTCTGCGGTATTGTGCAAACACACACAGCGATATCCGAGGCGTAGCTATGAGTACACATGGCTGGTCTCCCCCCTCTAGATTCTTCACTGCAGTGACATCCTTTTCCCTGAGCAGCAGAGCAGTCCAGCCTTTAATACCGAGATACAAGGGACCACTCAGAGAGAGGCCGTTTGTTTAAAGATGATGGCATCCTTTTGCCTCCAAAAACAAGTAAAATTGGCGTCCGTGTCTGTGGCAACGAAAGCTTGATTATGTGACAAAGACAGGCGACGAGAGAGTGATGCTGACCAAACAAAAGCTCAATAAGAAAAAAAAGCTGGATAAGGTGTCTCAGTGCGGCGACCAATCCACAGGCCGAGCAGCTACAGAGCTTGGAAAGCACTGACAAGGCACTCAGAAGGGTTTTAATGTCACTTAAAAGCAGGAGCGTGAAAAGGGGCTCCTCCATAAAGAAGCAGAAGTGTGACAGAGATACTTCTCCAACACCATTACCTATCCACCCCTCAACCCCCACCACAGAGCCCATTGGACCTTGATAGAGTTATGGTAATGGAGCTGCTCTCAATCTTAAACCACTTCACACACACACAGACACACACAGACAAACACACACACACAGACAAACACACACACACACACACACACAGACACAGAAAAACACACACAAACACAGACACACACACACACACACACACACACACACACACACACACATACACACACACACACACAGACAAAATGCCATTTTAATTTGCATACCACAGCATGACTCCGCTCATTGATTTCTGTGGTGAGCCGAGAGGCTTTGACAGGTTATTGGATGGGACTGATGTCCCTTGACATCTGTGACAGCTGCAGGCATCCCAGATTTTTTTATTTCATTTTTTTTTGGCCTGTCTCACTATTCAATTGTCGAAAAAATTCAATCGCTTAATCAGAGGCTTTTGTGACCTTGTCGTCTATCAATTTTCACAATGTTAAACTCACAGACCGGCTTTTAGGAAATGTCTTCTAGCTATCAACACGTTAGCGTATTGCATCAAGAGCCTAACAACATTACTCAGCTGTTTTTTATATCATACCAGCTTGCTGATTCCTACCAAAAGCCACTTGTTAAAATGTTGTTGTCCTGATTGTGAGAGAAGAACAAGGCTTTGAATGCAAACTGCTGGGGAGGCACGGTGGTGGTGTTGGTGGTGGTGTTGGTGGTGGTGGTGGTGGTGGTGGAGGCGGTGGTGGGCAACTTTTGGCTGGCAGCGATCTCCAGAGTGACGGAGCCCCAGCGCTGGCAGAAGCGAATCATTTATATTCATTAGCACATGTTGCAGCCAGACCTCCTGATCACCCCCGGCCTGCTCTCCCCTCTTAGGCATGTCACTCAGGAGGGAGACGTTGCATCGCTACGCAAACACACACACCCACACACACACACACACATATACACAGTTATACATATACACAAACACACACACACACATACACATACACAATGTTATACTGTACATGTACACAAACACAAAAATACACACACACAAACTGTTTTACATATATACATAAGTACATGAACCCATTTACACACACACATACACTCGGGGGTGGAAAGGGTTGGGAATGGGTGTGTGATAACCTACCTACAAATGTGTGCATAGACACAAACACTCACATACAGGTGCACACACACTGTGATGATACATTGAGGAATGTGTGTAATGCATTTGTGTTTTGCCATACGAATACGCCGAAAATGGCTTACTGTTGCACACACACACGCTACAACTAGCTTAACATGGAAAAGCTGAATTAGGCCTTTTTGATTACTGTCAATGAATGCACTCTGTTGTTTGCTCTGATGTCTTGTCCCACTTAGATTCACACACACTATTTGTGTGTGTGTGTGCGTGCGTGTGTGTGTGCGTGCATGTGCGTGTGTCTGAAAATCAAGAAAGAAAGCTAAAAAAAGGCCTGTAAGTACAGGTCTTAACAAATCCCTGTGAACTGACCAAATCGCTTGTTCAGGCCAGTATGTCTTGACCACTGTGCTGTGTGGCCCATGGGGACACCACTTACACAGAGACGGGGCCCCTGGGGACCTACAACAGCTACCCATGGAGGCTCTGGCTGCAGCAGGCTGAAGGGGAGAGAGGAAGGCATTACCTCTCAGCCTTCACTCAGCCATGTCCTCTGGGCTGCCCCAATACAGGGGACAGAAAGAGAGAGAAAAAGAGAAAGAAGAAAGACATTACAAAAGTGAGAAAAAAGAAAGAAAGCTACAGAGAATAAAAGAAAGAAAGGAAGAAATGGGAGGAGATAGCAGAGAGAAAAAAAAACAGAATAAGGACAAAGAAAGAGCAGAAAGGAATGCTGCGCTTCAAACGCACCCATTTTAAAAAGCAGCCGCCTCGCTCACACACAGACAATCAGCACACAAGAGCTCAGTGAGAGCCTCCGCGGGCCACGGCCGGCAGCAGAGAGATGCGGAGATGCCTATCTGCTCCTCCATGAGTCACTTGATTCCAGTCGCTCCTATGGCGGCCAGTGGAAATTGGAGCAGTGGGGTGCATGCAAAGATCTGCAGGGAGAGAGAGAGAGACAGACAGAGAGGGTGCGAATCAAAGGGGAGGATTTGTTCATTTGCCACGGGGGCCAGAGCGAGACTCCTTTGTGGCCCGGTGAGATTAGACCACTGTGGCAGGCACTGGAGCCTCTGCAGACAGGAAGGCCAGCCAATGGGGCTCCTTTGACAAGAGGGGCCTCATTCGTTCCACTCAAAGGTCGCCAAGGCCACACTGGCAAAAACATCTCAAGTGCAGACAAATAAAAAAAAAAATAGAACAAATATCAAAGTCTTCTTAAGCAATACCAAGGAAAAAATAAGGTCTGATCACAGTACTGAGTCTGAGTACTGAGTGCTGATAGGCGCCTGTAATGTTTCCCTGTGTGTGTTTGCCGGGGTGTTGATCTCATGTTACATGTAAACAAACTCAAGTCATCATCCCTGGGTCTAAACCAAAATCTCACCCTGAGTACATCCTCTAGGTATTTGTCCTTTGCTAGCATGTACTTGATTAATCATTAGTATAAATAATCAAGCATTTATGTACTATGTACAGTATATAGTGCCTAAGGGCACATAATGAAATATTAACATGGAGGACATCAGCTTTATTTCCTGCTAGTCACACACGTAGGCACTGCAGACTGCCATTGTCCCTTTGTGGAGTGAGCCCTGTTTCATGTGGTGGCCCTTTGTGTTCACCAGATGGGGCCAGCAAAGTTTCTTGAGGTGCTTAGTGTGCCCTTGCAGAGGGACTACAAGGCTCAACACCTGGCACAGCTGGCGAAACAGATTAGGCGGCCATATGCAGCGGGTGCAGGGTGGGCGCTGCTATGCCAGCCCAGGGACTGGCAGTAAAAATGTTGAGTAATTCACATCCTTCCCCACACACACAGACACACACAGACACACACACAGACACACACACACACACACACACACACACACACATACAACTGCCCCTCGTTAGTCAACCCTTTTGTAAGGCACTGGAGATCAGTCAAAGATACGAGCGCACACAAAATCTGCCAAGGCTATTAAATCCAACTTCTCTAATCTTAATGAAGAGCAAGGTCCTTAGCTTCGCCTCATCAGAAATACAGGGAGTTCTGTGTGTGTGCGTGTGTGTGTGTCTGTGTCCTTGTGTGTGTGTCAGTGTGTGTATGTATGTATGTGTGTGTGTGTGTGTGGGGGGGGGGGGCACTTGCTTATATGCACAATATATGGATGTGTATAACATTTTAAGAGGCTAGAAATGATGAATACAGAAAAGATGAAAGAAAGATGTAGTGAGTTAGAGTATAGAGTTGATGAGGAAAGGAAAGAGGGAAGGAATGGAATAGATGAGGTTGGGGAGGGCAGTGAGTGGATGAGTGAATAAAATACAAAGTGAAGTCAGGGAAAGGGAAGTACAATAGAGGGGAAAAAAAGAAAAAAAAAGGAAGAGAGAGCATTAAAAAAGAGACCGAAAGAGAGAGAACAGCCATCTGACCCTGCCAACCCTCTCCCTGTGCTCTTTGCTGGTAATGGCCCTGATCTTAAACCTCCTTATGGGCCTGACCTTTTCAGACTGCGAATGTGCAGATTACCCTTCATGCGAAACATTTCTCCAATGGAAACGTGCTGGGCTGCACTCGCTGCTGTGCCACCCAGCAGTACATCACAACCCTGCTTGCAGGTCGCATGGATTTCTGATACAGCAGTACAATGCCTGAACACACTTGCTTTATGGTCAACCCCCACCAGCACACACACACATACACACAAACTTACAATTACACAAACAAGCACCTTCACACAGACTAAACACTCCAGACTTCCCCCAAATAAGAATATGATCTTCTTCAAGAATATTGTTACAAACAGCATACAGTATTTCAAAACAGTTTCAAGATGTTAATATTTACTGTGTAGTTAGTCTGTTTGTCTGTGTGCAGAATGCCACAGAGATTTACCTCCTCGTTTTTGTAAAACTTGGTGCAAAGACACACCTTGGGCCAAGGACAAACCCATTAAATTCTGGAGTGGCTTCAACTCATGGGGTGGCTCAATGAGTACAGTTTCACTTTCGCTAGCGTTGCAAGAAATAGCGTTTGGCCTTGGCGGAAGTCAACACTCTGAATGCCCCTTTAGTTAATACCATGCCTTGCTTAATGCAACCAAAATTGAAACAGAAGCTTTTATAAGAAGTACATCTTCCTCTGTTATGGGTTCTTGCCATATCATGCATGATAATGACACAAAACGTATATTAACATTTTGGTACCAAACATATGATATAAGCCTATAGGTCACCTGGGGTAAGGAACTGCTTGAAAGTTAAAAAGAAAAAAAATATATACAGATAATATATACCATATCCTGGGCACTTTTAAAACAAACCTTTAATCTAGCCTGTGCTTAAACTAGGCTACCTTAGAAGGATCTGGAAATGGACACTGAATGTCCTTAGGTTTCATTTCATCTCACATATATTTTCTCCAAAAAGCCGGCGCTGTGTCTGATGTACTGCTCCCTGGCGTGACATGCTGTGCTGTGCTTGAGCTATAGTCCTCTTTAAAAAGGTGCAGAGCTGCACCAGATGAACCATCACCCTAAATCCTCTCTGCACCTCCACCGTGGTGGCCAAATATGCACAGGCACAGCTGTAAGCTGTAGGTGGATAATGCTGCACTCACTCTCTGCAGATAGCTACCAGCATATATGAGTGCTGACTTTTAGCCTTCTCTCTGTCCAAGCATCCAAGTCGTGACCTGAGGTCATGACCCCGGTCATGCTCTTTCTGCCTGGTAATCACTTCCGTGAATCGCAGCCAGAGGTGGTGGGTAGTGTCCCAACACCACCTCTCCAGAGCAGGGTCTGACTGAGGGGATGCATGGTGTTACCTCTGGATGTCTGAATAATATATGACAGCCAGCAATGCAGTTGATGTGAGGGGGAACTGACCAGTAGACAGGGAAGGAATGAGAGAGAGAGAGAGTGGGAGGGAGGGAAAGAGGAATGGAAGGAGAGAGAAAGTGAGAAGAAGAGAGGGAGAGAGACCAAGAAAAAAAGAAAGAAAAAGAGAAAATGGGCAGTCTAATGGATGGCTTTATTTCTAGAAAGAAAGGCTTATATATTTTTCATGCTTCTCTGAGCACAAAGCAATTGAGGTTTTTCACGTGCTATTTATGCACGTCTGCCTGTGTGAGGAATAGGACATTCAGGAACCAAGATTCAGGCAAATTGCTCAATTTTCAGTTCAAACATTCAGAGCATGAGGCCTGGAGGGAAAAGACCACAGAAGGAGGCAGATATATCTCTGCTGATCATCACCTGTAACATGTGAACAGATAATAATAATGATGAGAGCAGTAATGATACTACTACTATTACAGTAATAATAATAAACACACAAGCAGAAAAAAACTTTCACCTAGGTCAACTCAGGTTTCGCCAGCTGCCTATCCAGGCTGGCTCCGCTGGAGCCCAAAAATAACATCTCCATCCCCTGGTGGTCTTACCACCGTGTCGCCTACGCCAATCTAGGCCCTTTTAGTTCAATATTGATCTAAGATGCCAATACACCGAGTGGGAATAATTGGGTCTTATCTTGATGGGTGTAAGTTTAATTATGTTGGCTGTAGAGATCGATCCCTACACTACTGCTGTTTGTGTGTGTGTGTGTGTGTGTGTGTGTGAATGGTTTGTGTGCATGTGAGTGTGTGTGTGTGTGTGTGTGTGTGTGTGTGCTGGGGGAAGCAAGAGGAGGAGAATGCTGTCATTTTCCAGCCAAAAGCGGTTTTCTCAGGATCTAACAAATGGCAGGACTGAATGGGCAAACAAGGTGAGGGAAAATGATTATCGTTATTATGCTTGTAATTCACCTGATCTGTCATACCTCTATTGCCAGCTCAGTTGGCTTGTATTTTGACTACACCAACATGCACACCAAGGCAATACTTTGATCACTGGTGGAATGACAGTTTGTGTGTGTGAGTGAGTGAAAGAGTGAGTGAGTAATAAATAAGTGTTACAGTTGATACAGGTACAGTGTCATATTAGCTTTGAGTAAACAAAACTTTACACTAGAATGAGATGTGGCGTGAATAAGTACATTTTATGTTTGGAGTGGAAACAGACACTATAAGTCACTATAAGCTCACACGGCTGTGGCCAGCATATCCAAGTCTGTCAGACTGAAACAGGCAGATAAAAGGCACTGGTAATGGACACTGTCCTTCAGCTTCCTCTACATACTTCTATAGATAATATAGATCTAAGAGAAATGGTAGATCTATATACTGTAGTTCTACTGACTACATAGATCTTACAGAAATGGAACTGCTGTTCCAAAATCTATGCTCACCAGTTCAGCTGTAATAAGCGTAAGTGCAAGTTGCATTTGTTCCCAGAAAAGTGTCAGTCACCGTTGACGAAATGATGATGTAGCAAGAAGCAAGAACAAGAATGCATTTAGGATCATTTAGAGTTTTACTGAGATCATCAGCATTCCAAATTTTGGACAAAGAGAGAAAGAGGCAGAGGGAGGGTGGAAGAGTGCATTCTTGCTCTGACATGCACAAAGAGAACACTGGTGATGTTCCTGTTTTTTAGTCAAAAGAGCAATTTCCCCTGTCATTTAGGCCTCTGTGAGGGAAAAGCACTCAATGGCTCCCCAAGCAGAGTTTTTCTTTTTTTCTTTTTTTCAGATGTAGAGCAAGCCACTCTGGAAAGTGTCTCCTAGAAATGCATGTTGTTCCATCTTCAAGGACAACACGTCCCCTTAACAGAGCGAGAGAGAGAGAGAGAGAGAGAGAGAGAAAATAACATACACACACACACAAAAACACACACACACACACACATATATACACACGCTCTTAATTGAGTGCACCGATTTTGAAAGGAATGTCAGGGAGGACGAAGCTGCTGTTGAATGCAGAAGATGAGGGCTAAAACAAGCTGAGAGGTAAACTGGTTCATTGACACTGATGGTTCGCACTGTACTTGGGAAGGGGATGCAGGTGTACACGGCGCAAACAAGGTAGGATCCCAGGACACACGTGCTGTATATTGAAAGAGAGGAGAAGTCATGGCACACTGCAATATCCCAGAAAGGCAACAACATTAAAGGAGCATTCAGATTAGGACAGTTTTCATATAATCTGCTCTGCGCTCACAAAGAGAGGCCATGAAATGAACAATACAGATATTATCACAGTTTGCAAAGACAGAGAAAGTCTTTTCCTTGATTGAAAGAAGTAATGCCAAACTTTTGTCAGAGTGTCTTCAGAAAGCCCACTTCCACTGGCTTGCACTCATTCCTGATGTATTTCTGAGAAAATACACCACCATGTAATCAGTGCCTGGGCAATCCTATCCCTAAGCTTTATGGTGTCAACAAAAAAGGCAATCTATGTGTCCCAAATCAAAATTCATGTGCGCAGTGTCTCTCACACTCTAGTGTGTGTGTGAGAGCTGTGACTGAGGACCAGTCATGATGCCGTTTTATGCCCAGAATCCTCCATATTTAACCAAGATGGGCACCAGACAATGACACAAAGAGAAAAACTGTGGCGTAAGTAAATGTGATTATCATGTGTCACTGAGGCTGTCCAAATTGATCTGTGGTTACGTGATGAAATAACAAACTTTACTGCCATTCTATAACTAATTTATTACACACATAGTGATACACAACATGACCTCTATAACTAATTTATTATACACATAGAGATACACAACATGACCTCTTCACATTGCAGCGTTTGCTCCCATCCCTACTCCTGACATATTTTTTGAACCGCAACTTTTCAGCCTTTTTCATCGTTTTGAATTATCTATGCATGTTAGCACACAGTGTATGTTTGCAGTCTGAATTCCTATTTTTTCTAACTTTGTGTGTGTTGTATTTTCCTGTTTTGGCAAGTTTGTCTGTCACTAGTCGGTGCTAAACCACACAAGACTTTGTGAGACCTGTGAGGTGAGATGGATTGATAGATCTCTTTGAAACCTATGTACCATTTACATTTTGTCATCTCAGGCGCTCAGTTCTCAGTTCTTGGGTTATTTCACA